>CM052443.1:106228488-106267878 GCA_028533085.1 Varecia variegata | reverse complement strand
TGAAAAGAACCCCTATCAGAATAACATGGATTCTGCTAAAATTGAAGCCAGAACAAACATCGAAGTTATGGTGAAGCTTGGGTGGAAGATTGGTGAAATCATTGATGCTTATGAAGAGTTTATTCCCCAAGGAAATCAGCAGTTTACAAATATATAAGTCATTTCAAGAAGGGATAAGATGATATCGAAGACAAAGCCTGCAGTGGCAGGCCATCCTCATCAATTTGCTAAGAAAAAATTAATCTTGTTTGTGCCCTAATTGTAGAGGACCAATGAATGACAGCAGAAACAATAGCCAACATTGTAGACGTCTCAACTGGTCCAGCTTACACAATTCTGACTGAAAAATTAAAGTTGAGCAAACTTTCCACTTAATGGGTTCCAAAACCATTGTGCCCAGATCAGCTGCAGCTAAGAGCAGAGCTTTCGATGGAAATTTTAAATAAGTGGGATCAAGATCCTGAAGCATTTCTTTGAAGAACTGTAACAGGAGATGGACCATGGTTTTACCAGTACGGTCCTGAGGACAAAACACAATGGAAGCAGTGGCTCCCAAGAGCTGAAATGGTCCATTTAAAGCAAAAGCAGATCAGTCAAGAGCAAAGGTCATGGCAACAGTTTTTTTGGGGATGCTTAAGGCATTTTGCTTGTTGACTTTCTGGAGGACCAAAGAACAATAACATCTGCGTATTACGAGAGTGTTTTGAAAAATTTAGTCAAAGGGTTTGCAGAAAAAGGCCCAGGAAAGCTATGCCAGAGAGTCCTCCACCATGACAGTGCTCCTGCTTATTCCTCTCATTAAACAAGAGCAATTTATTGAAGAGTTTCAAAGGAAAATCATTACACATTCACCTTACAGTTCTGATTTGGCTCCTTCTGACTTCTTTTTGTTTCCTAATCTTAAAAAATGTGTAAAGGGCACCTGTTTTTCTTCAGTTAATAATGTAAAAAAGACTGCATTGGCGTGGTTCAATTCCCAGGACCCTCAGTTGTTTGGGGGTGGACTAACTGGCTAGTATCATCACTTACAAGAGTGTCTTGAACTTGATGGAGCTTGTGTTATTTTTTATTTTTATCTTTTAATTCCATTTTCCCATGAAACTTTTGAAGTCCCTTTGTGTTGTATATTTTCCCATGTTGTTTTTTAAGACATGTATATTGGATGTTATAATATTTCTAAATGGAAAGTAGGGAAAATACCTACATGTAACAAGTAGAAATAGTTTTCTGCAGGATTCTCAGCAACTTTTTACCTTTCTTTGCATTTTTGAGGGTAATGACAATATTGGAGGACTGGGATCAGAGATTCTCTTCACTTTATCTTCTATAAGAGTAAAGGCCAATATCTATTGTCATAATGCCTTTTTATAAAGTGGACAATGAGTGCAATGTACATATTTTCTTGGAGGATACAGCAGACATAGGGGCTTATTAACCAAAGCTGTGGATACACAGCCTCAGGGGAATGGACCACGCACTCCTGCCATGCTTTCCAACCTGCCACCGCCAGGTTTTGATATTTTAATTCCATCCACTTATATTCTTCTAGCGCCTCTGCAATTGTATAGGCCTTAGTTAGGAGAACATTCCTAATTTTTTTCACATTTTTAAGATTCACATATGCACCAGGTCATTTGCTAAATTTTGATACCAAATAAATTTGATGTCCACTTAGTGTAGTAGGGCTATACAAAAACAAAAAAGACTCTCTTTTTTATTTGTATAGATATAGATAACTTTAATGAGATATAATTTATAAACTGTACAATTCACTCATTTAAAGTGTACAATCCAATGCTTTATTGTATAGTCCCAGAATTGTGCAACTGTCACCACAATTTTCATCACTCAAAAAGGAACTCCTCACCCCTTAGCTATCACTCCCCAATATTCTCATTATCTCTTTTCCCTACCAGGTTTAAGTAACTAATAATCTACTTTCTGTTTCTATATATTTGTCTATTCTGGACATTTCCTACAAATGGGGTCATATAATATGTGGTCTTTTGTGACTGTCTTCTTTCACTCAGCATAATGCTTTCAAGGTTTATCTATGTTGTAGCATGTATCAGTATTTCATTCTTTTTTATGGCCAAGTAATATTCCATTGCATGAATATACCACATTTTGTTTATCCATTCCTCAGTTAATAGACCTCTGGAGCTATTATGAAAGATGCTGCTATGAACATTTGTGTACAAATCCTTGAGTGGACATTATGCTTTCATATCTCTCGGGTATGTACCTAGGAGTGGAATTGCTGGGTCAAATGGTTAACTTATGTTAAACTTTTTGTGGAATTGTCAGACTGTTTTTCCAATGTGACTATACCATTTTACCCTCCCACCAGCAGCATACAAAGGTTCTTTCTTCACATTCTTCCTAACACTAAAAAAAGGCTCTAACTCTTGATGCAGGCACTGGCAATGTTCCAGAAGTGCATGTTGCAGTAAAAATATTCCTGAAGTCATTTTTGGAAAGTGGAATTTGCCTCAAGTACTGGTGTTTGTTTTAGCAGGTTGTAATTTGGCAGGACTCAAATTTCAAACTTGTCTTCTCTGAGGTGGGCAGCAACTGAAATCTCTGTTTAAATCACTTAGCCTTAACTCCACTTATGTGTAATTTAGAGTCGGCTAGCTAGTATTTGAGCAGAGTTTACTCAGAAAATTGAGGCTCCCATTCTCTGGTTTTCTTTTTCTTTGTGTGATTTTTCTCTTCTGAATTTCTGAACTCTGTCCTCTGTTTCTTCAAGTAAGTAAGATTGAGGTTTTCTACCGGAATTTTAGTCACCCTGTAACGGTGCTGACTGGGTTCTTCCCTTATCTAGAACCACAAAAAACAAAACTCATCCAGTGCCATTCCTTCTTGCAAATATTGACTTTGCCCATCCAGTTTCTGGATGCTTTTGGCCACTTCAGGAAGGTGTATGTATATATGTATGCATGTACGTATGTATATATATATTTTTATTGTGGTAAAAGCATTTAACATGATAATATGATATCTACCCCCTTAACAAACTTTTAAGTGTACAATTCAGTATAGTTAAGACTATGCACTATGTTGTACAACAGATATCTAGAACTTATTCATCTTTTGTAACAGAAACTTTAAATCTGTTGAAGAACAACTCTTCATCTTGTTATATGCAGGAGGGTTGGTCCAAATGTGGCCATTATTGGAACATTCTATTTCATATTTCATTTGTTTCCAAATTTATGTTATAAGTGAAATAAGCCAAAAGCTTTGTTTTCTTATATTGTCTTTATCTGGCTATGAAATAAAAATAAGTAGATTGGGCAGATTTCTCCCTGTTTTTTTGCAAAAATCCTAACTAAGATGAGGACTATCTGTTCCTTGACAGTTTGGTAAACTCATATGTAAAAGCGCCTGGCTCTAAGAACTGCTAAATTTCAATAGAGGTTAATGAAAATACAGGTGTATTTTTTCCCATCCAAGTTACTATGACTCTTGACTTCTATTCAAAGATATCCTTTGGGGTTAAGAACCACTGCTCTGGAGAATATACTTAGGAAAGGAATTGCTAAGTCAGATGTTGTACACGTATTCATCCATTTTTATAATTTTTATTTTTCATTTATTATAAAAGTTTTTTGTTCATTTGTTGATTTGGGGGTATATATTTATCTTTACTAATTTCCCAAATTTGTACCCTAAATGGAAATGCATAAGCATTTCCTTTTCACCATATTCTTGCCAGTACTTAGTCCTGAGCGATTTTTAAGTTATTACTAATCTAGTCTGGTCGGGAAGCATTCTGTAATCCTCTCAAGACATTATGTATTGTTTGAAGGGTGGTGGAAATTATATGGAGTGGACATAGGAAACACTCTGCCTGAGATATTTCTACTTGGTTTTGTTGCGAGGTTGGGTTCATACAAATATGCAGAAAAAAGCAGGATGGGTGGAGCCAATGTGAGCCCAGCAGTACAGGGAGGGCAGTAACTGCATATAAACTCTACATGTTTTTAAATTGTTGGTGCATCCCTTTGTAGTACTTTCAGGAGTCCTTTGTAAACACTGCTGAAGGAATCATATTTTCCAGTATATTTGAAGGCCACTAGATGGTGGCATAGACTAGCTTTTTCTTCCTCCTTTTGTCAGGGTGGCAGTCTGCCCTCGGTTCTTGGCCTGCTCTTGGCCGAAGAATGACCATACACACCAAAGTGTCAAGTCCAGACTATTATCCTGCTCTTCTGACTCCTTGCTTGGAAAAATCACCAGCAGGGCCAATGCCACGGAATAGCTTCAGGCAGGAAGCAATTTCACAGGAGCAGCTCTTTATTGTGGAATAAAACGGGGTCTGTTTCCATGAGTAGAGAGAGACAGACTGACTCACTCACTGGCTCACTCGCCTGCTTGCCCACTCACTCTCTCTCTCTGAATTCTCAGATTGTTTCCTTTTATTAGCATAGTGCCGGGGAGGGCTCTCCGGAGGTGTGGGATGTTATCAGATGATCAACAGGTGCCCTGAAAATTCCATCTGGTATAGGAGCTCCCTCTCCGAAAGCAGGGTGGAGGTGCGTGGTGAACCACAATGCAGATTCAAGCTAATGGAAAACTATTACCCTTAGGTTACTCTAAGTCACTTTTCTAAATCCTGTCATGCCTGCGCTGGGGAGTTCCCAGATTGATAACGCATCCCCTCCTTCCTCAGGTGTAGCAGTTGCCCGGGATGGGATTGAGGGCAGGGCAGCACCAAAATGGAGTGCCTGGCCTTCTCCTTCTTCCTAGGTGGAACAATCGCTGGAAATAGCGCCAAAGCAGGGGACCCTTGTCCGGAGAAGAGCCCGAGATCCTACCTGTCTACCTATCACCTCCTTGCGCACATACCTGTAAGTGAAAGTGTGGGATCAACTTTACCGGCTTTGCTTATTTGTTCTCCAAAATATTAATTTATACTCCTGGCAACGAATTAGATTTCATTTCACCACATTCTTGTCAATACTTGTGATGTCATTAATTTAATATTTGATTATTTAACTATTTTGGGGGGTATGAAATGTCTCATTTAAAATTAAAAAAAATTTCTTTATTTCTCTGATTACTTGTGTGATGTGATCATCTTTTTATATTCCTATTGATATTGGGGTTCCTTTTCATTGCACAACTTGCCTCTTTTTCTCTGGATTGTATCTTTAAAAACATTCTGCAATAAAAAATTGAAATTAAAAAACATTCTGGACTGTAATCCTTTTTTGTATCTGTGTAAATGAAAGATAAATGCTCCCATTATGTCTACTATTTAAACTTTCTAAATGGTATCATTTATCATACAGAAGTTTTCATTTTAAGAAGGCTGAGTTTGTTATTCTTTATTCTTACTTTTTGTTTTTTGGCTTAACAAATATTTTTACTGCTTGTATGTCATAGATACTCTTCCACAGTTTTCCATAGAAATTTTAGAACTTTGCTTTATAGATTTGGCTATTGAACTTTTCTCAGTTTTATGTGTAGCATTGTATGAGGTAGAAATCTGTTGTTACCTATGTGAATTTTAGGATCAACTTGACAATATCCAAAGATGAGGAAAAAGTCTCACTGTTAGACTTTTGTTGGAATTGCTTTTAATTTAGAGAGGATGTTGAGGATAATTAATTAATTTATTTTTGAATTTCCTAACTATGTACGAAATATTGTTCCTTGTTTACCTAGATTGCCTTTTCTTTAATAAATATTTATAATTTTCCTCATAAGGTACTTGTGCTCCTTTTATTAGATTTATTCAGAGGCACTTGACATATATTAATATGTTGCTTTGTGAATTGAATTTTATAAAATATATTTTTAACCAATTGTGATTGATCCAAGATAAACTATTGATTTCTTAATATTGATCTTTAATTCAGCAACCATTATTAATATAGATAATTTGTTTATAGCTTTCCTTCATTTGCTATATAGACAAGTCTGCGATAATGATAATTTTATTTCTTCCTTTGTAATCCTCATATATCTTATTTCTTATGTTTTTTAAAACTGAACTCTAGTCCAATGTTCATAGAAGAGACATAGCCAGGCATTTTTATCTCACTTTGAACATTAAAAGGAGTACGTTTAATATTTCATCAACTATAATATTTGCTGTGGGCTTTTGATAGGTATCATTTATCAGGTTAAAGAAGTTCCCTTATGTTCTAGTTTGCTAAGATTGTTAAAAAACTATAAATGCATGTTGAATTTTATCAAATGCTTTTTTTGCATTTATTAACATGGGCATGGTTTTTTTCACCTTTAACTGATATTGTTGTAAATTAAATTAACCTGTTTTCTAATGTTAAAATTCCTATGAGTACCTGATATACATTTTACTTGAATGTTAGGTATTATTATTTTGTATATTGCTGGATTATGTTTGCTAATATTATATTTAACATTTTTTGTATTTATGTTTATAGTAGAGTGGATAATTTTCCCCCTTTTTTATTGTTCATATCAGTTGTTGTTTTACTTTATACCAGCCTCAAAATATTAGTTCCAGAAGATCTCTTTTTCTCTTTTCCAAACCACATTGGATAGGATAGTAGAGATTTTTATGCTCTTGAAAATGTATTAGAATTTTCTAGGAAAACTGTTTTGGCCTGGAAATTTTTTAAGCAACTGATTCAATACTTCCTGTTTTGGGTTTTTTTTCTGTTCTTCATTTTTTTCTTAGTGTTTGAATTGCATGCTTAGTGAATTAATTTTAAATTTTTCTTATTTTAATATATAAATATTTAAATATTATATATTAAGCCTATAAATTTCCTTCCAAAGTAAAGTTAAACTGAATCAACTAGTTTTTTTGGCAATTTTATTATAATTTAGTTCCAAATGTTTTATAATTTCATCATGATTTTTCCCTAACCAATGAATTTCTTGAAGCATGTTTCAAAATTTCTAAATGTAAAATACATTTTGAGTTACATTTTTGTTATTTATTTCTAATTGTATTGCAAGAAAATGTGGTTGAATGATATTAATTGTTCAATATGTATTATGTCTTGCTTTCTGGCCCAAAGAGTAGTCAGTTTTATAAATATGTATTCTCCTGTGTTTGAATATAAAGTTATATAGATAGTGTATATTATATATTTTATGTTATAGTATATATTTTATTATATCTTTATATTTTCAAATTAATTTTATTAACTGCAGAATACAAATCCTTTATTTTCATTTTATTTTACCTACCAGTTTGGGAGAGGTATGTATTAAAGTCACCCACTTTTATTTTAGATTTGTGTCTTGCAATTATGAAGATTTTTTTATTTTGAAGTTGTGTTTTGTACGAATAAGTTGAAGATTGTTCTTTCTTTCTGATCTTTCTGCTATGATGATTTTTGCTTCAGGGCCTATTTTGTCTATTCTAAGCAATAACTTTCTTTTGGTTGGTGTTTGTCTGCTATGTCTTTTTCTACCTTATTACTTTCAATCTCTCTTTGTCAACTTTTAGGTGTTTTTCTTGTAAAAAGAATACAGCTGAATTAAAGAAAATTCAATCTGAGAATCCTTGTCTTCTAACTGGTATGTGTAACTCGATTACTTCTATTATGATGAATGCTATGGTTGAATATATTTTATTTTTCTTATTTGTTGTTTCTATCTACTATGATCTTTTTATTAGCTTTTTGTCTTTCAATTCTTCTGATTTATAATAGATTGATGAAGTTTTCTTTATAATCTTGACTTGTTTGAAAATTAGATATCTTATTCTCATTGTTTTTGTATTAACCCCTACTTTTTAAAGATACTTGCTCAACATAGTAAAGTGTAGACCCTAACTGATATCATAAAACAGCCTAAACCTGACTAATATCACTGCAGTCTTCCTGATCAACATAAGGATCTTCGATTGGTATAAGTTACCTCTGATTACCAACCTCTTTAATCATCTTTTATATATTTAGTTCTAGAATTCTATTTTACAACTCTACTTTTAAGTCCCCAAATTTGTTGCTTTTTAAAAATAGAAACAATAATTTTATAGATTTATTCATGTACTTACTAATTCTTTGTTAACTATTTCTTTCTTCCTTTTTTATTAATTCTACTCCTTTCATCTAGGTTGAATTTTATTCTTCCTTAGATACATTCTTTAATAGTGCATTCAATAGGCTCTATGAGTGATAGAATTTCTTATTCTTTGTCTGAAAAGTTATTTGTCTTCAATCTTGAAAAATAATTTAGCTGGTTTATAGTTTACAGTTATTTCACTTCAACAACTTGAAGATCCAACTCCATTATCATCTGACTTCTATTTTGTTGATGGCATTTCTATTTTATTCATTGATGCATATGACAAACTAAATCCTGTTAACATTTAATAGGATTATTTGTTATAAAAAGAAGATCATGTTTCCTTTAAAAAAAAATATTAAATGCTCTTTTAGGCCAACCTCCATGGTTCATTATTGGCACTATTTTTACCAACATATTTTGCCTGTTTATAAATATGGTTATCATTTATTTAATATCAATTAAAAACTCTTTATGTATGTTTTAAAATTTGAAATTTAACTGTTCCCACCAAAGCATAAAATAAACTCTGTATGACACACACAAAAGGAAGAGCAGGAAGAGGTCTTCTGTAGCAACTATGCATAGAACCATAGTCGAGGGTTTATCGCTATTCTCGTCATCCTGTAAAGAGCACATCAAAGAAAATTCTGTATTTTATGTTTTGAAAACTGAGAGTAGATATTTAGAGAATATAATATATCGATTGAAAGATAATATACTTCTGCATACATTATACTCATATCATTATGCTTAGAACTTACGCTTTCATCATTGTATTTAACATAGCTGGTTAGACAAGGTTGTCAAATTCCCTATCTTAGCCTGATGCTAACAGTTTGTCTTCTTTCTTTTAGATGATTATCTTGTCATTTTTCCTCCATTCTTTGCTACAATTTTCTTTTGTCTTATAGTCCAGAATTTCATCTAGTACACTGGTCTTTGGTTTGGATTAATAATTATTTGTAATGAAGACCTAATTTCATTTTTAACAATGATTAATATATTTTCCATTTGTCATTTAAGTACAGTCTTGATGGTCTACTATAATAATTTCTTTATCACTCTCCTCCCTAAAAATGAGCCATCCATTTATTGTACCTTTCAAAATCTTTTGAAAATTAATTTTTTAGACTTGATGCATGAAATTTATGTTTGATATTTATTTTATTGCCCACTGTCTTAATTTTTTTTGTAAAAAGTCAATAATATGTGTTGTGCATACATAGTAACAGTTGTATCCTGTAATCAACTGAATCATTAGTATAATTTAACTATTATTAATTTAGATTGTCTCTAATCAATCGTGTTTCATAATTTAATCAGTTTTTATCTCTCATCTGTGTAAGAATATGAATAACACGAAGAAAGAAAGAGTTCTTTCATTCATCTAGGTTATAATTTAGTTTCTTTGGGTTGAACTTCAATCTCTTAGCTCTAATTAAGGTTACATATTAAAATAGATCCTGTGAAATGTGAAAATTAATGTAACTAAATTGTTTTGAGAACAGCGTTGCTACAAGATATATGGGTGATTATCATGTAGATGCAGAGGAACGCCATTATCAAAAGTATCTTCGTGCTCTAATGGATATTGAATGTGAATATCAATAATCAAAATAAATGGTATGGGATAATTAAGGTCCTTTTGCTAAGGTCTCTACAATCTGACATGCTCTGGGGAATCAGTAGTTCCCTCAGAAGTAGCTAAAAACAGATGAATGACTTTAGCAGAAAATATATCATGTGAAAGAAGATTGTTGATGACTTTCTTCTTACTACTTAGAGTTTAAATTTGGTGAAACTTCTGATACTTTTCCTTTCTTGCCCTCCCCCAGGAATAGCAAATGAAACCCTGACAACCATTTAGTATAGGAAACTAAGTTTCAAAGGGACCATTAAATTTTATTTTGCATTACTTCCTTATTGGAGTTGTAAACAACCTATTAAAAAGTTTTTCTTTTTAAATAGAACTTTTTTTCGTAAAGGAACTTTAAGGAAACTTATAATGACAGTTTTGTTTTCATCTACTTGCTACTTTTCCCATTAGAGTCTATCTTGAATTACACATTCAACTTAAGTTTTCTGTCAATTTAAAAAGATATATTTTTTAATATTGGAAAAAAATCTTCTCTTTCCAGGAACCTTGCAAAGACTGCTTTAAGATAAATTAATTTCTTGGTGATGTGAAAAAAATCCTCTTCCCTTTGTCATTTTGTTTATTTTGTAAATGTAGACATTTGAACCTTCTAATCAGTAAGTCACACAAAATTCTGCAGATAAAAATTAGTGAATTGGAAAGAAGATAAGATCCAAAAGAAAATTTCCTCTTAACAGCACCTGGTGTTGAAGCAAATAGGAGATATTATTGGCAGCATCAAAAAATTTATTTCTCTCTTGAATCAGAATTTTACCAGAGTACCTCTTCCCCTTAGCTGTTAAAGTTATCAGGATACACATTTCTAAACAGATATTAAGGATTCTGAGGATGATTACATATGCTTTGCATAAGAAGCCTAGTTGAAGGCATTTGGAGATAGTATGATGATAGCATATTTTTTAAAAAACTTGTTAATATGGCATTTATTCCATATCACCTCATTGACATGTCTCTTAATCCATAAATTATTCCCACTCTCAATCCAGTTGTGTTTTCTCTCTTAGATATCTCTGAGATCATTTTAAAAATGTTTTTATTTTTATTTCTGGATATATGCCTTATTTTCTGAAAAGAAGGTAATATAAACTAGCTTCTTTCTCAATGATACATTTGTCTATTTCCATTTACATGTCTATGAGAGTTACCCAATCACATAATTGTGTTGGTATTTCAAAGTCTGAGTATTTATTTGTTTTTATACAATCCTAAGACATTTGGACTATTATTGTTAATATATGGAGTTTAACCTTTCTAACTTTTTTTTTTTTCAGAAATAGTTGTAATCACAAGTCAAGAATTCTTACCAATATGTCACATTTTAAATGTCTTGCTTGAATCCCCTGGGAAAATCTTGCCACTTGTCAGTGTGGTAAGTGGTTTTAACTTCTTGCTTTGCAAGTACAGTGTATCTTATATTTGATCAGGTATTACATTAGTAAATAGATGTGTACCTAACATAGAAAGTAGTATGTCAGTGTGAAATTAGAAACTGATTTTCAACTTGGACTCCAATCAAAATGTGATTTTTTCCAGCAGTAAATTATATTATTACCTTCTCTATTATCAAGAACAAATAACCTCCTCCCCCATGACTTAGGACAGAGTACACTGACAAGCACTAAGATTTTGGGGATAAAAAGAGCTTTATTATGAGAAAGAGAGAGCAAGAGAGAGCAAGCACTTAGAAATAAGTAGCCAGAATTTTTCAAGGCATTCTAAACCTACATTTAAAGTGAAATAAAGTAGAGCCCTAAAACCAGGAGCAACCAATTCCAGCACATATAGCATGGAACAAGCAGCTCATTAAAAATAAAAGGATCAGCAGAACCTGGAGGGAAGGTAAGTAGATTAAAAAAGTATAGAGAATAATCCTTTAATTACTTGCTTGGGGCTCCTATCAGTAACCAAGTCAGAAAGAACCAGAATCCTATATTTGAATGCTAAAGAGTGTGTGTGTAAATATCTATCTCTCTCTCTATATATATATCTTTCAAAGTGTATAATTTATAGCGCTGTCCTGCAATGTGAGTGTGCAGTATTTCTCCATTCAACAAATATTTATAAAGTACATAATATTTGCCTAACATTAGCCTAGGCACTGGGGATATAATAACTAATTTAGGTTGGTACAAAAGTGATTGTGGTTTCAGACCATAAATTTTAAATCATCATAACTAGGCTCAAACACATCTTTATTAGTCAAAATAGGAACCATTACAATCAACACATTTTTGCCAACAAGAAATAAGTCATTTATTCCTGTAGCATAAAAATCTGTGCTTTGGGATTCCATGAACTCTTGGAAAGCATTTTCTGCATTCTGCTGGTTGTGAAAGCATCTTCCCTGCAAAAAGTTGTCAAGATGCTTGAAGAAGTGGTAGTGGGTTGGCGAGAGGTCAGGTGAATATGGTGGATGAGGCAAAACTTCCTAGCCCAATTCGGTCAACTTTTGAAGTGTTCGTTGTGGAATGTGCAGTCAGGCATTGTTGTGTAGAAGAATTGGCCCCTTTCTGTTGACCAATGCTGGCTGCAGGCGTTGCAGTTTTCAGTGCATCTCATCGATTTGGTGAGCATACTTTTCAGATGTAAGGTTTCGCCAGGATTCAGAAAGCTGCAGTGGATCAGACCGGCAGGAGACCGCCAAGCAGTGACTATGACCTTTTTTGGGGCAAGTTTGGCTTTGGGAAATGCTTTGGAGCGTCTTCTCATGTCCAACTATTGAGCTGATTGTCGTAGGTTGTCTTATACAATCCACTTTTCATGGCACTTCACAAGCCGATGGAGAAATAGTTCCTCGTTGTTGTGTACAATTAGAGAAGAGACACTTTAAAACAATGATTTTTTTGATTTTCGGTCAGCTTATGAGTTACCCACTTATCGAGCTTTTTCACCTTTCCAATTTGCTTCAAATATCCAATGACCATAGAATGGTTGACGTGTTCTTTGGCAACTTCTCATGTAGTTGTAAGAAGATCAGCTGTGATGATTGCTCTCAGTTGGTTGTTGTCAACTTTGAATGACCCGCCACTGCGCTCCTCATCTTCAAGACTCTCATCTCCTTTGCAAAACTTCTTGAACCACCATTGCACTGTACCTCTGTTAGCAGTTCCTGGGCTAAATGTGTTGTTGATGTTTTGAGTTGTCTCTGGTGCTTTATAACAAAATCACTCAAATTTGCTTTTTGTCTAACATCATTTCCATAGTCTAAAATAAATATAAAATAAATAGCAAGTAATAAGTCATTAGCAAAAAACATAAAGCGAGAAATGCACATCAAAATCATGTATAACATAACCACATTTATTTATGAATGTATTCCAATATCAAACGTCAATAATGCTAAAACCACAATTTCTTTTACACCAAACTAATAAGAAAAAGTCCCTCCCTCAGGGAGCTTACACTTTTGTGGAGAAGTTAGACAATAAACTCATAAAACAACATATATATATAATGCAATTTAAGGAAGTGTAAACACTATGAAGAAACATAAAGCATGGTAAGTTATCAACAAAGACCTGAATTAAATGAGAGAGGAACCTAGGAAGACCGGGAAAGGGTGTCCCAGGCAGAGGGTACAGCAAAAGCAAAGACTTCGGTGAATCTGAGAAACAGCAAGAAGACAATAGAACTAGAGTCTAGTAAGCATGAGAAGGAAAAATAGAGCACACCAAAAGCTCCTCATAGTCAATAGTTAATAGTATTTTAATACTATAAATTTTGCTTTGAATATCATTTTTGTGTATGCCTTTAACCACTATTATGTTGTTTGAAGTTGGGCCTTCTTTATTCTCCATGCTAAGTATTCCATTATTCTACTTGTGATGGACATTTACGTTTTTCTAGTTTTTATATATGGTATTATGAATAGTGCTGCTATTAACATCCTTGTACACACATCTTTTGGTGGGCATGAGTATATAGCTCTACTGAATATTTAGTTTGGAGTAGAATTCTGAATTATAAGGTGTGCAAATATTTAGCTTTCATAAACATTTCCGGTTTTACAAAGGATTAGTACCAATTTACACTCCCACCAACAGTATGTAAGAGTTTAAGTTGCTCTACATTTTTTAAAACACTTGCTATTTTATCTCTTTTTCATTTTAGCTGTTATGGTGGGTGTGGTATCATATTACTTTAGTTTTTATTTCCCTAATGATGCCTGAAGTTGAGCATTTTTCTATATTTATTGCATATTCAAATATCTTCTTTTATGAAGTATATATTCAAGTTTTTTTGCCCATTCATCTACTATGATGTTTGACTTTTTAAAATGGAATTTTAGAGGTTTTTTGATATATTCTTTACATGAATCCTTTGTCAAAAATATTTATTTCAAAAATATTCTCCCATTCTGTTTATGTTCTTAATGGTGTCATTTGATGAATAGAAGTTCTTAATAGTGACAGACCAATTCATCATTTTTCTTTATGATTATTCTTCTATGTTTTCTTTTAAAAGATATATTGTTTTATTTTATACATCTAGATCTGCAATCAATCTGGAATTGATTTTTATGTATGGAGTAAAGTAGGAGTAAGATTAAATTTTTATCTAGTTGACTTTCTATTGGGTTTTTAAATTCCATTTCTTTATTTGCAATTACCTAATTGTTCTTATACCTAGATAAAGAAAATTGAAGCTTACCTAGCACTCTGGGAGGCCAAGGCAGGAGGATAGCTCGAGGTCAGGAGTTTGAGACCAGCCTGAGCAAGAGCGAGATCCGTCTCTACTAAAATAGAAAGAAATTAGCCGGACAACTAAAAATATACAGAAAAAATTAGCTGGGCATGGTGGTGCATGCCTGTAGTCCCAGCTATTCAGGAGGCTGAGGCAGAAGGATCGCTTAAGCCCAGGAGTCTGAGGTTGCTATGAGCTAGGCTGATGCCACGGCACTCTAGACCGGGCAACAGAGTGAGACTCTGTCTCAAAAAAAAAAAAAAAAAAAAAATATTGAGGCTTAAGTAACATGCCCAAGATCACACAGTTTTCATTCATCAGAGGTATATCATGATCAGATTTATGTTTTAGAAAGATAACATTGACCAAACTGAGGAGGATGGATTGGGGTGTTAGTGATGCTGGTGAAACTGAAGGTAGGAAGACCCAATAGGAGGTTCTTGCAACTACTAAATTGAGACATAATGAGAAAATGGTCCTGAGAATAGCTGGGAGGTAGTTAATAGAGCTGAGAGATATTTAGGAGGCCAACTTTACAAGTTTTGGTAGTTTAAAGAATTTTAGTGGTGCCACTAACTAGTTAGGCTTTACAACAGAAGTCAACAATAGAACAAGTATATGCTGAGTGGTTAAAAATATGCCAGACATTGGGCTCAATTCTGGAATCAAAATGATTAACAAGAGAGCTATGGTGCTTATTCTTAAGGGGCTTGCAGTTTTGTGGGAGCAGAAAAATATGCAATTGCAACAATGTGTGATAAGTGCTATATGAAGGGAGTATAGACTATTATCAGAGCACACAGGAGGTTTGCCTAACTCAGACTAGGGTTCAGGGATGACATCTCCGTAAGATTCTGGGGGAAGGATAATAACAATCAAAGTAACAATCAAACAAGAAAATGAGGAGCAAATGGAGAATTTTTGAGGAAGAAGGAATAGCATATGCAGAGCGGCAGGGAGAGAAAGTGAGAGAGAGTGAGAAAGAGAGTGAGGGAAAGGGAGGGAGATGGCATTTTCTAAGCATTAAAAGAAATTCAACTTTGCTTGAACACAGAATAAAAAAACAGTAGGGAGACGTGAAAGTTTGTGAAGGATGAGGCTGAAGAATTATGTAGGATCTAGATCTTGGATGACTTTGGAGGTCATTTAAAGAATCTTGGAAATTATCCCAACTGCAGGGGGGAACTCCTGAAGAAGAAACATTTCTTTTTATAATGGGGAAGTAGCAGGAAGATAATATGGTGTAATTTAACATAGTGAGTGAAAGAAGTGTGTTTTACTTATTGCATTTAGATAAGATACTACTGTAAAATTCCCAGGAGAGCAGTCTGGGATGTGGCTAAAGATGTGGATTCACCAGTTTATTGGTGATGCATTGAAACAATGAGAGTGGATGAGATTGTCCTAGGAAATAATACTGGAATTTTAGTGGTGGTCATTTTGTGGAAGGACATTAGTATCAAGTCACAGTGTTTACATTTTAGTTGGAAAGTCAAAGTAAGTTTTTGAATTTCTAGTGATGATGAAGGCCATGCATTAGGAATATGAACCTGGAAGAAGTAGCAGACTGTATAGAATTAGGAAGAGTTCAGATACTGTGAAACCACCAAGCTAGGAGGAGCTGGTGAGGGAGAGATGGAGGCAAGGTAAGGTAAAGCAATGATTAGTGAGAGTTTACATGGTTGTAAGCAATGGGAAACAATTCAAACTATTTTTTAACAGGAACTTTATTGGCTCGCATAACTGAAAACTCTGAGCATGAATGTCTTTAGACCCAGCTTGATCCAGGATTAACATCCAGGAGGACATCAATAGTTCTATTTCCTTCCTTTAGCTCTGCTTTCCTCTTTGGTGATTTCATTCTCAGTCTGGCTTTCCCCATAAATTGGCAAAGGTGGCCAGAAGAAGGTACACATTCTACCAGTCTAGAGACACTTGAAGAAAGAGTAATTATTTTCTGATACTTAGGTGACATTCCTACAATTAAGTCTGATTGGCATGGCTTATGTCACATGTTACCCTGAATGAGTCACTCTGGCTAGGGGGATGATCATTTTTCATTGAACAGATTTGTGTTTCATGCTTCCCATCAATTTGGAGAATATGGTCAGCCCCACCCAGCAAAATATGGTCTGAGAATGGGAGACAGGTGACTCTTTAAAATGAAAAGATGCATTCTTTTTTAAAATTTTTTTTATTTCAGCATATTATAGGTGTACAAATGTTTAGGTCATGTATATTACCTTTGCCCCTCAGGAGTCAGGTCTTCAAGCATGTCCATCCCCCAGATGGTGTGCACTGCACCCATTAGATGTGAAAGATGCATTCTTTTACCAGAAGAGGGATGCTGTGCAGACCAAAATAATAGATACATACCTTGAGGACACTGAGAAAAAAGACAAAGAAGAGAAAGAAGAAAGAGAGAGACAGAGAGAGGGAGAGAGAAGCAGGGAAGAGAAAAGAAGAGAGGAGGAGCGGGGGAGAGGGAGAAATATTCATCATAAACAGCATCTATCATGATCTTTATGGGACCAAAAAGCAGAGCTGCATATAACTAGAAAGACTGCTGAAAAGATATGATATGAAAAGATTTACATGAACATTTTCTGTTGTAAAAATGAGATTCTCACATTTGGCTTTACAAACACAAATTTGTCATCATACTGGGTTCTGCAGTTTCATCTGTGAATATCAAAAATATATCTTTTACTCAAATGTAAATATCACATGCCTTAAGGGATTTCATATTTTCCATGAGTGCAGGTGTCTGCTGAGGACTTTCTTCACAGCTTCTTTTACCTCCTTATTCCTCAGGCTGTAGATAATGGGGTTCAGCATTGGGGCTATCACTCCATAAAACAGCCCAATGATCTCATCAGATGTCTTTGTGTCCTTTGACTTGGGCTTCATGTACATAAAAAGAGCTGAACCATAGAATAAAATTACTACAGCCAGATGGGCTGAACAGGTAGAAAAGGCTTTCTTTCTCCCTTTAGCAGAATTAAGTCTCAGGATGGTAGAGAGAATAAAAACATAAGAAATAAATATTGACAATAGGGGAATCACTAAGAAAATGATACTTCCCACTGTTATGATAAGCACATTGACAGTGATGTCTGAACAAATGAGTTTAAGAAGGGCCAACAACTCACAGGTAAGATGGTCAATGACATTCCCAGAGAAAGGTAACAGCATTGTCAGGACTGTTTGCACTAGGGAGTTCAGACAGCCTATGATCCAGGACCATGGAGCCATTTGCACATATACCATCCTATTCATGATGATGGGATACCTCAGTGGGTTGCAGATGGCCAGATACCGGTCATAGGCCATCACAGCCAGGAGGACACACTCAGTACAGCCCAAGCCAAAGGAGACAACCATCTGCAGAGCACAACCAAAGAAGGAGATGGATTTTCTCTCAGACATAAATATAATGAGCATTGGAGGAATGAAAGAGGATGTGTAACATATATCCAAGAATGAGAGGTTTCCAAGGAAGAAGTACATGGGAGTGTGGAGGCGTGAATCCAGGATGCTGATGTTAATGAGGAGGCTGTTTCCCAGGAGGATTATCAGGTACATGATGAGGCAAAACATGAACAGAGAAAGCTGGAGCTCTGGGTATCTGGAAAGTCCCACCAGAAAGAATTCAGTCACAGCAGAGTAATTCCCTGTCTTCATGTGTCTCTGTCACCTGTAGGGTTCATGTAAGGAAATAACTCAGGGAAATTTAAAGTTACTAATTAGTCTTAAAAAAATCACTTTAACTTGCATTATTTGGTTTGATTTTTAGCACAGGAAGTCAAGTAGGGCATGGATATAATTTTAATTTCATTGAGGATGAAACTGAAGCACTTAGTGATTTATTACTTTGTAGGATGGTACAGTGGCAAAGGCAAGACTACCAGTAACCCAAGAATTGTGCTGCGAAGTTTCAGGCCTCTAATAAAATAACAAGTAGGGACAACATAATTCGAAACATGGGTATGGAGCCATTTCATTATTAATGAATATGGTGAAATAAAAGCTATTTTTGTCTTCCTCTTAGTGAGTTATCCCCTAGACAATGGTATTGAAAGAGATTTTAAAAAAAGAGAGAGATGATGGTTCTAATATCTAACTGTCTTAGAAAAAATTTCCTTTCTGAATGTTTCTGCTTACTTCTATTTACATTGGCACTTGGACTTGTTTCCTTAGAAGTATGAGTTGAGGCAGTCTTGATTTGTTTGAGCACAATTGTTCCGAAGTAGAAAGAGGAAGAGGAGGGGGAGGATGCAAGGTAGGAGGAAGAGAGAAGGAGCCTCTTCTTCCTGTTACTATAGAGCACTAAACTTAGCACTTATATCTTGGGAGAGTGGGTGTTAAGGAGAAAGGAATGAAGAGGAGTGGCTCTCTTTCTCTCTGTTCAAAAAAAGTCCCAGATGAGGGAGGCCATTTTTCCGATATTTAGGGAAAATAAGAGAGAGTGGAAAAAGTAACCCTATTATCACTGAATTATTCCATAATAAAATTCTCACTTTAATCTCCCCATCTTCTTTCATTCCATTTCCACATATCTCCACCTCATGACTGTGTCAAGAGAGAAGTTATTGGGAGATAGTTTGTGCCTTGATAATCGTCATCAGTCTTGCCTAAAATGCCAGTCCAGTAGAACAATACAATCTGAGGCAGAACGGTGTGCTTGCTACATAATATGGCTTCAGGAAAAGTCCTTTCCAACCAGGCTGCTACTCCTAAATCCCTCTAATATAGAAATTCTTCTGACCCTTCCTCCCCATGCTCTGCAATAGCCATGCTGAACTCCTTTCAGTTTATCCCAAACACTACACTCTTTTCTTCCTTTTGCTTTTGCATACACTCTTATCTTAAACTGGAAGGGATCCTTCACAGCCAGTTATTACCTTTTTCTAGAAAACCTTCCTGAATTTCTAGCATGGATAGGATGTCCATCTTATTTGCTTCTGTACTGCTATGCTTACCTCTCTCATAGAATCCTTCCTTTATTCATTTATTTAACACTTACCATGGAAAATACTACAGTAGCTACCAGAGATCCAACTGGGAGAAAGATTGATGCTGACCCTCAAAATTGGCACTGGACACAGATTATTTAGGAGAGAGTTATTTTATTTTCAAGAAACAATTTCTGTGCTATGGAAACGGTTTAATGTCCAAAAAATTTTGATGTACTTTGCAAATTACTTTATCAAAACAAAAATAGTGTTTAAACCCAACTTGTCAAAGATAGAATAAAACTATGGTTTAATCTCATTTGAATATATATACAAAAATTATAATAAATATATTCAACCAAATCCAACTGTATATTAAAGTATATCACCAGTGTGAAGCATTCCAAACTGATGTTTGGAAATCTATAAATATTATGTGCCAAATAGGCAAACAGAAAAACAAACCTATATGGTCATCTAGCTAGAAGGAAAAAAAATTATTTGATAGAATACAAATTCTTTCTTGATTAAAAAAAAAAGCCTCTTAGTTATCTACACGTGGGACAACTTGATTTTAAATGGTGAAACTCCAGAGATAGTTCCCTAAAAATCAGCCAAAGAGTGCCATTATCATCATCATCATTACTATTGAACATTATGTTTTTTTAAAGGTCTACCAAATAGAAAGTTGTAATTTTTTTCCCTCTAGGATGGGTATTGGTTATGATGTGGCAAAACATGAACAGAGAAAGCTGGAGCTCTGGGTATCTGGAAAGTCCCACCAGAAAGAATTCAGTCACAGCAGAGTAATTCCCTGTCTCCATGTGTCTCTGTCACCTGTAGGATTCATGTAAGGAAATGACTCCGGGAAATTTAAATTTACAAATTAGTCTTAAAAAGTTACTTTAACTTGCATTATTTTGTTGTCATAATATGTGAGAAAATGTACTTTCATTTGTTATGCCACTGAAAACTGTAATCTTAGAGAAGAGTTAAGGGCAAGGAAAAATGCTCATGATATAATATTATGTGATGAAAGCAAGCTTCAAGGCAATATAAATGATCATAATTTTGTATATATGTAGTTGGAAGAAAGCATGTGAAAATATTAGCTGTAGTTTTCTTTGATAGATTAGGTTTTGTTGTATTTTAAGTTTTCTTAATCTTTTTCATATTTTCCAAATTTTGTTCAATGAACCTGTAGTTTCTGATTGTAAAAATAGAAAAATATTTATTTATTTATTTAAATTGGGGACCTGCCCTTGGGCAATAGTAGGCATCTTTGTACTATTTCTAATGATTAGAACATCACCAAAAATAGCAAAAACACCCAGACATTTTTTGGCACCAGCTTTTTCTAAAACCCTAGAAGGGAAAAGAACAATCAATCGGCCGGAAATTGGACAAACATTTTCTGTTGCTTTATTGCATAAACTAACCATTCAATCCCACATATGTGTCAATCCTGAGTAGACATACTGACACAGCTGCAATTCTTGCAAAAGGATTCTGGAGCCCACCTTTTAGAATGTGACCAAGGTTAGCAGGACAGATGGGGTGCATTAAAAAATATCTGGGGCTTCTTTTTCTTTGTCAAGAAAAAGATAAAGTTTCAATTTCTGGGTTCTCTGAGCTTTGTCCATCTCCCCAAAGGCCCTGTCCTTAGATTATTTTTCAACATTGGTACCATCTATGGAAGGAAATAAAACTCTGAGACTCATGGCTCACGTGTATCCACCTATCTTCTACTTGTATTTGCCAACAGAAGGAAATAGTAGTTTGTCTGTAAAGCATACAAATTTAGCTGGCATTTGACATTTTGCCTGAGGAGCCTCTTGATTCAGGCTGTGCCATGGCTGTACTGAGAGGTTTCCTCAGGAGAAAATTCCAGCACTAAGTATTTTGTTCTAGCTCCAGAGGTACCTACTTTCTCCTACTTATGAAGCAACTTTGTTTTTCACAACACGCAACATTCCCCAGTGCTTGTGTGACTAAATAAGACCTTGTGAAGGAACTGATAATGGAACCAATATTGAGTAAGACGGGACAAGTAAAGACAAAGGCAGGAAGCAAAGTCCTCTTCTCCTTTTTCTGCATAGTCTTGAAAATTATCCAGAGTTTTCTCACTCACATTTCTGTGTGGAAAACAAGTGTAATTTCTTTTTCTGGGAACACAGCAAAAGCTTTTAGCTCTTTTTTTTCCACCCAGCATATTACGGGGGTACAAATGTTTAGGTTATGTATATTGCCTTTGCCCCACCCAAGTCAGAGCTTCAAGCGTGTCCATCCTTCAGACGGTGCACACTGCACCCATTAGGTGTGTATACCCATCCCCTCCTCCCCCTCCCATCTGCCCGACCCCCGATGAATGTTATTACTATATATGCACTTAAGTGTTGATCTGTTAATACCAATTTGATGTTGAGTACAGGTGGTGCTTGTTTTTTCATTCTTGGCATACTTCCCTTAGTAGAATGGGTTCCAGTTCTATCCAGGATAATACAAGAGGCGCTAGATCACCATTGTTTCTTGTGGCTGAGTAGAACTCCATGGTATATGTATACCACATTTTATTAATCCACTCGCTCTTATCTAGTGGGAACTTCTATCTGAGCAGCAGGCTCCTTGCTGGGTTTGATTGTTCTAGCCCCTCCTGCATGCTCTGACCATCTCTAAGTCTGTGTGTGGAAGTCTACAGTGCCCCTGACTCTTTTACCACTTTGTCCTGACTTCTGATAAGGCTTATTCATAAAAATATGCTATGTCTTAATGGTAAGAGCCAGAGGACCTAGAGTTTAGTCTTGGTTCTGTGGCTTAATAGCTGTACAGACATTGGGCAAGACACTTAACCTCTTCGAGCATGATGTGTCATCTGTCATGTTGGCATAATACATCTTATAAAATTGTATTAAAATTGTTATGAAGCTTACTATAACATATGTAGTAGTTCTTGGCACAGAGTGAGTGCACAAAACATGTTAATTTAATCTGGTCTGTCAGGCTTTAGTTTTTAACTTAAGGAAAAGATGAATAATTTAAAATGACATTCGTAGCTATCCAAGACATTTCCTTGATTTAATAATTCTTTCATCCATATTTCTTTTTCTTTGTTTTATCTAGAACTTTTCCAATTAAAAAAAAAGACAAAGGAAAAAATAACAATTATATACCATGTGGGATCCTGAAGAGGATCCTGGAACAGGAAAAAGTATTAGAGGAAAACTGGTGAAATCTGAATAAGATTTATGGTCTAATTAATAAAAATGTACCAATGTTAATTTCTTACTTTTGGTAATTGTACTACGGGTGTGTAAGACATTAACATGAGAAGTGAAGTAAAGAAATTCTTTGAACTAATTTTGTAACTTTTCTGAAAGTTTAAAATCAGTTCAAAATAAAAATTTTTAAAAATATAAAAAGCAAATTATTCAGAATTTATCATTTCCATTTCTCCTTTTCTTTCTGAAACAAATCTTTACAACTCTGTCTCAATGATTTCTATTCAATTCTTCATGGAAGATTCTTACCTTCTCCACACATAACAGGTAGCATGTTCTGTTGGGACCTCAGTTTCAAAAGAAGGATGTAGTTTTAGAAACAAGTTCATTCATCACTTTCTATCACTCCTTTCTCCATTATTTTATCAATTTCTTTGTTCCGGATACTAAATTCATTATGGTTGCACTTCCTCAAGCTAACTGACATCTTAGCTGTCTTCTTTTTTGAGATGTTGCTGTGCTATGAGGCCCACAGTTAAGAACCCCACCATTTCAGATTACTGTGGGTAGAGTCAAAGGGAATAGCCCAAAGGTAAGGCTGACACCCCTACTTGCTCAAATGCTCTGTTTTGAATTTGTATCAGCAGTAAATAATATACGTTATTCTGACCTCTGAGCCCTGAAAATTTCTAAACGACCTACCAGTGGCTCTGGTGGGCAATTTAAATCCTTCTTTGCTTTCTTCAAAGGGACTATGCAATCCCGGAAGTGATTTCAAGTGGTATCTTTAAATTGTGTGGAAGGCAGTAACTCTTAAACTTTAGTGATAATGTCTCAAAAACCTAATTATATATAACTTATTAAGCAATAATTTATTTTTTTAAATAAATAAAAATAAATGACATGGAACACTTAGTACTTTACCAGATGTGGGTTTTTTTTCTCCCACACCAAGCAATTCTCTGATACCAACTAGGGTCCTATAATTCAATTCAATTCTGACACTGTCTACCTGGTGTTGGCATTAGATGGCATAGGTAAAGGGCTCAGTCCTCCACTTCAAGTGCTAGTTGCAAGTCCAGCCCTCAGGTACTCATGACCAGCAGCTATAAATTAAGTGTTCTCTTGGGTTTGATCATTTGCTAGAATGACTCACAGAACCCAGGGAAACAGTTTACTTATGTTTATTTATGTTTATGATAAAAGGCTACAGCTTGGGAAAACCACATGGTAGAGATACATAGGGCAAGATATGGGGAAAGGGGCACAAAGCTTCCATGTCCTCTTGGGGTGTGACACCCTGCACATGTTCAGCAGCCCAAATCCTATCCTTTGGGTTTTTATGGAGGCTTCATTGCAAATGCACAATTGATTAAATCATTGGCCATTGGTGATCAACTCAACTTTCAGTCCCTTTCCCCTCCCTGGAGGTAGGGGTAGGTGAAAAGGATGTGGGGCTGAAAATCCCAACTCTCTCACCATTTGGTTGTTTCCACTGGCAACCAACCCCGTCTGAAGCTATCCAGGAGGCCCCTGCCATTAGTCATCTCATTAGTATACAAACAGACCCTTGCCACTTCAACAATTCCAATGGACTTAGGAACTGTGTACCAGAAATGAGGGCAGAGATCAAGAATATATTTCTTATCGTATCAGAATGTCACACATATACTACATATACAGTATTATAAACTGGAGATCATAGTGCATTTCTGATTTTATAATCTTTTTTTAAAAGTAAATGTATACTGTGAATTATCGTGTAATTTATGACATCATTTTTTTTTATTTCAGCTTATTATGGGGGTACAAAAGTTCTGGTTAGATATATTGCCCATGTCCCTCCCAATCCCCCGAGTCTGAGCCTCAAGTGTGTCCATTCCCCAGACAGTGCACATCACACTCTTCTTGTAGGTATACACCGATCCCCTCCCCCACCCCCGTCCCCCCCAAGTCATTTTTAACTGATGTCAAAATATATGTAAATGGAAAATAGAAGAAAAAGTAAATGGAGAGTGAAACAGTAATTTCCATCTATCTTTGTCTCTTGAGAGTAGTGACAATGGTAAAAGACTGGGATCAGAGATTCTCTTCATTCCTTATTCCTAATGCACAAAGGCCCAGTCCCACCAAAGATGTGGATGCCCAGCCTCAAAGAAATGTCCAACTCACTTTGGCCATTGCTTCCCAACTGACCTCTCTAACTCCACTTATCCTGTCAGCGTTCTGGCTCTCTCACACTTCTGTGACAGCTCTGACACTTCTTGTGACAACTCCACATCTCATTATTTTAACTCCATCCACATTTATATTACACCAGCACCTCCAGAGTATATACGGTAATAAGAAGGATATGCACTTTAATGTGGGGATGTAAGCTCATTTGTGATAGATAAATTATCAAACAAGAATAATTTGACAAGAGTAATGACCCATGGTATGTTAATAATATCATAGACATTTGTTCTTTAATTTTATTCTTATTTGAGATCCAATTAACACCATTCGCTACACTTGATGTCAGAATTGTGGGTGTCGACCAAGAAGTGATGAAAGACCAGACTACAAAGCCATAAGACAAGGGGTTTATTGGGGTCTGAGGAATTAGAATTTGGGAGACACAGATTCAGCTAAAAAGCCAAATCGTGTTCCGAAGAGAGGAAGGGGAGTAGGGATTTTTAAAGGGGTGCTGAGGGTGATTTCACAAGTTGTTTTGAAAGAGCTATTATTGGTGGAGGCACCCAGCCTAGCACATGAGTCCATACTTCATTGGTTTTCTCTGTTTGGGAGTTGAATTGCTGGTAGAATTCAGGATGTTGTGGTCTTGGTGGTTTGGCCCAGTTCAATGACTCAAGGCTAGTTTCTGGCTTTTTTTTTTTTTTTTTTTTTGCAAGGTTGTAGATTGTGTAGATAGTGCTTCTTAGAATGGCTTCACAATTACAATTTAGAGCTGTGAACCAGAGTGACACCATTTTGCATATCACACTTCACATGAGCATATGCAAAGAAGCAAAGGCAAGATTCTTGTTCTTAAACAGCTAATTACATAAAAAGAAGGCAAAGGACGATGAAACTTGTTCCATAGGGTTAAACATGAAGAGCAATAACTTTCTAATAATTTTCTGCTTCTATAAATATTACTATGTGGTATTTCTTTTTATGATATTATCATAATTTCACTAACTTTTGAATGATGAACCACCTCTGTATTTCTAGAATTAATTCTACTTAATTGTAATCTATTGTTCTTTTAATTTAACACTTCATTAAATGTTCTAATTTATTTAAAGGGATCTTTTCCAACTATGTCCAGGGGAGCTAAGTTCTTTATTACATTTTGGTATCAAGTTTATGCTAGCCTCATGAGATGAATTGGGAAAGTGTTCTACATTTTCTATGGGTGAATATATTGTGAAGAAATTTTACTGGAGTATTTTTTCATATATTTTATTTTTTTAGAGCAGTTTGAGGTTAACTGCAAATTGAGAATCTCCCCAAATCTATAGTTTACATTACAGTTCACTCTTGGTGTTGTACATTCTGAGTTGGGATAAATTTATGACATGTAGCCATCATTATAGTATCATATGGATTAGTTTCAGTGCCCTAAAAATCCACTGTGCTCTGCCTATTCATCCTCTATTTCCCCAATCCCCCACACTTTTATTTGCACTGCACTCATTGCATCATTCCCAAAAGCCTTCTGAATCATTCCAATAGTTTCCACAGAGGAAACTTCAAGCTCAGCGCAAAATTTGATGCAGATTCATTGCTCTACTCACTTAGTCATTTTGAATGCCATGGCCACACAGTACACATGCTCACTTAATGGCATCCAGCGCCCCACTGACTAGTACAGTGAAGTCGTCGTTGTTCACGCATGCACATTCCGGTCCACTCTCCTTGGCTGCCAGGTTACATCAATGTCATGCAAATCTTTCTCGTTATATTAACAATGGATGGATACTTTCTAGACAGCCCTTGTATAAGCTACTTTATAAAGTTGCTTCAGTGGCATTATTTCCAGGTCTTAACTGCTGCTTGAAAGAATTTTCTTTGCTTTTTCTTTTCATCTTTTAATTTCTGCAATACAACCTTTCATGCCTCCCTCTAATTTAAAATATTTGTGGTCTTTGTGAGTGTTATAATGCTGATGAGAACTGAATTTCCTTAATGTTGATATTGCAGTATCACAAAGCAAGCAAATCATCTTATCTTTAGCAGAAACGAGAAAATATTTCAATTCTCAATCCTCATTAAAAAATCTGTTTTCTTCTTTCAGCATTCTCTTGGTCTTCTTTGACATGATGGGCTGTTAAGCAGACAGAA
Source organism: Varecia variegata (assembly GCA_028533085.1). Classification (NCBI taxonomy): domain Eukaryota; kingdom Metazoa; phylum Chordata; class Mammalia; order Primates; family Lemuridae; genus Varecia; species Varecia variegata. The sequence continues at coordinate 106,241,014 of CM052443.1, read as the reverse complement.
TTAAAAAATACTGTCAAGCTATGCAACTATTCATAAATTCTACTTCAAACGGAAACACAGTGCACCATTGTCAAAAGCTGATAACAGACTGGCGTACTTGACCCCCATAAACTCTCACTGTTATAGCCTTGTGTAGTAGGGGCACAAGTCGGGAGGGGAACTCAGAGCTAAATCATGAGCATAGCAGCTGTCAATTTAGCCCTTATGGCTCACTAATGTTCTAATAATGCTTGTCAATCTGGGAGGATTATTTCATTGAAATGTATTTTATTCTTTGGTATTTTAAATACATTCATTTTAAAAATAAAAATATAAAAGATAAACAAAAATGTATTAATGAAAATAAAAGGATTTGTTCTGTAAAATTTGGATTCAGTCAAAAGACTGTACTTAAGGACCTAGAAGGCTACAATTTCCCCACCCCTGTCCTAACTCCTAAGGTGATGGCATTAGGAGGTGGGGCCTTTGGGAGGGTATCAGGTCATGAAGGTGGACTCCTCATGAATGAGATTAGTGTCCTTATGAAAGATCCCAAAAGACCCCTCACCCTTTCCTCCATGTGAGGTTTAGTACGAAGACTATGAGGAAGCAAGGCCTCATCTGATACTTAATCTGCTGGTCCTTTGATCTTGGACTTCCCAGCTTCCGGAACTGTCAAATTTCTGTTATTTATAAACCACCTAGTCTTCGGTATTTTGTTGTATCAACTGAAACAGACTAAGACACTGAATATTCTATTTTATATTTGAAAGTTCTGAAAATAGTCTGACAGTATTATTGTGAGTAGTACTGCCCAGAGATCTGGGCCCCTACTCTCTCCAGTGCCTGGGAGTGGCTGGAACTGGCAGTATGCTGGATGGGGTAATCAGCACTGAATTTCATGCAAGTCTTCATCACAGAAAGTCAGGGTTGTCAGATTAACAAATAAAAATACATGATACTCAGTTATATTTGAATTATTTCTAATTCCCTTTGCATATATACTTTTGTCTAAAAGAAAAATATTGCATGGGTAATACACTAAAATTGATTTATTTATCTGAAATATAAGTATCTATGTTATAAAACTCTTTATATTTCTATAATGATTTGACTTTACTTAACATTTATTTGTTTTGCAGAATTTGCTGATTAAACTCCTTGCAATTACAGTGTATCTTTCATTTACATTGAATTAATAATATAGCTTCTACAGTGGTCACATTCAACCTATTTAGTTGTTTTGTCTGTTGAACATTGATTAATGAGAAAACATGCTCAACACTTGCACTATGAGATAGTATACTGAATGTGTCCTTACATAAAGTGAACGACTCTGAGAATTGCTCTTTAAATCTGATTTTTTTGAAGCACATAATACTATCTTTCATTGCAGGCATTGCTTTCCCACTTTTCAGATTATATTGCATTTCTCACTCAATGACTTTTTAAAAATATTGTTCACTGACAAAAAAAGAGCACTGTTGTCAAATTTTATTTCCTTCTTTTTAACACTACACATGTTGGTTCCATGCCAGAAGAGTATATTGTAACACCCGTGTAAAATAATTGAATTCTTTAAGGGTTGATATTCATTTCAACAGATTGTTATGGTAAGTGTTGTAATAATTGCTCACTTCAAGTCAGAATTTCTTTTTCTCTTAATAGTAAAGTATAGTTTTCTCACTCATGGAAATTGTTGTGTGGTCTGCCTCACGTGATGCATGCCAGTGTGGGCATAACTGAAGGAGAGGTTGAATGAGGTTGGGATATTGTGTATATATTTGATCAGAGCATGCGAGTGAGCAGAATTACAATGACTGTGCATATAGGTAAGGCTGTTTAGAGGGGCCAATGAGACCAGAATGAAGTTTATGGGCTCTGAGACTCCAGGATTAAATATTCAAAATAAAGGTGATTATCATTTTGTTTATTAAGAACAAAGTATCATTTTTAATTAAGTGTCACAGATTATTGCCACATCTCCCCATCAGAAATAGTCAATTCTAATTTCCATGTCCTGATCATTTTACCTGGATAGCAGTCCTAAATTTACTCTTCCCAGATAGTGTAAAGCTAGAAGCATTATTGCTGTTTTGTGAGTTGCACTTCAGTTAAAATGTTTTAGCAACCTACTTTTAATTGCTTCTGAGGGACCTCATCCCAAAGGTACTAGAAAGTTTCAAAATACTGTCCAATCCACATTGTGAACTTTAAATTGCTTTTGAGATTTGAAGCATCCTCAAAGCAGCAAACACCTTAAGTTGCTTTGGTGCTCCATCAGCTAGTCCTTTAAAGGGCCCTCTACTAGTGAAAAGACCGTAAAGAGCTTCAACTTTCATTGTTACTAGGAGTCATTTCTATTTTGCCACTGGGTAACTGCTTTTTACAATGGCAGTGGCAGCTACTTGATTTTAGTGAGCACTGAGAAGCAAATAGTTCATCTTTTAGTTATCTTACTGAAATGATTGAGACACAATTTATGAGGCTAGTAGTCTCATAGAAAAGTTGCACTTCTGTTTCTGCCACTTTAATATAGAAATTTTCCATATTCCAGTGAAATGGGGATACTAATAATTATAGCAAATTGCTATGCTTAAGAAGTTTTTGAGTGACCTACAGCAGTGAGAGAAAGATCAACAGAACAGCTGTTAGAGCAGAGGAAGATGATTTCTGTGCAAGGAGAAGAGTATATGTATTTTCTTATACTTGGAGGTAAAAGAGTAAATCCCTTGTTACTGAAACTTATTAATTTATACATTTATTTGTGGTTTGATTGTAGATTGAGACACATGCAGTAGAGTTTTTCTAAGGCCAATTTATCATTCACTATGTATATCAGGCAGAACAACAGAGTGACCTGGAGACACTTCCTAATTTGTACTGAAAAAGACAAGGAACAGTCATTTTACCTAAAAGTCTTTCCTTTTTCTTTTGCAAGCAATACTTATGCTCTGATTAATATTGTTGGGGTATTGTACGTATTCATATTTTGCCTAAATTAGAAATAACCCAAAGTCCTTTTTCTAAAAATACATCTTTTCTATTTGTTCTTTCAGTTAACAAAATTCTTCTGAAACCAAGGTTAAATTACCATTGAAGCAGAACTTATATATACCACTTTGTTTTAGTAACTGAAGAACAATGATTTTTGTTAAGAATAACATATTCGTATGAAGAAAAATATTTAGTTACAGATATATATGTTGGTTAAAATTGTCAAACTTTGGTTGGACAATAATATTTTATACATTTTATATTTGTTCTGGATTATTTGGTCAAAATATTATGGTAACATTGTATTAAAAATAATTTCAAATTATGAGCTACATAATTCTAACCTAGTTGCATGTGTTCTTAATATATTCTTTAACAAGAATATATATTTTTTTAGAGCTAAAGACTGTTTCATGAGATCTGAAATTCTAACTTAGAAGACTGTAACCTCTTAACTTAGAAGACTGTAACATATTCTTGTTCTGTTTGTGTATCCAATTATAGGTCCTTATTGCCCCTAAGGGAAGCCACTCAAGAATGCAAACGATTCTTACAGACACTGCTGTAACCGATCCACATACATCCCAGCCACTGCAGAATTCCTATTGGTGAAAGAAAGTATTACCATGGGAAAGTCCAATCAGTCTTCCGTGACAGAATTTGTCCTGCTGGGGCTTTCTGGCTACCCAGAGCTCGAGGCCATTTACTTTGTTCTGGTCCTATGTATGTATCTGGTGATCCTGCTGGGAAATGGAGTCATCATCATTGTGAGTGTTTACGACTCCCACTTGCACACCCCCATGTACTTTTTCCTCAGTAACTTATCATTCTTGGACATCTGCTATACTAGTTCTTCTATTCCCCTATTTCTCAGCAGCTTCTTAACTTCCAAGAAAACCATTTCCTTCCCTGGGTGTGGAGTGCAAATGTTTCTCTCCTTTGCTATGGGAGCCACCGAGTGTGTCCTTCTAAGTATGATGGCATTTGACCGCTATGTGGCCATCTGTAACCCTCTGAGATACCCCATCATCATGAGTAAGGCTTCCTATGTGCCCATGGCTGCTGGGTCCTGGATTGCAGGCGGCATCAATTCTGTGTTGCAAACCTCTCTTGCAATGCGGCTTCCTTTCTGTGGGGATAATGTCATTAATCATTTTACTTGTGAAATCTTGGCTGTCTTAAAATTGGCCTGTGCTGATATCTCCATAAATATTATTAGCATGGTGGTTGCTAATATGATTTTTCTTGTGGTCCCAGTACTTTTTATTTTTGTTTCATATGTTTTCATTCTCTCCACCATCCTGAGGATCCCTTCTTCAGAAGGAAGGCGCAAAGCCTTCTCCACCTGCTCTGCCCACCTAACAGTGGTGATTATATTCTATGGGACCATCCTCTTCATGTATGCAAAGCCCAAGGCCAAAGACTCTTCTGGTATAGACAAAGAACAAGTCACAGACAAAATCATTTCTCTCTTCTATGGGGTTGTGACACCTATGCTGAATCCCCTCATCTATAGCTTGAGGAACAAAGATGTGAAAGCAGCCGTGAAGAATATACTGTGTCGAAAACACTTCTTGGAAGGAATGTGAATGCTACTTTATTTCTTTTTAAAATTATTTTACTCTGAATGCAGGGCTTGTTATCACCTCGAGGTTCCAAAATAAATATAAGAGTTGGTGATACCACTAATTCCTGAAATTCTCACTTTTCTCTTCCCAATATTTAAATGAAAGAGAGAAATCTAGGGCTAACCTTTTCATTTCATGGTGGGGTTAAGGAAAAGAGGGCCAGAAATTTATGGGTTAAAGATTCTTATCCAAATATTCTCCTTCTGATGGATAACAGTTTGATTTAGTCTTCGAATGATGACTTCTATAATCTACATAAGAGGAAGTACCATTTTACTAATTTAACCTCGTATCCTCTGTGTGCATTGATTTTCTAGTCACATCATTCTTAGGAGTAACAGGTAGAAAGTGTCTTGTTAAGGAAGAGAGTACAATATGAACTCAACAGTAAATAATTCATAATGGGGTAGATTTGATCATAGAGTGGTAAAGGGGGGACACTTTAAGGTATTAGGTACCTGACCTGTATATATGTCATAGAAAGAGAAGAAATTAAAAAGTGAAGCTGTTTTTCCTAGGGCTGATTTTGAATGAATGGCTGCAAACTGACACATCCTCTTCTGTGCAGAGGTGTCTAAGCCCATGTGAGGCTTTGTGCAGATGACCCAGCTGATGGGGAAGTTTTGTCTACCTTGTGTTTCAATAGAGGAGCAGTGGTGTCTTTGGGTGAAAAAATTGCTACTGTTAAATGATTCAAAAAACATTACTTTGTTTCTAAAGAACTTGATTGCATAGTTCTCTGTGAACACAGTGATAATGGGTTAACAGTACAACAAATTAGGTATTTTTGCAGTTATGTGAATTTCCTACAGAATATGAGTTTTCTATTCATTCATTCAGTAATTTATTACTTATTCAATTATTCAATCAACCAGTATTTACTGATTACCTGTTTTGTCTCTGTCATTGCACTAACTATTGCTGATATAAAAAAAACTAAACAACCTAGAAACAAAACCAAAAACATGGTCAAGGAGCACACAGTTTGTGGAATACAGACTGATAGACAAATTAGGAACAAAAATATTAAAAATACTTATTCATGGCTTTTCTCTCTCCCCTACCTTCTAAGGACCCTTTGTTGGGTTAAGCAGAGTAATGGGTGGACTTGGAGTAATTTAAATGAGATAAGCTGATCTTCATATAAAAGGGCTTGAACCATCTCCAAGAGAAGAGATAGTGGTAAGGAAGAAATCAGTGCATATTGAAGATTTTGAAGATAGGGAGATATTTAAATACATACTGCAAATATAGAATTAAAGAAAACGGGAAAAAATGGCTAAATAGAATTTTGGGAAAGCATTGATGCTGATTTTCTAGGGCCCTACCTCAGTGTGTCTTGATATCACAATAAAGATGTACAATATTCTTTAAGGTATTTGATGGTGGATTCACTTTCTTTTGCAGTACCACCATTGTTAGAGCTCAATTGAGTCCTTTGCCTACCACCCAGGGAAGGCCAATATACTGAGACAGCAGGTGTTGCAGTGGAGAAAGAATTTATTCTGCAAGGCATCAGGTGAGGAGATAGTAGTAATTTCTCAAATACATCTCCTTGTGAATTTTGGGGCTAAGGTTTTTAAAGGTGGTTTGGTTAACAAAGGGTTAGGAAATTGGGTCTGCTGATTGGTTGGGATGAACTCATAGGGTTGGGAAACAGAAATCACCTTCTCAGTTAGAAGATTTTGTGGGTAAGGGGTCTCAAGGCTTGTTGGATTTGTTCCTATAACTGTCCATGGGTCTGGTTGACATCAGTGGGTCCCTCCAATGCAGAGTCTGAAAAATATCTCAATGATCAGTCTTAGGCTTTACAATAGCAATGTTATCTATTGAAGCAGTTGGAGAAGTAGCAAATCTTGCACCTGTCAGGGAGGATACCTGCCATTAAACAGTAAGCAGTTACAGTAGTCAGGAAGTTAGGGAACAATGGCTGGTTAACTTCTGGCTATATCTATACTTTTATAGAAATTGGGCTTTTATTACCATTTTTCCCTTATGGCTTTACATTATTTTAATGTAGGTGGTTTCAGTATGCTGAGACTGGCCATAAGATGAGCGTAACTTAGGTGGGTCACAGACTTAAGGAGGTCACAAATACAATGCAGTGTAAGTGCTCTTGTTGCCAAATTCAGGTTCAGCTGCTCGCCACCCATCAATCAACCATGAGAGGTGAGTACTGGTGAAGGAAATGTGGTTTATTCAAGTGCCTGCAGACAGTGGAGATGGTGAACTATGGTCTTGAAGACTATTTCATCTCTTCTGCTTACTGAGCAACTTATGAATGGAAGGGGTAAAGGGGGCTGGTGGTAGAAAGCAAACTTTGTGCAAGTCATCATGACTTGCTCGATGATTATCAGGAAACTATAGGTCGTCTGGTGGATCTTGTTATCAGCAGCCTGTGATTGGCCTGTTCCTATTCCAGAATCTTTTTTTTTTTTTTTTTGAGACAGAGTCTCACTTTGCCCGGGCTAGAGTGAGTGCCATGGCGTCAGCCTAGCTCACAGCAACCTCAAACTCCTGGGCTCAAGCGATCCTACCGCCTCAGCCTCCCGGGTAGCTGGGACTACAGGCATGCGCCACCATGCCCGGCTAATTTTTTCTATATATATTTTAGTTGGCCAGATAATTTCTTTCTATTTTTAGTAGAGACGGGGTCTCACTCTTGCTCAGGCTGGTCTCGAACTCCTGACCTCGAGTGATCCACCCTCCTCGGCCTCCCAGAGTGCTAGGATTACAGGAGTGAGCCACCGCGCCTGGCCCTATTCCAGAATCTTGATCTGTTTTTCCTCAAGATTGTTTTCTAATCTTGTACCCGGCAGCTGTGTGAGCAAGCAGTGGGTTAATTCTAAACTTTTAAGAAAGAACAAGACAAAAGCATACTGGCAGCAAAATAGTGTCCCTTTAACTAGCCTAGCATTATGGTCTGAATGGCACTTGGGGTGCACTTACACTCTTATAGGGGAATATGTAAAAATTCCCCTACAAGGAGAAGTCTCAAAAAGGGAAAGGGTACTTCTGCTTGGCTGAGCTGGGAAAAACAATTCTTCTACAGGTTTTGTGGGCAAGAATTTTCCAGACAGAAAACATCATGTGGTAAGATATGGAATACCACTAAGAGTTTAGAATGGCTGGAACTTGGGTTGTGTTGTTAGTTTAGTGACAGAGGGGAAGATTGGAAAGGTAGTTTGGAGCCAAATGGTGGGAGTTTCAGATGCTAAGAGAAGAAGTCAGTATCTCTATAGGTCTCTATCTATCTATCCATCCATCCATCCATCCATTCATCAAACATATAGCCATGTTTCCTGCCATTGGGAAGCTTTCAGAAGGTCTCAATCATTATAATGCATCAGGAAAAAGCAAAGACAAGTGTCAAGGACAGCATAGAGGAAGGCATCACTTACTCTGGGGCAGTTTTGGAAGACTCCTTAGAGAGTAAGACATTTCATCAGAGAAGAGGAAATGTGACAACTCAGGGAGTGTAACATATGCCATGGTTCCAAAGTATGGAAGAACTTTAAATAACAGACAGCTTGATTAGTGATTGTCAAGCTGGCTTCTAATTAGAATCATCTAGCAAACTTTAAAAAAAAATTCTGAAGTCTAATCTCCAGAGATTCTTATTTAACTACTATGAAATTGGGATCAGGAATTTCTTTTTCAGTATCATTTAAAGGAATACATATCATAAAATGTGATAGATGTCTTATACATACTATTTTAAAAAATCTTTTTAGTTAATGATGGTGGACAGTGTTATATATAATTGTCTTCATTTTTGTTGATTAAATATTTATCTTAATCATTCAGCATTGGGTATGTGCCTGGCCTTATGTTAGTACTGGAAATTAAATGCTGGATATGATGTGGTTCCTACCCTCAGGGATTGGTTTGAAAGAACTCTGTAACAGATATTGTTATTGCCATTTGACAAATGAGGAGTTTTAGGCTCAGAGAAGTGACTTTGCTAAGGTAACACAGGTAATAAGGGGCTGCAGGATTTAAAACCCTTTCTGTTTACACTAAATTTAATGTAAATTTAAGGAATAGCATTACCTCTTTCAAGAGAGTTTTCCATAGGACAAGAAGGCAGGAGAGAAATTGTTACAAAGTTTTAGTAACAGTTGTTTAGCCTGCTACACGTGCTGAAATTTCTCTAAAGGAGAATAAGTATTTTGATTCTGAATTTCATTATTGAAGCAGAGTTTTTCCATGTGTGCTGCAAATTCAATTTCCTCTGAAATAAAAAAGAATTACTCCAAAGTATTTTACTAATGTCCTCTAAAAACCATGATTCAATATTTGGAGTTACTTTAAAATTTGTTCTTAAAAACTGAATATGAGTTTGTAGTACAGAATTGGGCAGACATATAGAACAAGAGGAGCGATGATACCGTAGGCAACATTACTACATAATTATAACTCACTATCCACACAGGGTGACATTTTTATGAAAGGAAAATAGAATAAAGGTATTTATTGTTTCTGAAGCAGAGAGAAATAATCGGTGCTCTTTCAGGGAAGTTTAGTTATCTACTATATTCTCTTGTCAATTAATTATCAGAGAATAATGTACCCTGATAGGCTTTTTATTTTATTTAGCCCAAATTGCCTCTTCAGTATATTTTTTTCAATCTTTTATCTTCCCTGGTTTCCCCTACATTAAAAGATTATCTGGTATTTTACCAAAAGGGTTTAGAATTGTGGTTTGGGGGATGAAATGATATATTATATAAAGTCCATTTCTTTTATTTCAGATACTTGGACTTGTATCTTTACTGTTCTTTTTCAATTTTGATTAATTAGTTTATTCAACAGTTAATGGCTGACTACTATTTTAAATTAACATGAAGGTGCACTTCATACAGAGAACAGGGAGTCATCGTTCTGTCGTTAGATTTCAGAATCTAACAAATGAAATGGCTATTTGATTTAAAATAGCATAAAAGGAAAACCACTTTGGTAGACGTAAAGGTCAGGGCAGCTCAGAGGAGGCAGAACTCAAGGGAAGTATTGGAAGGCTTTGCAGAAGATCTGACACTTAACCCATCTCTTCTGATATTGCTAAGATTTCATCAGAGAAGGAGGAATGTGACAATGCAGAGGAAACAGCATGTGCTTTGTCCTCAGGTGTAAAAGAACATGTAATAATTGGGTAAATACATAGTGAATGGAACACAGTATGTGCAAGGGGCAGGGGGCAACCTGGGCATGGAAAGAAGAAGGTGAAATATATATAGCTGTAAATGTAGGCTGGGGCCAGATAAGGTCCTGGGGTAAAATAAAAAATAAGCACAAATAAATAAATGTATCAAAGGTATTCCAAAGGAGGCTAAAATATGTTTTATTTATTAAGTAGTTATATATGTTGGATTTCCTTGGGAAGGCTTAATTTCACGTATTTTTTATCTTGTTCCCATACATTTACTTGTATTTCTTAGACCACTTGTCCCTACTTTTTATGTGATCACCGTCATTTTCATAAAGACATATAGATTATTAATCTTGAAATTTCTAACTCTGAAATTTTATCTTTACACATAATCTCCATTTCTTTTGTTCTATTTTTATTTAAAACTCTCGCCTTAAAATATGTGAGCTTATTTTGTGCACTAACTCAAAGATGTCAGTTTCTCATCATTTCTTCCAGCACTAGTGCCTACTCATCAATTTTTTTCATAGCCCCAAGCACCTCCGTATTCCTCAGGCTAGTATAGATGATGAGATTGAATATGGGAGTGACTACCCCATAAAACAGGTTAATCAGTTCATCTGAAATAGTGTCTTTGGATGTTGGCTTCATGACCTTGAAGAGGATTGTCCCATAAAACACAATCACCACTCTTGTGGGCTGAACAGGTAGAAAAGGCCTTTTTCCTTCCTTCTGAGGAATTGATTTCAGTATAGCATAGTTGATGAAAACAGAGGAAACAGAAAGTAGCAGTAATGGAATAAGTGGAAACATTACATTGCCCAACATCATTATACCCTCATTCAAGGAAATATCTATGTAGGCCAGCTTCATTAAAGATAATATTTCATAAAACATGATTAATGACATGTCTTCCACAAAACAGCATTCATAACATAAATACATGTTGCGCCAGTCTGTTGAGAAAGCCTAATCCATAGAGACAGCTGCCATCTAAACACAAATCACCATGTCTCTGAGGATGGGGTATCTCAGGTATTTGCTGCTGACACGTAAGTCATGCCATCACTGCCCGGAGCACAAACTCTGTGGACCCCATGGAACAGAAGACAGACATTTGTATAATACAACCTGAGAGAGCGTTTTTTTTCTCTGATAGCAAATTTATCAGATTGAGGAGGCAAAAGAGGATGTAAGGCAGATATCCAGGAAGGAGGGGTTACTAAGGAATAAAACACATGGGCATGTGGAGGCAGGAAACCAGGACAGCTAGGATGATCTAGATTCCATTTCCAAGGAGGATCACCAGATATATCACTAAACACAGAACAAAAAGGAGTTTTTGTCAACTTACGGGTTCTCAGGAAGACCTCTCAGAATGAACTCAATCTCACTTGTTCAATCAGTGGTCCTTTCCATTTACTTTTTCATACCTGGAATAATCCAGAAAAGGAAACAGCATGTGAGTTAAATGAATGGACCTATATTAAGTGAAGTAAGAGGTAATTGAAGTTGGCAGTCCAATAACTATGGTAACATTAGGTGGAGCAGTGGTAACAGCAGTGAGATTAGTTTATGGGATTCCTCTTTAAGCTCATAAAGCAATTGAGCTACATTGGTAGCTCATTAAATATGTAAACTTCTGTATTCTAGTTCCTGAGATTGATGCATGAGGTCTGAAGAAGGGGAGAACAATTTGCGTCTTTAAAAAGCATCTGTTGTTTCAGATACAGTTGAGCCACAAACTCCACTTTGAACACTCAATATTTTGGAGAGAACATGCTTTAGTATGATCAACAAAGGTTTATTTATTTGATTTTATAACATGCCAGTCATTAACAATACCATTGGTTTACAGATTGTAAACCAATTCACAGTTTGCAGATGTGTTCACACACATTACTCATTTTATCATCACTACAATTGAGGAAAATGAAAGATGAAAATTTTTTTTTTCAATGACCTGTGAACTTTTTATTGGTATAAGGGCACTCTGGTCCTACTGCCTCAATGCCTCAGAACTTTGGTGTCGTTGGTCTCAGACACCACTATGCCGTCCACTATCCTGCGGGTCATGGTCTTTTGGATGGTTTGCATGGAGTTGCTGCTGTCCAGGGCGTCACCAAGATTGAAATCTTCCCCGTCTTCCAGCAGGCGGCGGTAGGTGGCAATCTCAGCCTCCAGCTTGACCTTGATGTTCAGCAGGGCCTGGTACTCCTGGGTCTGTGCCAGCTCCGACTCCAGGTGCAGCAGGACCCTGTTGAGCTGCTCCATCTGCATGGCGTAGCGGGCCTCCACCTCCCTCAGGCTGTTCTCTAAGTTGGCCTTCACATTTCTCATGGAGTCCAGGTCGATCTCCAAGGACTGGACTGTACGTCTCAGCTCCGTGAGTGTCATGTCTGCAGCGTCGACCTCAGCGGACTGTGAGGTGACCACTGTGGTTCTCTCCTCAATCTGCTGGGACCAGTACTTGTCCAGCTCCTCTCGGTTCTTCCGAGCCAGCTCGTCATACTGGGCCCGGATGTCCGCCGTGATCTTGCTGAGGTCCTGGGATTTGGGGGCGTCTACCTCCACGGTCCACCCAGAGCTGGCAATCTGGGATTGTAGGCCTTTCACTTCCCCCTCCTGGTTCTTCTTCATGAAGACCAGCTCCTCCTTGAGAGCCTCGATCTCTGTCTCCAGCTGCAGCCGAGTGATATTGGTGTCATCAATGCCCTTGCGGAGCCCATGGATGTCGCTCTCCACAGACTGGCGCATGGCCAGCTCTGTCTCA
>CM052443.1:106211293-106228388 GCA_028533085.1 Varecia variegata | reverse complement strand
GTGTTCCCGGATTTTGCTTTCCAGCCTCCGATTATCGATCTCCAGGCTCCTCACTCTGTCCAGGTAGGAGGCCAGGCGGTCGTTGAGGTCTTGCACGGTCTCCTTCTCAGTCTGGATGCCCCCCATTCCTGCCAGACCCCCGGCCATCCCCGCGGCCAGGCCCCCGGACCCCCAGCCGCTCCGCTTGCTGGTGGAGCGGGACACGGAGATCCGGGAGCCCGAGCCCCCGGCAACTGCATAGACGCTCGCCGCGCTGCTGACGGGCTGGACGCTACGGCTGGGCGCCTGGACGGAGCCCAGGGACTGGTAGTCGGTGGAGAAGGTGATGGAGCGAGTGGTGAAACTCATGCTGTCCGCAGAAGAAAGCGAGAGGACAGGACTCAAGGGTCGGTGGGGCCGAAAGATGAAATTTATATAAAATTATAGTGTGAGTGAGCTACTATTCAAATCTGGTTTTTCTGGTTTTAAATATTATGTCTTTTTTTGTTTTTTACTATACTTTAACATCATCCAAAAATTATGTAAGTTGGCTAAGGGGTGGGAATCAGGCATCTTTTTAATAATGCTATCCAGGTGATTCTAATATGCAACCAAGGAAGACAGCCTCTGGTTTAGTAATGTGCTTCCAAACTTTCCTATTTCCAGGAATCACCTGGGGAATCCTTGTAAAAGATTCTGATTCAATAGTTCTCAGGTGGGTTTTGAGATCTGCATTTAGTAACATGTTCCCAGGTGATGCAGATACTGCTTGTCTATGGAATGCACCTGAGTAGCAAGGATCTCCGCCTCTCTCTCTCTAATACCAGTGGTGTGTAGGGTAGTAAGTAGAAAGTAGCCGATATGAAGCAACATTCTGGTGAGACTCAGAGGTAAGACTTTTGTGTGTTTTTTTTTACAGTTTCGTGTTCCTTAGATTTTAGATATACAAGCAACTAAATTGCACAGAGGAGAGCCTGTCTTTTATTCATGACTATATAAAAGTCATTGTCTTCCACTTGTTGAATTTGTAGTTAGGGCCAATATTTTCCTGAAGAGGGAATTTCAGATCTGCTCAAGCATCTGAGTTGTGCACTAAAGAGCAGGGAACAAATGCCCTCAATGTTTAAAAATGTTTAACAAATAAATATTAGCAGGTGACTTTCTTGTTTGTAGTAAATGAATTAGAGAATATCATTTTGAAAACACCTCTGAATCTTCATGATCTTCTACCTTAGCTTCAAAATATATCCCTAGGTAAATAAATAAATTGGCCCAATGGCTAAGTTACTATTAATACTTAGTATTTTCAAATAACAGTTTGGGTTATGATATAGGATTTGCCACCAGATTATGCTGCTCCCTAATTAAACAATGGTCAACATGGAGGATAGTTTCTAATCCTATTGGCTTTGGAAAGGAGGACTCTGATCTAATTCAAGCTTTTCTAAACTATGCATGCCTACAAATAGAGCAGGAATGGGTGGATAGGCCAAGATATACTCCTGTTTGGTACTGTTTATGATTGGAATTTGATTGACTATAGGAGCACAATCAACCTATTCTTAGTTGGCCAGTAAAATTCTGACAGAGACATTTTTATGACATAAAAGGCCTTATTATTTATTGCATAACTAGGAGCAAGAGCTTCATTTTCACATTGGTTCCCTTTGTCCACTCCGTATCCCCTTGGGAAATGCAAGGAGGTCCAGGTGGACACCACATATGAGGAATGTTGTCCCCGCTGAGCAACAAGGTAGTGACTTTGAATGAACATTAATAGTCTGGGTTTTGTACTAAATCTGTTTCAGGAAGGTATGAGTCAAGTGAAATGCCATTTCTTCTCTTTTAATGTCTTTAAAATATTCCTATTTGGAAACTATTTTCAGAAAATAATTATTTTATGCTGTGAATAAGGTAGTATGTTTGGTAGTCTAACATCCTCAAGATGGTTGCTGCCAAAAGATTTTACTTGTAAATATTCCTGTGGGACCAACCATGTCTTTTGATGCTTAAAAAAGAAGATAATAGTGCAAAGGCCATTATTTGTATTTCTCTTGTAATGCTAGAGTAACTCCTTAAAAAAGCAATTGGTAGATTCCAAATGTTTGATCCTTCAAAGAGCACCGTGTTTAACACTTTTGTGCTGGGAAATTTTTCTGCATTTATGTTTACTTTTCTAAGGTGAAGTCTCATAATCTGGGTAAAGATAATAAAAATAGTAAGACTTTGAATAGTACCTAATAAATTATTTTCCATGGGACTTGGAGTATCGGATAAGTTTGCTATCATTTCATGCTACCTTTTGAAAAAATTTTTTATGCTTCTCTATTTTGAGAAAGGGAAATTATGAAATTATAGTATATTCATTTAATGGACTATTTGTAACTATTAAATATATTTTGAAGAATTTGTATTAATATAAAAGTACTTATGTTAGTATAATTAAGTAAAAGAAAAACAAAAACACTATTCAGTTTTGTTTGCAAAACCAAATCATAAACCAAGAAAACTTATGCAGAATAAAGGCTGGAAAGACATATTCAAAAACTTAGTCTTGTTATCTTTTCTGAAATTTCCAAATTTCTAAAATAAATATGGATAAAAGAAAAAGGTAACTAAAAAAGAGAAAAAATGGAAGCAGGCACCCTAATTATGTTCGAAAGATTAACTCAGTAAAAAATGTCAAATGTCCTCAGTTTAAATAGGCAATTTATGTAGGTGTCTGGAGATTACACATTGAGGCTGAGTTGCACTGTATACCCATTAGGATGTTTTCCATATCCTAGGTTATAACAGAAGGGATAACTATAATTTAAAAAATTGTTTTGATGAGGGATTTTAATGAACCACTTAGTTTTATAAAATTATGACCTATGCCCCAGTTTTAATGAGATAGGTTAAAAAAATAACTAAAACTTTGTCAAAAAAAAAGTAAATGAACAATCTCATTAGCTTGAAACTCTGTTCTGATGATACTGAGTTGGAAGGTTTACTTAAGTAATGTTTGATACAGGATTTAGGAGGCCCCTTGTGACTTGGAAAGAAGGAAAGGGGGGAGAAATGTGTAAAGAGCTCTGTTACTGGAGTCCACCTTTTTAATTTTTTCAAATAAAATACATACAACAAAACCCCAAACAAACAAACAAAACCCCAAAACTGCTTTGTTCTCAGGAAGGAATCTTGGCCACATGGAGGCAGACAAGGACTCCAAAAGATGGCCCGAAAGCAATTTCTTGTGATGAGGGATGGTCAAGGAACTTCAGAAACAATGATGTTGGGCGCTCAGTTTTACCTTGTTTCCTCTTCAGTGCTGTGCTTCTAGCCATTATCTTCAGACCTTTGGTCAAGTCTGTTTTAGTGGGTTAGTGGTTATGTGGTTAACAAATTGTGCTCATTATTTGGGTGAAGCAGTTCAGGGAAAGCAGAGCACTGTCTGCGGGAGTAATGATAAGACGGCTGAGGTGTACAGAGCATCTGGAATATATATATCTTAATATACATATATATATATATAATTGGCATAAAACTATTACCTAACTTGATACCATCACCTCCTAATACTGTAAATTAGTTAATACTTTCATGCCAACTAATCTGGGTAATAGGTATATCTGTTTATGTGAATTCTTTGGAAATGCCTA
The DNA here is from genome assembly GCA_028533085.1 of Varecia variegata. Classification (NCBI taxonomy): domain Eukaryota; kingdom Metazoa; phylum Chordata; class Mammalia; order Primates; family Lemuridae; genus Varecia; species Varecia variegata. The sequence goes on along the minus strand of CM052443.1, from coordinate 106,224,768 downwards.
CAGTATGGAATGGGATAGAATTACAAACTACCTTGTAGAGTTACAAGAAGAAAACTGGATAGCTTAATAGCTTCTGTGTTTTTATTGTGTGGTTTAAAAATTTCTGGATTTGTTGTGAATCTCAAAATGCCACTCACATTTACAATAACATGTAAATTCTAAGTTTCAGAGCCACATACAAGTATTTTTAGATTATTTGTACATTAAAACCAGTTTTTCTTACTAATTTAATAAAAATGAGTTGAATGACTTACCATGTATAAAATCCTTATAAAAATGCTTGGAAATTTGTTTGCTATTATTGTTAATAACCAAGAATTAATATAGCCTGAGTTATTTCTATTATATTACAACAAGATATGATAGAGTGAACAAAGGTCTGGCCAAAGTCATTATAATATATTTAAAGTGAGAGTCTGGGCAGTATATAAATAATAGATTGAGAATGAGATAAGACATATCTCCAAGACTTTTGATTATTGGTTGTTTAAAATACAATAATGGGTGTAATATAATTAAGTCTATAGGGCATTATTCTTGAAGTTTCCAAAAGTTTTGAACACCTTTCCCCTGAAGCAATTTAAAGTTATGGTTTAGAAAATTGCAGAAGTCCCTGACAGCAAGAAATATTTAAATTGCCTCCCTGAGTCTAAAGAATTTCCCGGGCCTTCACAATGGAACTGTTTCCACCAAGGCTTCAAGGGCAAATGAAATGTGCCATATTCTCAAACTGACCTGCCCAATATTTTTTGTTTTCTTACTTTTGAGCTAGCAGAACCAAAATACAATCCTGTTGTAAATGTATTGAATTATAATATATGGAAAGTTTTGAAACAACTCAGAAATGGTACCGTTTGTCATCTATGTTTTGCAGATAATACATCCTGTGGCACTATGGGTCCCCAGTGGTAGCCCTTCTTCAGAAATGCATCAGCCTCATGGAAATTTTTGTTGAATATCCTAAAATAGAAGATCAAGGCAAAACAATCTTCTGTGTGTTGCAACCTAGGAGGTGAGTCAAACTTCCATTTACAGGTAATTGCTGAAAACATACTAATAACACAAATCCAAGGGGGAGTCAGTGTAATGAACTGAGTTAAAATAAACCATGTGTTTTGGAGATGTGAAATTTCTTATTTGAGAAGAGTGTAACGGTCACAGGAATAGAAATTTCAGGAGGATTATTTTAGATATAGTTAGAAAATTGAGAACAAATAAAAAAAGTAAAGTATGACCAAAAGAGTAGTTGCAAATCCAAAGTAATTTGAACACCTAAAGCAGAGGACGTTTAGGTTTATAATTTCTAACTGGGAATAAAGATTCATGTGGTCAAAATATAGTTTCCTTCATTACAAGTGTCTTTAATACATTTAACAGTACCATTTCTCTTTGGTCCAAAGAGGTTGCTGCACAACAGGCAGCAGATCTGCCCTCTTGATCCAGAACACAAAGCAGGCTGGTGTCACCAAAGTTCTGATTCTGTGGCAATTTACCTCATAGCGACAATTCAGTTTTTATTTGGTTCAGTTTAGCAAATGTTTGTCCAGTGCTAATCGTGAGTAGGCAATGTTTTAGCATGGTCCCTGTCTTGAAGCCTCTAACTAGGGGTCCTGTTTGGAACACTTTATTACTTAATCTTGAGTACATCTTTGAATTTGTGAAAAATGGAAATGGAGAAGAGCAATGAGTCTTTAGCTAATTGGAAGAATTTTGACTTATATTTGTTTGCATGAGTATGTTGGGGCTTGTTTTGAATATTTAAATTTTTTGTTGTTGCTAATGCGTTTGTATGGTGACTTTGGATGTAATATTTGGGAGATACACACATGCATTTAGATTTTAGATGAACGAACTGAAATAGCCCTCATTTTGAAATGTTAACCTCTGAGTTCCTTGTTTTAAATTACAGTGGATTTTTGATCTAATGATATAACACTATTCGCTGCAAAGTGAGTAGACTTTGGTATTGATGTACGTCCATCTCATATCAAGGATGTGACGCAAAAGAGTAGGTTGAGTTGCATAAAAAGAGACCAGATACCTGAGGTCTGACTGATGAAAATTTTAAAGATACTCTTGTAGGAAGGTGATACTGGGGACAGAGATATAAAAGAATTTGAGAGAAGAACAAGTTAATAAAAGATGGAAGGAAACACAAATAGTGCTAACCACATGTAATGTATTTTGTATGCATTTCCTTATTTATTCTCCCAAGAATCCCATACTAAAGCTATTAAAATCCCCTTGTTATAGGTGAGGATATTGAGACTCAGAGAATTTAAGTAAATTGTCCAAGTTCATATAGCTAGTAACTGGCCAAGATAGGATTTAAATGTTCTTTGGATTAGACAAAATGGATTTGACATGATAATAACTATATGGTGGCATTGGAATGATTCTCACAGACTGCTTCTCAGTCGTCTTTTACCAGGGAATTGGGATTTGGGTGGCTTATTTATAACAGCATTAAAAAGGTGAATCTGGGACTCAGCTAAAAAAAGAAGCATGCTTCTTTAGGGTATAAAAGAATACCAAAGTATAAAGAGTGGAATTTGATGGAAATAAGGGTGAAATAGGATGAGAGAAGTACCTACTAACAGCCAAAGGCAGGTCTGGCCAATTAGAAACTGGCTGAATTAAGTTCAAAGGACTCAACTTAGACCTTAAACTTGTGCCAGGTTTTTTCAATGAGAAATAGTTTGTGTGTTAAGTGCTTGTTTTTTTGCAGAAATTACATAATTACTTTTTGGAACACATTCAATGGATTCTGTATCCATGGACAAGGCTATTGCTGGAAATTTGTGTGTGTGTATGGGGTGGTAAATGGCTATTCCTAAGGGAAAATTAACAGAGATGGCTTGAGACTTTCTGAGGCAAGGTCTTTGGAGGCAAAATTCACCATTCCCGATTCCTGGGTGATAGTGGATATTTCCCTGCTGAATCACCCAAAGTGAGAAATGTCAGAAAATTTCCCATTAGAAGATGACTCTTTAGTCATAGGCTTTCTTTTGTGTACTGTTCAATTGGACTTAGGTAGAAATTAATTAAAATGGCAATTGAAAGATATTTCTATTAGAGAAGGAGAAGACAAGCCACCAACTGGGAGACAGTGTATCCCAGCAAATAACATACACAATAAAGGACTTGTATCCAGAAAATATGAAGAACACTCAAGTCTCAACAAGAAAACAAACAACCCAATTAAATTTTTTTTTTCTTCCAGGACAGGATCTCACTCTGTCTGCCCAGGCTAGAGTGCAGTGGTATCATCATAGCTCACTGCAAACTCAAACTCCTGGGCTCAAGTGATCTTCCTGCCTCAGCCTCCTGAGTAGCTGAGACTACAGGCAGATGCCACCATGCCTGGCTAATTTTTTCTATTTTTTTTTTTTTTGTAGAGATGGGGTCTAACTATGTTGCTTAGACTGTCTTGAACTCCTGGCCACAGTGATCCTCCTGCCTCAGCCTCCCAACTAATTAAAATTTACAGTAGCTTTATTCATAATTGCCAAACACTAGAAACAGCCTAGATGTCCTTCAAAAGGTGAATGGATAAGGCAAAGTGAAGTACATCCATCCATGGAACATTATTCCACAATAACAGCCTGAATGGATCTCAGAGGCTTTGTGCTAAGTGAAAGAAGCCCAGCTCCAATGGCTCATGTGATTCGATTTATATGACACGCTGGTAAAGGTAAACTGTAGGGACAGGACACATATTAGTGGTTGCCAGGATTTATGGGTAGGTGGAAGAGATTACTAAAAAATGCATAGCATGAAGGAGTGTTTTGGGGTGATAGAAGAGTTTGGTATTCTGGTTAAGATGGTAGTTATATGAATCTATACATGTTTTAAAATTCACAGAAGTATACACTAAAAGATAACAATCAGTTTATGGTATGATATTTAATTGTATGGTAATTTAAAAAAGCAAAATTAAAAGAAATTATTCTAGCCCCCACCAATAGAAAGGTGCTTGTACTTTAACAAGAACATTTCAGATTATAGAGCTTTATATGAATTGGACATGTTTTTTAGATAATCAGGTGCTCAATAAATGCTGATTGGTTCATTTCTGATTATTCTTCCTTCAGATTGACACATTCTTTCAGTGTTTGAATACATGTGGGTTATTGCCTGACCACCTTTTGAAAATACCTTTTGAAAATAACCTACCAAATCTCTTATATAATACATTTTGTATTGCTTTTATAATTCATAGAAAAACTTTAGGCAAGTATGGGCCACAAGCATGCAGGCTTGAATTTGAGCCTAAATTGTGCTATATATTAGTTGTGACTTTAGGCTTAACTCTCTCACTTTAGGTTTCCTTATCTTTAAAATGATAATGTTGTGGGGTGTAAATGAGATAATGTATGGAAAAAAAATCACAAAGTTCCTGGTCCAGAGTGATTGATCAATACAACAGCTTTTCCCTCATACTTCTCTTCCTACATTGTTTATTTCTTTTATTTCATTCCATTTTCTCCCTTCCCCACCTTCCCTATTTTTTTCTTCCTTAGTCTTATTTGGTTCATGGAAAATTTTTATACTGATGCATTGGTAAACTTGAATTTACCATAGTAGAGATTATGTGTATTTAAAAATTCTTTGACTTCTTACAGGCAAAATAGAACAGCAAAATGGAATGGGAAAACCAAACCATTTTGGTGGAATTTTTTCTGAAGGGGCTTTCTGTTACCCAAGGCTTGAGTTACTCTTTTTTGTGCTAGTCTTAATAGTGTATGTGATCATCCTTCTGGGCAATGGTACTCTAATTTTAATCAGCATCTTGGACTCTCACCTTCACACCCCTATGTACTTCTTCCTGGGCAACCTCTCTTTCCTGGACATCTGCTACACCACCACTTCCATTCCCGCTATGCTGGTGAGCTTCCTCTCAGAGAGAAAGACCATTTCCTTCTCTGGCTGTGCAGTGCAGATGTCCCTTGGCTTGGCCATGGGAACAACAGAGTGTGTGCTCCTGGGCATGATGGCCTTTGACCGCTATGTGGCCATCTGCAACCCTCTGAGATACCCCATCATCAAGAGCAAGGATGCCTATGTGCCCATGGCAGCTGGTTCCTGGTTTGCAGGGGTTGTCAACTCTGCCGTACAAACTGCATTTGTGGTACAGTTGCCTTTCTGTAGGAATAGCGTCATTAATCATTTCTCCTGTGAAATTCTGGCTGTCATGAAGATGGCCTGTGCTGACATCTCAGGCAATGAGTTCATCATGCTTGTAGCCACGACATTGTTCACATTGATGCCACTGCTCTTGATTGTCATTTCTTACTCATTAATCATTGCCAGCATCCTCAAGATCCGCTCCTCTGAGGGGAGAAGCAAAGCCTTCTCTACCTGCTCAGCCCATCTGACTGTGGTGATAATATTCTATGGGACCATCCTCTTCATGTACATGAAGCCCATGTCTAAGGAGACACTTAATTCAGATGACTTGAATGTTACCGACAAACTTATATCCATGTTCTATGGGGTGATGACTCCCATGATGAATCCTTTAATCTACAGCCTCAGAAACAAGGATGTGAAAGAGGCAGTGAAACATCTACTGAGCAAAAGGTTCTTTAGCAAGTTAGTGGAAAATGTGCTGGATTATGAACACATTGGACATTGTGGAAACTTAAGACTTATATTAGAATTTTGGTTACTTTTACTGTTTTTTCAGCAGCTTCGTATATTATGTTAAAATTTTTATAATGAGATATAGCATCTCAGAATTATTGCATGTTCACTACAGAGAATTTGCCAAGATACAGGACATTAAGATGAGGCAGAAAGAGGTTACCTGTTACTGTAATACTAGAAGGTGGTCACTTTCTAACATTTTGAACAGTATCTTTCATATTCTGTATTTTTTACTGTATTAGAATTGGGTATAATGTACTTTTTTATGTTCACTTTTTTTACACAATAATATTTCATAGGGAACATTTCTTTAAAAGTTTCACAATAAATCCTTCTGTTGCTAAGAAAGCAAAACAGAAGCCCCCCAAAAAAATCGCACCCATTTTCTAGTGTGAGAACTTTGTGTTGTAGTTTCACATTAAACTCCAAATCTTCTTGAGCCATTAAATTGTATTTTCTTGTTCAGTATTTAAACTTTTTTTCTATGGAGCTCTAGGGATGCTGAGCAGTTGGGACTATGGAGGAAGTAAATAAATAGAGCTTAAGGGTGGGGCCTATGCAATCAATTAGGATATCCTAGCTTTATCTCCTTTCTTTGCTTCAGCTTATATGTTAGCTTTAGCATGCAGAATATTTTGCAAAATTAAAAATAGGTTTCAAAATCATTCTACTGGTCCAGATAATAACGTGGGCATGTGTTATGTTGGACGGAGTGTCATATCAGGGCCCATTTAGAAGAAGCCAGATTTCTTTCTATTCTGAGAGAATTCCAATACTTTTCCAACTCTTAGAAGAATATCTAAACTCTATATTTTTAGTGTGAATACCTGTATTCATGTCTTATCTCTGTTACTAACTAGCTTTGTGATCTGAGGAAACAGAGAATTGGATGGTAGATAGGAGGGGACGTTATCTGCTTTTCTTGGTTTTCTCCTTAACTTTTACTCTATCTAAAGAACACTGCTAATTTACAGCCAAAGATGTATGAGAAAGAAAAATGGATTTCTAGGAAATCCATTTGACTGGATAAATTATATATTTATCCAGATGGATCAGTGAATTTAGAGGATATTGGGCATAAACATATTTTACATAGACAAATAAGTTAAATGTTTGTGGACTCTTTGGGTAAAGTCATTCATTTTTATCTTCCCAAGTTCAGTTTTTAATTTTAGTGGAAGGAATATTAAACAGTCACAAACTATATTTAGTTATATCTAGTTTTCATCATAGTTTTTTACACATTAAATCTGATGGCAAGGGTTGAGACCATTGGTGTGTCAAATTCACACTCTTAAGTCCTATTTGAAACGTCTAGTCTTTCTAGATGTTTAAAAGTGCAAAACATATGTTAAAAGTAGAGGGCTAAAGTAACACCCTTTGAGCGTTTTTTGTTATTTCATAGGAGTGGTTGCATTTGGGGAATGGAATTGTTAAACTTGATGTCTTAGAGAGTATGCTGTCACTGGGTGGTGGGGGGAGGGGAGGAGGAAGTATGCAGAGAAGGGTTCTGTGCCAGTGAATTAGATTAGTTAACCATTGTTCTATATGTGCATTTTAGTTAATGTATTAACTGTGTATTAAAGGATAAACAAATCCTAATGCTCAAAGTATGTTAAAAATAGAGGTAGTTAAATAATTCCTTTATATATATCCTTTTGTTAGTTTTTAGGAAGGACTGTCTTCTGGGAGTGACCTTTGTTAATCCACCTCTTGGAGCTAGACTTAGTCCTGTACTTAGTCACTGGAGTGAGGGAAGAGGAAGAAGAGGAAGGGTGAAGGGAAGGGCTCTTAACAAAATAGGCTTTAAGAACAGATTAGTTCCCACGTATCAGCTCGTAGGACTTTTTCCCCTGTAAGAATTCCAGGAAGGTGGAAAATCCCTGGGAATCTGGCATTTTATGTTTGACATGTAGGCTATGTTGGATACTCAAATGCTAATTTTGTTTTTCTTCACAGCTTAAGTCCAACCACTTCCATAAACTCTCTGGGATGACTGATTTAGTTCTGTGTTTTATATCAGATTTGTACATTTTTGATGAAAAATTAATTAAAACAGGTAGAAATTGTAAAGTCTATATTTCTCCTCACAGGAGAAGACAAGGAGGTATTTTCCCTCACAGGGTTGTAGAATTAAGGTCTGAAGAAAAGAAAGGAAAAGCATGCTACCTGTCTTGATGTATTCATGTGTTCAAATTTGGGGGGCAAATACACAATCATTATAGTACTGATATAATGCCTTATTTTAATACTTGAGTCTCTAGAGAGTTTTCATTCAGAAAATTTATTTTGAAAGCTTATGGAGGATGATTTTGTTATTGTTAGCAATTTTTTTCTTTGACTTGGGAATATAGATAAACTTATCTGGTACATCAGGTGTGTATCTGTGTGTGTGTGTGTGTGTGTGTGTGTGTGTAGTGTGTAGTGTGTATATATGTTGTGTGTGTGTTCCCGTGTGACACTTCTACTAGATTGCAAAATCTACAAAGGTAAAGAGTTCTCTTTAGCCCCCTTCTCTCTACTCCATTGCACTTAACTTACAACATAATACATAGAATATGATTCAATATACATTTTAAATCCATGAATGGGAAAACCATATGAAAGGAAGTGCAACAGGAGAGAAGTGAATACCTTTATATTTCACTCAAGTCTCCAAACAGGTTCATGGTTAGGAATTAAGAGCAGAGATATGTCAAAAGAACCAAAACTACATATCTTTTCACCCAACAAATTATTTCATCTTTTCAGTACACTTTTATGCCTGGCCAATTTCCAAATACTCTAAAGCTTTAGATCATGTTAGCTTTTTATGGTCCTGGAGGCTTCTGAAATGGATACTTAAAAATATAGCAATATATTGATTATCAGCTAACTCACATACATCATCTTACTAAAATCCTGTGATGTGGGCAATAGTGTCACTATCTCATAGAGGAGGCTACGAAGCTTAGGGAAGTTAATGTCTCTTTGAAAACCTTTTACCGGTTTTACCATCCAGAAATGTCTTTCTCAAGGACCTAGGAGCCATCCCTTTGGAAGGTAATAAGCAAGATAGTGCCCATATTTCCTAGGTCTTGTGGGAGGCTAAGAGCCTAACTTCAGTGGGTGCCTTGCTCCAAGTTGTAAAACGTCCCTGTCCTGAAGATAGGAGAAAGTTTACTTTACCTTTGGGTAAAGCCAATTAGCTTTTAAAAACTATCTAGCACTTGTTTCAGTAGAGTTGAGAGATCAGAGGACATTCTGGCCTTTCTCCCTTATTGCAATAGCCTTTCTTACTATTTAGCTTTGGTGCAATTTTTGCTTTCACAAAGCTTTTTTGATGATTTTCATATTTTGGTATATAATTTTCTTAATTTTCTTCATATCTTCACAACTTTGAAGATATGCAGTCTGCTTTAGTGGAATAAGTAATATCTTTACAACTTCCCATATCCTTTTAAATTCAAAACTTTAGATGCATGCTCTTAGGTAACTACTTTCACTCTTTCTTTCCATGTAGTTGTTGGTATTATAGTCAAATTTCAATTGTATTTTATGTAAATTTTCTTTCAAGATTTATAATAATTATATTCTTTGTTTTAGTTGCAATTCTACAATTATTTCTGAGTTTAGCTATATTCTAAGTTTATTACTAGTCTTTTCAGATGACTATTTCCCCATTGGAGATATATACACACACATATATATATATATATATATATATATATATGAGGATCTAAATACTTGAGAAAGTTTTCTTGCTTTCACATTGAAAAATACTGGACTGCCATAGAATTCTTGAGTTACCACTTTTTCTGTTCCCCCCTTGGTACATAACTCCTTCACCGTAAGGCATCCAATATTACTGAAATGGGGTCTAATGCCATCTTGATGTTTTTTATTCTTTTGTAAGTAATTTCTTCTTTTTATTTGGGTTCTTCTGCTTAGATATTTGAAGGTTTCCTTTTCTTTTATTCCCTGGTACTTCATTTATTTATCAAGATGTGCCTTATTTTTTGGGACTCTATTAATTTTTTTTCTTGTAACATGTTGGACTATTTTTTTGAATTCAATTGAATTAAATTCAACAAATATTTATTGAATACCCTCTAACTGCTTAGGATACATACATCAAAGAATGAAGTACAGACCCTTGCCTCTGTGGAATATATATTCTTGCAAGGGAGATGGCCAATAAACAATACCATAGTGAGTGAATAAATAAGTAAGTAAATAAATATTTGGTAAGTTAGAAAGTACTAGGATCGATGGAAAAAGAAACCATGGAGCAGGATAAAGGAGGCTGAAATTGCTGGAGGTTGGAGAGATAAAGTTGCTGTATTAAAAAGTATAGTCAGATAACTTAGTTTTCAAATCAACAAAAGTAATGAAAGACAAAGAGGGTTGCTATATAATGGTGAAGGGTACAGTTCAACAAGAAGACATAACAATTCTAAATATGTATGCACCCAACTTAGGTGCACCCAGATTCATAAAGCAAACCCTGCTTGATCTAAACAAAACGATAAACAGCAACACCATAATAGCCGGAGACTTCAACACTCCCCTGACAGCACAGGATAGATCCTCCAAACAGAAAATATACAAAGAAATAATGCACTTAAACAGAACTCTAGAATAAATGGGCCTGACTAACATTTACAGGACATTCTATCCAAAATCCACTGAATATACATTCTTCTCATCAGCTCATGGGGCATTCTCTAAGATTGACCATATCCTAGGACACAAAGCATGTCTTAAAAATTAAAAAAAATGGAAATTATATCATGCATATTCTCAGATCACAGTGGAATAAAAGTAGAAATCAATATTAACAGAAACTCAATTCTCCACAAAGTCGTGGAAGCTAAACAACCTTCTCCTGAACAACTATTTCATAAATGAGGAAATCAAGATGGAAATCAAAAGATTCTTTGAATTAATTGACAAAGGAGACACAAGTTATCAAAATCTGTGGGACACAGCTAAAGCAGTCCTAAGAGGACAGTTTATTTCCATAAATGCCTATATCCAAAAGACAGAAAGATCACAAATAGACAACCTAATAAATCGACTCAAAGAACTGGAGAAAGAAGAACAGACCAACCCCAAACCCAGCAGAAGAAGTAAAATTAATAAGATCAAATCAGAACTAAATGAAATTGACAACAAGAAAACTATACAGAAGATTAGTAAAATAAAAAGTTGGTTCTTTGAAAAGATAAACAAAATTGACATGCCTTTGGCTAGACTAATGAAGAGCAGAAAAGAAAAATCTCTAATAAGCTCCATCAGGAAATGAAAGGAGAAATTACAACTGATGCCACGGAGATATAAGATATCATCTATGAATGCTACAAAAACCTTTATGCACACAAACTGGAAAATGTGGAGGAAATGGACAAATTTTTAGAAACACACAGCCTCCCTAGGCTCAACCAGGAAGAAATAGAATTCTTGAACAGACCAATATCAAGAACTGAAATTGAAGCAGCAATAAAAAACCTTCCTAAAAAGAAAAGTCCCAGACCAGATGGTTTCAATCCCAAATTTTACCACACCTACAAAGAAGAACTGATGCCTATCCTGCAGAAATTATTCCACAACATCGAGAAGGATGGAATCTTCCCCAACACATTTTATGAAGCCAACGTAAATAACCCTGATACCAAAACCAGGAAAGGATGCAACAAAAAAAGAAAACTATAGACCAATATCCGCTATGAATATAGGTGCAAAAATTCTCAACAAAATCCTAGCACACCGAATCCAGGTGCTTATCAAGAAAATAATCCATCACGATCAAGTGGACTTCATCCCAGAGATACAGGGATGGTTCAACATATGCAAATCTATAAATGTAATTCACCACATAAATAGAAGCAAAAACAAAGACCATATGATCCTCTCAATAGATGCAGAAAAAGCATTTGACAAAATTCAACACCCTTTTATGATAAGAACGCTTAAGAAAATAGGTATAGATGGGGCCTACCTAAAAATGATACAAGCCATATATGGCAAACTCACAGCCAACATCATACTGAATGGGGAAAAATTGAAAGCATTCCCACTTAGAACTTGAACCAGACAACGTTGCCCACTATCTCCACTTCTATTCAACATAGTGCTGGAAGTCCTTGCTAGAGCAATTAGGCAAGAGAGCAGAATTAAGTGTGTCCAAATGGGGGCAGAAGAGATCAAACTCTCACTCTTTGCTGATGATACGATATTATATCTAGTAAACCCCAAGGATTCAACCAACAGACTCCTGGAATTGATAAATGAATTCAGTAAAGTCTCAGGATACAAAATCAATACACATAAATCAGAGACATTCATATACGCCAATAACAGTCAAACTGAGAACCAAATCAAAGACTCAATACCCTTCACAATAGCAACAAAGAGAATAAAGTACCTAGGAATATATTTAACTAAGGAGGTAAAAGACCTCTACAGGGAGAACTATGAAACACTGAGGAAGGAAATAGCAGAGGACGCAAACAGGTGGAAAACCATACCATGCTCGTGGGTCAGCAGAATCAACATCGTTAAAATGTCTATACTACCCAAAGTGATCTACAGATTCAATGCAATCTCTATTAAATTACCAACATCATTTTTCACAGATATAGAAAAAATAATTTACACTTTGTATGGAACCAGAGAATACCCCATTTAGCAAAAGCAATTCTAGACAATAAGAACATAATGGGAGATATTAATTTACCAGACTTCAAACTATACTACAAGGTTATAGTTATTAAATCAGCTTGATATTGGCACAAGAACAGAGTCATTGACCAGTGGAACAGAAATGAGAACCCAGATATAAAACCATCCTCATAGAGCCATCTAATCTTTGACAAAGCAGACAAAAACATACACTGGGGAAAAGAATCCTTATTCAATAAATGGTGCTGGGAAAATGATAGCCACATGTAGAAGACTGAAGCAGGCCCCACACTTTTCACCTCTCACAAAAATCAACTCATGGTGAGTAACAGACTTAAACCTAAGGTGTGAAACTATTAGAATTCTAGAAGAAAATGTGGGAAAAACTCTTCTAGACATTGACCTAGGCAAAGAATTTATGAAGAAGATCCCAAAGGCAATCACATCAACAACCAAAACAAATAAATGGAACCTGATCAAATTAAAAAGCTTCTGCATAGCCAGAGAAACTGTCACAAGAGCAAACAGACAACCTACAGAATGGGAGAAAATTTTCTCATGCTACACATCCAATAAAGGGCTGATAACTAGAATCTATTTAGAATTCAGGAAAATCAGCAAGAAAAAAATCAAACAGCCCGATTAAAAAGTGGGCAAAGGACATGAACAGAAACTTTTCAAAAGAAGACAGAAGAATGGCCAACAAAGACATGAAAAAAAGCTCAATATCTCTAATCATTAGGGAAATGCAAATCAAAACCACAATGAGATATCACTTATCTCCTGTGAGAATGGCCTTTATCAAAAAGTCCCAAAACAATAAATGTTGGCTTGGATGCGGAGAGACAGGAACACTCATACACTGCTGGTGGGACGGCAAACTAGTGCAACCTTGGTGGAAAGCCATATGGAGATACCTCAAAGAGCTACAAGTAGACCTACCATTTGATCCAGCAATCCCATTACTGGACATTTACCCAAAAGAACAAAGGACATTTTACAAAAAACACATCTGAACTCGAATGTTTATAGCAGCACAATTCACAGTTGCAAAGATGTGGAAAAACCCAAGTGCCCATCAATACATGAATGGATTAATAAAATGTGGTATATGTATACCATGGAGTACTACTCAGCTATAAGAAACAATGGTGATATAGCAC
>CM052443.1:106186144-106211193 GCA_028533085.1 Varecia variegata | reverse complement strand
GAGAACAAGGGGCATAGTTGACATCAGAGAGGTGACTGGACTGGGCAGAGTGTGTACGGGAGCCAGATCAGGTACATTCAAATCTGTCATTTCATAGTGTTTTCTCATACAAATTCTTTGAATGTTTTCCAATATATTTTGTTTGGTTTTTTAGAACTATAATGGCTATGTTGGATAGCCATTATTCTTCATATCAATGTTTCTTATAGTCACTCTAATCTCTTTGACCTTTTATAATGTGCATTCTGTATGTTTTTCTCAAGTCTAATTTATACACTACTTATGCTCATAGGGAGATAATTCTGGGTGACACTGAATCCTAATATATATTTTGAATCCTCAGTAAATCAATATCATAAAAGCTGACATTTAGATTTAGTAAAATATGAAAACTTTGGGGTATGCTCTCCCTTTGTTCTTGTGATAAGAGAAAAGCAAAAGTGAATGAACCTTTTTGTTTTGTAGTTATGAAATAAGCAAGTGCTTGTTGTTTTAGAAAAAAATTAAATGCCGTGAAGTAACCCTAATTATATTTACATTAAAAATAACTTGGGTTCTGTTATTAAATGTAAATTATATAAAATATGTATAAATGGGGCATTTTGGTAGGGCATTTTGTAGCTTTTATTTGCAATAAAGAGATACTCATTTCTTCATTGTGGATTTAGATTCTTCTATACCTGTATGTTATGACTGGCTTTTGAAGAAGTATGAGTGTGCATGTGTGTGCGTGTGTGTGTGTGTGTGTGTGATCTTTTAAGAAGTTGCTCACTGGAGGTCAGAAGAAGATTCTTAAAATGGCTGAACGACTCTTGCTAGAGGAAGGAATGTGAACATGGGACTTTGCAGTCTTCTTAAATAGCACAGTCTGTCTCAGTTAGGACTGAAAAATTGAGGGAAAAGTATATAACCAAATTTAGTATCAGAAACAACAGATGGGATAAGGAGGACACTTTGATATGCCACCCAGATATCCCTTAAATAAAGAATATATTGCTCCGGCTGCAGGTGGTGCTGAGGGCACACGACAAGCAGCAGTCAGCCTATTCGTTGTCTCTTCCAAAGTCACACCCTTGGAGCTTTTCTGGAAGGTTGGTGCTACTGTCAATGTTCCTCCTCTTTTAACAATCTGATTAACTTCAGTGCTTCCCCCATTTTAAGACTGGGTTTGATTCTTGTCAATTGTGACCAAAAATCTTTTATGGACGCAGAACATATGGTTTCTAAAGATCTTTGTGAAGGAATTAAGTGATATATGCCTTTCCGAAGTGGTCTTCAGTATATTTCATACACTTGGGATGAAAGTTGAGATGCACTTAATGATTTCCTTGATCATTGGCTGAAGCTGTTGTTGGGCCTTCATCTCAGATCAACCTTCCTTCTGCTCAATCCAACTTTCTTCTCTTCCCTTCTACAGATGTTGATCCCAAGGGCACTCATTGATAAAAACATCCTCCATGTATCTCAGGGTCTTCTTCCCAGATAAAATCTGTGACGGGAAAACTGACTTTGATTCTGCTAGAGTCCACCCCTAAATAGTGGTAGTAATCGTATTTGTGCCTCCCATCCTCTGTGTATTCCTTTTATGCAAGAGTAAATTCCTATCTCCTAAAAGTAGAAGGCAGAACTCACATCCTTTGCAGCTAGTACAGACACAGGACTGTGTTCCATTAGTCATACTCATTCACAAGAGATTTCTAATCCAGAGTGAGTAATTTGAGGACATAGGCTATGTGAAGAAGTCCCGTTTGGTTGGAGTTTTTATGGTGGTAATGGTTGCAAAGTCAAGTTCCTGACACTAAACCTGATGAACTTGTGCTGGAGGGGATAGTGTTTGAAATGTATTTGAGATGTTGACATTTAATTCTCCATGACAACAGCAGTGGTGGTTTCATCATCAGCTCAGGTTCTGTAGTAAAGTTTTAGGCCTTGTTCCTGAACATTGGTCTGTCTCTTTGGCACCCACTATTATTTTCAAATTCCCAACAGATATTAATCTTTGAGATTTGGGAACAATAAATTGGAATTCCAATGAATTCTTGGAAATTCCCTCAATCATAAGTAATTGTTAAAATGCTTCCAAAAACAACAATAGCAACAGCAAAACTTCTAACATTCTTTCTGTATTTTACTCATTGTGGTAGACAGAATTCTGTGATGGCCTCCAAGATTCCTGCTTCCTGGTGTACACGCCCTATATAATTCTCTCCCTTTGAATATGAGCAGGGCTTGTGAATATCATGGGATATCACTCCTCATGATTATGTTACATTATATGGCAGAAGGGATTTTTCAAATATAATTAAGGTCCCTAACCAGTTGGCTTTGAGTTAATCAAAAAGATTATCCTAGGTGGACCTGGCCCAACCAAGTGAACCCTTAAAAAAAGCCAGAGAGATTATAACTGAGAGACTCTTGCTGCCTTTGAAGAAGCAAGCTGCTAGGTTATGAGAGGACCATTTGGTTGGAACTTGAGGTGGGCTCCTAGAAGCTGAGCATAACCATTGGCTGACAGCCAGCAAGAAAATGGGGACTTTAGTTCTATGATACAACTGAATTCTTCCAATAATTTAATTGAATTTGGAAGAGGACCCGATGGTCCAGGTGAGAACACAATATAACCAACACCTTGATTTCATCCTTGTAAGACCCTGACCAGAGAATCCATCTACTTTGTACCTGGATTTCTGACTCATGAAAGTTGTGTGATAATATATTTGCATTATTTTATGTCACTAAGTTATTATGATTTATTATATGACTATAGAAAACTAATATTCTCCACTTTTTAGATATTCAGCATTATCAGCTTTTAGATAATGCTGAATATCTAAAAAGTGGAGAAATCATTAAAAATGGTTTAATCATTAAAGTATCAATTTTAGTAATATTTACAAAGAACTATAGCCTGCACTGAATATTCAAACACTGGAAAATGCTCAAATAATATTAACATTTTGATTTAGCAGGTTAGCATACTATAGAGATTATGTGTCAAAATTGCTGATTTAGATTTATTTTGCTCTCTGACTTATTTCTTGAAACATTAACAAAGTATTAGGATTTGCACAGAGTATACTATAAATATAAACTTACTAAATTTGCATGCAAGAATAGCTTACTGTTAGTAGCAGCCAGGGCCATGAACATGCGACAACTTAAACATGGCAACAATTACCCCTTGTGTTAGTTTCCTCCTCTTGCTTTTAACTTCATGCCAGTGGGTTCTTTCAAACCACTGTTGTCACACTTTCATTCTCAACAGAGAATTATAAACCTTTTTGTTTTTTCTCAGTTTCTCAATTTTTCTTGAGATTTGTGATTTGGAAAACAAACTTCTTAAGAATGCTAGGTAGGAATTCCTGCATGGGGACATTCCCATACTGTCGTTTAATGAATTTCCTTTCTGTTTAAGTCATCCAGAAGGTATGCTGTTGTTTGGAACTAAGAGCCGGGACTGATACACATGGCATATGAGGCCCTCCTTTCTTTGGTTCCTGTTTATTTCATTTTCCACCAACCCCCAGTTGCCTTTTCATTTATGTTCCTGTGATGCTGAGTTATTTCAGTTTTCTGTCTTCATTGTGCCATTTCTTGTCTTACACTATTTGAGTTACTGTTTGCTTTTCCTGGAATGCCCTTCCCTATATTATTTGCCTCTCAAATTCTCATTCACAATTTAAGAGTCAGTTCAGCTACAACCTTTCCTGGAAATTATTTCTTGATTCTAAGTTACTTGGCACACTAAGCCATCATTTTTATCACAGCATTTACCACTTTTTACTGAAACCATCTGATTACATGGATTTTTTTTTTTCTCCCTACCTGTAAGATTCTTGGAGGTAGGGACTGTGTCTTAGGCATTTTTATATTCACATAGATTCTTGCTATGAATTTCACAGAGTAGGTATACTGTAAATTTTATGTAAACAGAAGTGATTTAAAAATATAAAACACCCAGTAGGTAGAGGACATAAGTATATAACTCACATAAAAGAAAATATAGCTCTTTATGACACACAAAAAGTTAAAATATCTCTGAAATTAAAAATTCTGTTTAATAGTGACATACCATTTTTAAGCCCTTTATATTAGGTGAAAAATCTAAACTTTTGACAACAACCATTGTTGATAAGAGCAAGATAAAATTAGCAACACCATAACACTGGTGGGAGCATAAATTAGTATTATCCTTTAGATTCATAAAAATCTTCATTCATTTTGACCCACTCATTTCACTTCTAGAATTCTATTTGAAATTATTTTGTTAAAAATAAATTTCAAAAAATAAAGAAGGAAAAAAAAATCATTCAGAAATATCCAGCCTTAAGTTGCCTCAGTTTATACATGGGAGAGAGGGGCAAATGATTTTAGCTTAAGTTATTATATTGTTTTATAACTAAGATTAGGCTCCTTTCTGAACTTTGGTTATCACTATGTTTTTCCATTATAATTTATTTTTGGCTTGCTTTTTTATACCTTTATATTAATATATTGCTTGAGAATATCTTTATTTTTCTTACCTTGCCTTTTTTTCCTTCTTTCTCTCCCTACTACTTTCTTTCCCTCCCTACTTCTTTCTTTCCCTCCCTCCCTTCCTTCCATCCTTTGATTCTTTGTTTACAGTATGTATTACTGTTAGAATCAATGACAATATAGACCCTCCTTGACTAATGATGGAGTTAGGTCCCAATAAACTCATTGTTAGTTGAAAATACCCTAAGTTGAAAATGCATTTAATATACCTAACTTACCGAACATCATAGCTTAGCCTAGCCTACCTTAAATGTGTTCAGAAGACTTACATTAGCCTACAGTTGGGCAAAATCATCTAACCCAAAGCCTATTTTATAGTAAAGTGCTGAATATCCCTGTAATTCATTGAATATTGTACTGAAAGTGAAAAACAGGATGGTTGTGTGGGTACTTGAAGTATGGCTTCTACTGAATGTGGATTGCTTTTACACTGCCGTAAGGACTGTCTGTAAATACATATTTATTCAAAGAGTCAGCTTTCACTATAAGCTAAATCTATAAAGTGAATGGAAAATGTATGTGTACAGGAAATAATTATACTTTCAAAATGGTGTGTGTGTTTGTGAGAGAGACAGAGAAAATTCAGCTGGGGAAATTTTGATGCCAATATAGGAGTTCCCTTCTGATTTTGTTTATGAAGTAGAGTAATAGGCCTTCTGTAATTAGGTCTTCAGGGCTTTATTTCTGAAGGTTGATAAGTTTTATACATATTTCATCTCTGAGGCTATTTAAAGTTGTGCATAGAGGTTTGTTTGTAGGAGTCCTTAAGAGCAGAACATTTAAATTGTTTCCTAAAGCCTGAAGAAGATTCTTTAGGAATTTGTGGGTCTCCACAATGGAGCAGTATTTCAATCTGGTCTTCAGGGGCAAATATAATTTGCCCTATTCCTAACATTCATTGATGAATATTAATTTTCTTCCTATTTTTAAACTAGACGAATTTAACCATACTTTCTCTGAAGTAGAGGAATTTAATGATATCTTATTCTAATAATCACATCCATAACACCACGTTTCTATAAATGTCAACTAATCAATGAATTTCTATGACAAAATGATTACACATTGGTGCATGCCTCTTTGGAGATTCAGTTACTAATCAGGAGCTATGAAGATTGGCTGCAAGTAGAAAAGTAAGGCAAAGATATCTGTTGCTGTTTCAGCCTAGAAAGAGAAACAACCTCTGGTTTGGAGGTAAGTTACTGAAAAAAAAACAAGAAACAAATTTATCAACCATAAGCAGGACTTGGACTTATGGGTTAAATCAGTTTGAAAATGATAGTTTTTCTCACTAGGGAGAGACTTTGAATATTGGAAATGGAATTTAAGAGTCTATTCACTGGTATATAGTAGGGAAAACAAACAAACAAAAAAAAACTATGGGACCGAAAGAGCAGTTCTGCATGGAAAGACAATTGTTCAACAAACTGAAAGCAATTTGCCCAACACATATAAATTACTTTTTGTCAGTGTGTAGGTTTTTAGTGCATTACAAAGTATTTGGACACTGTGTCATCTACTGTAGCTAATTGAAGCTCACTGCACAGTAGATAGCAGACTATGTGTTACTTAGTACAGAATTCATTAACAAATCTTTAACTGTGGTTCCCTAACAATAACTCAGGTCCTTTGGTTCAGTCAACTGTGACCAGTTGAACTGTGTGCTAGGTACTGTGCTAGGGACTCTATACAGAGACAACATGTGAGGAGAACACTATGACCAACTTGGAAAATTTAAAAAAACTAAATATAATAATCTTCTGGGATCTCGAAAAGATAATTTGCCAAAGGAATGCACAGTCAGAAAGAGCCAGCTTGGACATTATCCTTGTCTGTTTGTGTGTAAAATTTATGACTATTTTGAATATTTGCTTTTCTATCATTAGGTCATAATTGGGTAATTTTCTTTTTTATGTTAAGAGGCTTGCTAAAGATAAAATAGTCAAAAATCTTAGTCAAAAAATATCAGGTGTTTTAAATCTAGAAATACTGGCACCTTATTACAATCTTAGTTTTTATGGAGTGAATTGAAATTTATAAAAGGCATATCTTTTGGATGATTTTTCCCTTCTGCCACCTAATTCGCTGGCATCCATAGGATTGGAGTGAATATTTTCTCCCATTTTGCAGGTTGTCTGTATATTCTTTTGATTACTACTTTTGCTGTGCAGAATCTTTTTAGTTTATTTAAGTTCCATTTGTTTATTTTTGTTTTTGGTGTATTTGCTTTTGGGGTCTTTGCCATAAATTTTTTGGGTAGGCCAATGTCCAGAAGAGTTTTTCCTTGGTTTTCCTCTAAAATTTTTATGGTTCAGATCTTACATATAAATCTTTAATCCATCTTGAGTTAAATTTTGTATATAGTGAGAGGTAGGGATCCATTTTCATTCTACATATGACTATCTCATTTTCCCAGCACCGTTGATTGAATAGGGTGTCCTTTCCCCAGTGTATGTTTTTGTCTGCTTTGAAGATCAGCTGGTTGTGGGCTATGCTTTTATTTCTGGGTTCTCTATTCTGTTCTATTGACATACGTATCCACTTTTATGCCAGTGGCATGCTGTTTTTGTTACAATATCCATATAATATGTTATTTATGAGTAGTATACTTTAAACCAAAGTGAAAAAGAGAAGTTAAAAAGATATACAAAGAGATAGCAGGCAAAAACAAACTAAAAGAAGGCAGGAGTATAATATCAATATCATAAAAGTAGAATTAAACTTTAAAGTGCCAAAGAGGATAAAGATATATCAGTTAAAATTTATGAAGAAGATATATTAACCAAAAACCTTTATAAACTAAATACACAGAAGCTAAACATATAAAGCAAAATGATCCTAGATATACAAGAAGAATTTGATTACAAATATTTATATGGAATTGATCCAATTGAGGTGGCAGAAAATAAGTAATTATTTGGAAGATTCTAATATATTTAATAAACTTGATTATGTGTATACATGTATACATGTTTTGTGTATGTATATGAAACCATTTATCTTTCCCAAGGAGAAATCATTTTTTATTAACATTTACAACATACATCATGTAATTGGCTCCCCCAAAGTCCATAGCTAGAGAATTATAGGTCATGTTATCTTATCATAATAAAATAAAATTGGAAATAAATAATGAAAATGGAACAAAAATACCTAATCACTAAATAAGGAAGAAACACACATCTAGATAACTCTTGGATGAAAGAGGAAATTAAAAGAAAAATAAAAAATCATCTAGAAATCAATGAAAAGATCATTCTCCCAAAAGATCTAAATCTATAATAAAGCAAAACATTCTTTAAGTGCCTTAATTAGAACTAGAGATAGAGGAGAAAGATGAAATATTAAGAAATTAAAAATAAAGAAATTTTCTTTTTAGTTCATGAAATCAGAAAAATAAATCCAAATATGCTTAAAGAAATTTATGAAGGCAGAAACTTAAGTTAATGAAACAGAGAAAAAAGTGAAGAGAATAAATCTATCCTAATGCTGGTTTTGTTTTTTTAAAAAGACCCATGATATAAGTAAGACCTATAATATTTGACTTGTGCATCAAATAATGAAAAAAAATTAGACAGGAAAAGTAATAAGAAATGAGAGAACTTCTCATATAAGGGAGAACACAAAAATTATAAGGATTAAATGCAGCTCTGCTACAAAATATTTGTTGTTATGGAAATTAATAATTTTCTAGCAAAATATGAATTGTCAAAATAAACTGATCTCAAATCACCATATTGAAATCTTCTTTCTGATTAATCACATTTTTTTGTATGATTTTTTTTTTGAAATGTTAGTTCTGTCAATCAGATTACAAGGCATTCTAGCCTCTGAACCAAATTCTCTTTGCAAAATGAATGTTAAGTGGTTAATTCTGCAGTTATACTGTTTGGATTTAAGTCCTGGCTCTATCATTTATTTAGCTACATGAAATTGACCTTAAGCAAAGTACTTGACTTTTCTGTGCCTTATTTCCCCTCTTTATATAACAGGGATGGTGATGTTGATAATAACAGTAATTACCTCATATGGTTGCTTTCCAGTCTAAATTAGGTAAAGCACAAAGAAAATAATGGGTAGAGGATTGGCATAGAGTAAGAACTGTTAGTCATTATTTTGTCTTTGATTTTTGCTCATTTATCCAACAAATGTTGTTTCACATTTGCCTCTGTGTCTGCTCTATTCTAACTCTTGGAACTGTGAAAATAAACAAGAGTAAGTACCTGCCCTTATGAAGTTTCCATTTTACTGGGCCAGACAGACAATAACATAACAGTAAGATTTCAAGGAGTGATAAGAGCATTGATCTATTGTGTGGTGATTTATAGCCATTAAAATGGTTTCTTGTTCAGTTACACATAATACAGTGCTCATTTTTATTATAACCTCCAGTTTATGTATGTGATGACAAATACGACAAAAAGCTCAGATTTCAGCAAGGGAGATTTAGGTTTGCATCTTAGCTTTGCTATATACTGTATACACAGACACACACACACACACACACACACACATATACTATTTACCTCTGCTCAAATTTACTTAAGATTTCTTCTTTGATTTATTTGTCTGTAAAATGTGAATGATAATAGCTCTCTCCTAGAACTGTGATAAGATTAAATGAATTAAAGGGTATATTGGGTATAGCATGAAACGTGTTAGTTTCTTCTTCCCTTCCCTCTCTCCATTCATACCTTCCCTCTTTTCTGTCTACTTTTCTTTACTGCCTCCCTTATTTCTTTGCTCTTCTCCTTTTTTTATTTTATTGTTTCTCTGGAAGTATGGTACTTGTGCATTGGTACATGTTTGAAAGTAATCATAGTTAAATATATATTGGTCTTAACATGCTTTGTCTTACAGATAAAAAGGAGACAGTAAAATGGAATGGGAAAACCAAACCATTCTGATGGAGTTTTTTCTGAAGGGGCTTTCTGGTTACCCAAGGCTTGAGTTACTCTTTTTTGTGCTGATCCTAGCAATGTATGTGATCATCCTTCTGGGCAATGGTACTCTAATTTTAATCAGCATCTTGGACTCTCACCTTCACACCCCTATGTACTTCTTCCTGGGAAACCTCTCTTTCTTGGACATCTGCTACACCACCACCTCCATTCCCTCTACGCTGGTGAGCTTCCTTTCAGAGAGAAAGACCATTTCCTTCTCTGGCTGTGCAGTGCAGATGTTCCTTGGCTTGGCCATGGGAACAACAGAGTGTGTGCTCCTGGGCATGATGGCCTTTGACCGCTATGTGGCCATCTGCAACCCTCTGAGATATCCCATCATCATGAGCAAGGATGCCTATGTGCCCATGGCAGCTGGTTCCTGGATCATAGGCATTGTCAACTCTGCCATACAAACAGTATTTGTAGTACAGTTGCCTTTCTGCAGGAATAATGTCATTAATCATTTCTCCTGTGAAATTCTGGCTGTCATGAAGATGGCCTGTGCTGACATCTCAGGCAATGAGTTCATCATGCTTGTGGCCACGACATTGTTCATATTAACACCTTTGTTATTAATCATTATCTCTTATACATTAATCATTGCCAGCATCCTCAAAATTCATTCTTCTGAGGGGAGAAGCAAAGTCTTCTCTACCTGCTCAGCCCATCTGACTGTGGTGATAATATTCTATGGGACCATCCTCTTCATGTACATGAAGCCCAAGTCCAAAGAGACACTTGATTCAGATGACTTGAATGCTACCGACAAACTGATATCCATGTTCTACGGGGTGATGACTCCCATGATGAATCCTTTAATCTATAGTCTTAGGAACAAGGATGTGAAGGAAGCAGTAAAACACCTACTGAGAAGAAAAGTTTTAAAAAACTTTTTAAAAAGTAAATGAAAAAAGAAGAAAAGTTTTTAAAAAGTAAATGAGAAAGGGGCAAGTAATTTTATAATCACAATGTGGAAATCAGATAGAAAAACTAAAACAAATAGGTTCTTGAAGCAGTTTCAAATTCATCTCTCAAAGCCCTAAAGCTCCGACATATTCTGATGTAGTACCTAAGAAAAATAAGTAAATAAATACATTTCAGTGTTTTGGGAGTCAGTGATTATGGTTTTTTTGTTGTTTGTTTTTTCTTCTTCTTATTTTTGTTTATGAAGAGCTTGACTGTGAGGGCAAGTAGAGTGATAGTGTAATAGAGATGGAGATTTCCAGACAAGAGAAAAGCCTTTTTCCCCCTTGATTTTTGATAAAATTATTTTCAAAAACCAATTTCATACTTCTCTACTTTCTTTACAAGACAGAATGAAATCTAGTTTTACATTTTTTATAACTTAGTTAAAATTATGGATTTCTAATTCTATCATTATTAAAATAATTTACTAGAAGTCTATTAAAATAAATAATGCTGATTGTTTTCTGTGCATGTAGCTACATACTCTGAAACTTAACATCTTTAGTCCAAGGGACAGTGTGATATCTATCCCAGATTGTTTCCCTAGCCTGGATCCATGAACTTAGGTCTAAGACCTTGGAAGTGATCAGGTGCAGGCCAAAGTTTAAACAGTTGCTGTGAGCCAGGGCCCAGACAGTAGTGTTTTGGGATACTGATGACAAAATATAAAGCCCACTTTTTTGGGAAACACCTTGTGGATTTGGAATATGATGGCACTAAGGGACTCAACC
The DNA here is from genome assembly GCA_028533085.1 of Varecia variegata. Taxonomy (NCBI): domain Eukaryota; kingdom Metazoa; phylum Chordata; class Mammalia; order Primates; family Lemuridae; genus Varecia; species Varecia variegata. The sequence goes on along the minus strand of CM052443.1, from coordinate 106,200,017 downwards.
ATGGAATAGTAACCGTATATCTTTATTTGCTCGTAACTATTCTAATTAACACCAATTGCCCTGGTGTAACTATTAATAGTTCTCTCTTTCACTATCAAAATTGACCCAATTTGGATGGTCTAATATGTGGTCACCCTAAAGAGTAGAGCAGCAGCAACAGCAGATTCTAGGGAAATGGTAGGATGTATACCTGTTTGTTGATGATGCTTGACTGTAATATTTTTTGCTGAAATCCCCATGAGTCATAAAAAGCATTACTTTAAACAGATAATGATTTGTGTCTATAGCCTGCCTGGTCCCCATGAAATTTACTGGTCTTAAATATACAATTTGTCAAGCATCTAGCTGCTATTAAATTTTGGTAGAATGTTTAATAATGGACATGCTTGAAGCTCTGACTCGGGTGGGGCAAAAGCAATACATGTAACCTAAACATTTGTACCCCTGTAATATGCTGAAATAAAAAAAAATAAAAAAATTAATAGACCTGTACTTACTGAAGAGCAGAGGTATGCTCATTTTTTAATGTTTGGATCTAGTTAGAAGGGATATAGGCTTATTGTTAATAACTCTGATTCAATGGGTATAGATCAGAGCAGTTTCTCATCTTCTCTGAAAATATAAACAGCTTTATCTTCAAGTATATTTTTTCACCTTAAGTTTTCAAATAAGCTCTATGGTATGAGTTTCCATTACTGGGCTCCAGGCAGAAAGTAGCTTGAAGCATACAGTCTTCAGGACAATTGACCTTGGTGTATCCTAAAATGTATTAAGCTTTCTACTGAGGTCTGGGCCTCCATCACCTTGGCACAAGTAATTCTGTCTTAGAATCTGCTCACGTTGCAGCTCTATTGGCCGTATCAGGTCTACCCAGAGATTGTATTATAGTGATGTTTCCCACAATTTACCTTGAAATTTGTAATTTGCTTTATATTATTTGGGAAACATTTCTGTCTCTAATAAAGAAGAGTACAGGTGATTGTTGTACTCTTCCTTTCTAAGTATTTGACTCTATATCAAATACTTAGGGCTAGGAGCTCATCATCTTTGATTCTTAATTCAACTAGTTTCTTTAATTCCACAAGTAAGATTGCATATGTAAATGACAAGTTGAGAAGTCTTTAGGTTTTTATGTTGGCACAGAGAACTATATTGAAAATTTACTCATTTTAACATATATCAAAAACTTACCATGTACAGTGTAGCCATGTGTTATGAAAAATCTTGAATGTAAGTTTTTACTTTGCTAGCACTGTGTGGAACTGGTTCTTGAGAAGCTCACAGTCCAGTGATGAAAGGGATCGGGTATTCACATATGGGTATAGTTCAGTGCGATATACTTGAATAACATAAGTATATACTAAGAATGAAGCCCTACTTAAGAAATTTGCACACAGTTTTTCTTTTTATTCAATAAACATTTATTGAATATCTATTAGGTGCTTTAAGTTATATCTGAGATTTAATTAAAGACAATAAATATTTAGTAAGAAATCTTATTTTGATGGGTGTTGTAAAGGATCAAAGATGAATCCTAGTAAGAGAAATTATACATAACTTCTAAAAGAAGTATGTATGTGTTGTATGATGTAACCATATAAATCCATAATCAAAATGATTATAGCAGAACTAAACCTGTTATATATGATTTTGTGCATTTTAGGCATAGGATAAGCATCACCTATAGGTATGTATTTCATTTTCCAGTAATTGACTGAGAATCTAAGTCTGTTGAATTTGTGAAGAGGAACTACTGAAGAAATCTAGGAGTTAGAAGGAAGTTTGACATCAGTTGTTTTCTAATCCTATCTCATTGGACTTGTCTTTAGTATTAGGAATTGTTATTCTATTTTTGGAGCTCCCCTATTTGGTTTCTGTAATCATATCATATTTGAGTTATTCTATACCTCTATTTTGAAGGAACAGAGGATGTTCTTTCTCTGCCCTACCATATTATTTTGGGATTTCCCAGGAATCTAGCCTTTCTTGACCTCTTTTCTCTGCATGATATTCCTGGGTAATCATAAATATGCAATCACCATTTCAAGTATCACCTATATGTAGGCAAATAACAGCTATGTCTTCTACTTCCTAAGCCTCCTGTGATCTAGATCTGTACAACCTAACTGGTCACTTATCACCTCCCTCATGATATCTCATAGGTACCTTAAAGTCAACATGTTTCACTCCTAGAAACCAAGAAATTACTGGAATTCCTCTTCTCTCTCCATATTGTATCTTGTACAGGGTTCTGAAGATTTGATGAAAATATACAATGAAGATTAGAGGTGAGCAGGAAGGGTATTTCAGGTAGACAAACTGTATATTAAACACATAAAAATATAAGATGGCAAAGTATGAGGAACCACAAGTTGATTGCTATTTCGGAGTAGAAGGTGTGTGTGGAGGTGGGAGGTGGAGTGTTGGGAGATGAGGTTGGAGAAACAGAGAAATGAGAATGTGAAGTCTGTGTATTTGATACTTCATTTGAATTCTACCTTGTAGTACAATGGTTTTTAAACACATCTCCATGTGATCAGTTGTAAGATATGTAGTAAGTAAGTAATTTGATTAAAATAATAAAACACTAAACTTTAAAAATGTTTATCTTTTTTAAGGAAGGCTGGGTTCAAGATCATTTCCATATTCAAAATTTCCTTGTTGAGAGTAGAAATCAGGTAGTGTTATAGGGATTGGGCTCTTGCCTATTTCCTATCCTCATTTTTTTTATATTCCTTAGTATTCAGCCTATCCATCTGTCATATTAAATAATTTAGAGCTTTATGAAGTGCAAACAAAGAACTTCTCATTACAACTTTTGCCAAAAAGCAGCTCTTTTCCTAGTTAACCTCCCCAGGTCCTTAACCTGATTAGGTCCAAAGCTTCTTTGGATTAAACTAAGCCTTAGAGGGTCTCACTGAACAGCTGCCCCAAACATAGTTAGGGTTCTTACTCTGTGTTTTCCTAGTACCCTGAGGCATAAAATATATCATGGTATTGGAATTGTTTATTTACTTGATTGTGTCTTATATTTGATGGTGAGTTGCCTGAGAGCAGCAGATGTTGTGTACTTCAGCTCTAGATCTTCAGTGCCCTATAGTGTATTCAATAAATATTGGATGAATGAATGAATAATTAATGTGACACTGCCAATAACATTGACAGAACAATGACCCTCATAAAGTACCCCTAACAAAAACTCCCTGAAAGTTGGTAGAATTTAAATTTTTAAATGTACACAGTGACATTCTATTCACTAAGACAAATGAACAAGAAGGAATAAAATGGTCAAGCCAAACTGGAAAGTCATTCCAAATGTTATTTTTCTGGGACTGACTCACTACCCCAAAGTTGAGATCATCACATTTATGCTGTGTCTGCTAATGTACCTGATCACCTTGCTGGGCAATATTATTCTGGTCTCTGTCAGCATCTTTGATTTCCACCTGCACAAACCCATGTACTTCCTCCCCAGCAACCTCTCCTTTCTGGACATCTGGTACACCTCTTCTGCTCTCCCTCCAATGCTGGCAAACTTTGTTTAAGGGGAAAAACACCATCTTCTTTTCAGGATGTCCCACTCAAATGTAGCTGGGGGGTGGAAATTTAGTTCCCACTGACACCTAGGGTGTTTGTGTGTGATGGGGAAGAAGACTGACTAGCTTCTTTTTGCAAAGCTTCATTCTGCCTTCTGCTGGGTGGGGTATCCCACTAACATTAGAAAGGTGGAAGTGATAGCTGAACTTCCTGCTCAGCCCATCAACACCACGTTGGTGGGGGAATCAGTCACCTGTTACTGCTGGGCAGGGAGTAGAAGTTTAGCTCTCTGCTTGGCTCCACTGACACCACAGTTTGATGGTATATATTTTGTTTTCAATTTTGATCGATGTTATCACTGGATATAGAATACTAACTTGGCAAGATATATTTTTTATTAACACTTAAAACATTTTTATTAAATGTACCAGTATATTGGTTTATTCTGGTTTCCATTGTTCCTAATGCAAAAATCATCTGTAATTCATACATCCCCTCTGAATGTTATTTTTCCTCTCTGCTTTTTATTATCTGTTTATATATATTCTCTGCCCCATACTCTCTTTCCTCCCTATATGGAACTGTAATTATAGTCATGGAATACCCTTTGATATTTTCCATATGTCTGCCATGCTCTATGGTTATTTTTAATTCTTTTTTTATCTTTCAGTTAGATAATTTGTATTGATTTCTTATTTACCTATTCTTCCTAGTGCCATTCCCAGTCTGCAATGTACCCCATCCAATAAATCCTTAGTTTCATATATTCTATTTTTAAGTTTTAAACTGTTCATTGGGTCCTTTTAAAGATCTTTTTAAGAGATTACATTTTTATATTGAATTTTTCCAGCTTTTTACCCATTTTGTTCATCATTTCCCATAATTTGCATAACATATTTATCATAATTATTTTAAAGATTTGTCAGCTAATTCCCAAAGACCACCTGTCAAGTAGCTAGGAAGATTTGTCATCCTCTAGAATTTAGAGCTTCTAGAATCTTTCTACCCAGTTCTTTCTTATACCTTAAGCATATATTTTTAGTTTATTCATTTTTTTTTCTTGTTACAGGAGCTACTGTCTATCCTGTTGTTCTATATCTTATCTGAAGTAAAGCCCCTATCCCCAGTATCCCAGCATTTCTTGATGTCATTTAGCACAATGAAGAGGATATTATAAGGAAGAACAGTTCCTGACAGCTTGATTGATATTGAACTGCTTACAAATTGGGGCAGTAGAATGTAAAGAGATTGAGAGACAAGGAGGGTTTCAGTTTAAACATGTTGTGTCTCAGTTGAGTATGTATCATGTAGGAGGGTTTCCAGATAGGTATTTGAACATGCAAGAATTGAGTCAGAGAGATAAAAGCAGATGATTTTGGCTGGGTTGGTGGGGGTTACTCATGACTAGATATCAGGTCAGAGAATGGCATTAGCTGTGGACAGCAGTGAACTTAATTAGCAGCCTTCAGGTCCACCATATTTTAGGGTGCAAGTGAAAAGTACAATCACCAAAGGAAGAGTGGAAGCAGCCTTATGGCAGGAGGAGGTGGGCATTCTGCACACTCTGAATGTGCACATGCAGGAAAAAATTGAGGCAGAGTTTCTAGAAGATGTTAACTGACCTTTTTAATCCTAAGAATAAGAGTTTTCTGTTTCTGAGTCTCTACAGAAATATAGAGAAGAGAGTAGTAGAAGATGAAGTAGCTCTTTCCAGATGGTTTGATTTTTTCACTGAGGCATGATATAAGGTCTTCTATTGAGAGAGAGTGATCAGAAAAGGATAAAGCACAGCATGGGAACCCAGCATATGTGGAAAGGCTTTGGACTATCTGCTGACCAGAATGGATCAGCAAGCAATACGCATGAGGTCCTCAGAGAAGCAGTATAAGCACAAGTAAAGAATAACAGTAATATTTTTAGTGATCTGAGTAAGCCAGCTCATATTACTCTTTTGCAATGCTGAGAATTGAGGAGAATTAATTAGGGAATGGGGAGCATGAGGGCATCTTAGGCAAAGTGCTGGGAGATCATGTGTATATACACACACACATATATATATATATATATATTTTCATTTAATTTAAGCGTTCTCATTTCAACATCAAAAAACCTATGAAATAAATATATTCGTTATTATTATATATAACAGGAATCAGAGGTTAGTAAAATACTTCCATTCATATAGACTATTTAAATATCTTGAATTCAAATCCACATCCTTCTGATACAAAATTTCTCTTAGTTTACCACAACATAGCATTCCTCACCTCATCAGTTTGCTGCTGATAAGCCTGTTACTTTCATTTTAGAAGTCTCCTTGGAAAAGAAAACTGAATTCATTTTGCCTGGGTGACCACAGCTCCTATGGATCTGCATTTCTAAATCATGACAGTGTATTAGTCAGGGTTATCCAGGGAAACAGAACCTATAGGTTTCATATATTTATATATACATACATATACAGATATATGAAGAAATATATATGTATAAATTTATAAGGTATTGACTTATGCAATTATAGAGGCTGAGAATCTCATTATCTGCCATCTGCAAGCTGGAGACCCAGGAACGCTGGTGGTGAAGTTCAAAGGCCTGAGAGCCAGAGAGTCAATGGTGTAGATTCCAGTCCAGGTCTGAAGGCCTCAGAGCCAGGAGTGCTGAGGTTAGGAAACGATTGATGTCTCAGCACAGGCAGTCAGGCAGAGTTAATGCAATTTTCCTTTTCCTTTTTGTTCTATTCAGACCGTCAATGGATTGAATGATGCCCACCCACAATGGGAAAGTTTATCTGCTTTACTCAGTTCACCAATTCAAATGGTAATCTCCTCTGGAAACATCCTCATGGTTACACCCAGAAGTAATGTTTAACCAGCTATATGGGCATCCCATGGCCTAGGCAAGTTGACACATAAAATTAACCACCAAAGAGTACCATACAGTTCACAATAACAAGTCATAATTTACTTCGTTCTCATCATTATATCAGATATTGATTTTTGTAATGCTCCTGACACAAAAGTACCTGTTAGAAGGTTAATACTCTGGTAGAGGGAGCCCTTTATTAAGGAAATCATTAAATGAAGAATCTGTTTCTGGTGGCAATCCGTAACATTATAGTAGGATAAAGTTAACTTGTGGTAAGATGATAATTAAAAATAATAGCTAATTTTTATTGAATTCTTATTCTTATAGACTTGATACTATTATTAGGAACAATCTAAAATTTACAGAAAACGTACATTAAAAAATCTTTTCTTCCTTCAGTTATTTCAGATGCATTGCCAGTACAATGCTCCATCAGTCTTGATTGATTTAGTGTGTTATTTTTACAAACAAGGGCATCGTCTTACATGACCACAATACAACCATTAGAATTGGGAAATTAGTTTTGATACAAATTACTCACATGTAATCTCTAGACCTCAGTCAATTTTAGCCAGTTGTTTTAATACTATCTTTCAGACCAAAATAATCCAGTTCAAATCTTATGTTGCATTGTGTGGTTATGTCTCTTTAGTCTCCTTCAGTCTGTCATAGTTTCATCTTTCCTTCACTGTTATGTTCTTGATCTTTTTGAAGATTACAGTCCATATGTATTATAGAATATCCTTTAATTTGGGTTATGCAAATGATTCCCCATGATTGCATATTTAGCAGGAGTACCACAAAAGTATTGCTGTATTCTTCTCTTTGCATACTATCAAGAAGACCATGATTCAATTTGTCCTATTACTAGCAAAGTTAACTTTGGGAATTTAATGAAGATGGTATCTGCTACCACAAAATTACTTTTTTTCCCTTTGCACTTAATAAGTGTTATTATCTCGTTCCCCATAAAACTTTCAATTTATTAATTGCTTTATGTCACTATGGACTCATGGTGTCTTAAGTGGGTTCTAATAATTTAATATCACTATTCTAATGCTCATATTGTCCCTGATTTTCCTAGTGGGAACACTTCAAAACTGGCTTATATATCCTTTTGACATACATCCCACAATTTTTGAGCACTTTTATGCTGGCATAAGAAAGTTATAGCAAGATATTCCAGGTCGATATTGATCTTTCCCTGTATAATTTCTAGAACTAGCCCTGGTTCCTTTTAATGGAGATCTGTATTTAGAAAGCAAGATCTGGTACTAGGTGTACAATGGTTATTGGCATGTCACTACTTCCAGGCGCCATTGGTGAATCTAGAAAATATATACATTTATATTTGTATTAATTTCTATACCTACATCTTGCTATCATTTCCCTATTTATCTTCCTATAAGTATATCACTCTCTGTCTACATCTATTGAAAACCTTGTATTCACACTGATACCTCCAATTCTAATTCAACACAGTAGGGTTTATTCTAGTTTTCTTCCTTTCCATGTTTGTAACTCTCTCTTTGACAGTGAGACACGTGGCTGTTTTATATCTAATATGTTTACTTGTTACTTGCTGGGTCCCCCTGTGTTTTACCAATTTTCCATTTCTTTTGCTTCAAACTCTGCCATGAACATGTTCTCTTCACCCCACTGTCCCCACAGACATCCTCCTCAACTTGCTTGGGTTTTGAGACTTCAGGTGAGGCCGTCCCCTTCACCCTGATCTGATTCTGACACACCTTGGCTTTTCTCCCCTCCTCAGTTGTGCCCTTGTCAGTCCATTTAGGTTTTCAGAGATTTCCTGTTCACTCCTCTCAGAATTCGGCACTCATATTCTGAATCTTTCCCCCTGTGGGTGCTTTCCTCACCCTATTAGGGCTCCGACAGCTGACTCTGAACCATCTGCCCCATTCCTCCCTGTGGTGAGCAGACATTTTCCTTACCCCACTTGTGTTCTAGTATCTTCTTCCAGTCAGCCTTTCTTTGCAGCCTTTTCTTTGAAACATCCTCAACTAGGAGCTGGGATCCACACCCCTGTCTTGTGTGTATGTGCCTTTTATTCTGCTTGGGCTCTGATAGCCTGAACCGAGCCATTCTTCCATGTTGGTATCTCCCTTACTCCACCCAGGCTCCAATATATCATGCTGTGAAGAGCAAGTAAAGGTGCTGTCCTCAACACTGTTGGGTTACCAAAACGTTTGCTGGTGGACGGTGAGCATAGATGTCCTCCTTACCCAGCTCAGGCTATGACACTGTGCCAAGCAGCAAACTATGTATTATACAGATATATGATATTTTACAAAAAGTACAACTACATATTATAACTGACTAGCCATTTCGAGGGTTTTTTTAATGAAAGGAAAATATTTAAAATAAGATTATATATTGCCTCTGAAAGAGTGAAATTATGAGTGTCCTTTAAGAATTTATACAATTGATATGTTTTTTCAGCAATTGCTTATGAGAGAATGATATACACTGTGGTTTTGTCTAACTCAGCTCAAGTGAACTCTTCAGATTATTCAATCTTTATCTTCCCTTATTTTTTCCTAATTTTAAAAATTAGCTGTTATTTTACCAAAATATTTTAGAATTGTCATTTGGTAAATGAAATAATACATAAATTACAGTTCTCTTATCTCCCTATATTAAATGAGATACTTGGACCATATTTTACTATCCTTTTAAATTTTTAATCAATTAATTAAACAGTAAATTACTGCCAACTGTTTTTAATTAGCTTGACATTAGACTTTATACAGAGAACAGTGAGCCACTGGGAAGATTTGAGAAGCTAACAAATGCTTATAATATAAAAGGAAAATTGCTGTAGTGGAGATAAAGGTCAGGGCAGCACAGAGGAGGGAATAACTAACTCGGGGAAAATTTTGGATGGTGTTGCAGAGGATAGAACACTTGACTTTGTCTTCTATGAAATTGTTAGGATTTCAATAGAAAAGGAGAAATGTGAAAATGCACATGAAATAGCATATACTATTGTCATTAGGTGTGAAAGAAGATTACATAATTAAGTAATGACACAGTAATTGGAACACAGCATGTGTGAAGGGATTGGAGGATGGTCAGGGAAAGAAGGTGAAATGCATATTTGTGTATGGAGGTTGGGGCCGGATCAATTCCCTGGAAAAAAGAAGCAGCAAGAATAAAACAACAAGGAAAAACACTGTAAAACAGTTTTCCAAAAGAGAGGGCTGAAAAAACGTGTTTGGTTAAGCAGACATGCAGGGTGGATTTTCTTAGACAGTCTCAATTAAAATATTTTTCTTGTTTATAAAAGTTTATTCTTACTTTTTAGACCACTTGTCCCTATGTTTTTGTGAGATCACAGTCATTTTCATTCAGTGATCTAACCTGTTAATGTTCAAATTTCTTTCTAACTCTGAAATTCTGTGACTCCATATATATGACCTTCAATTCTTTTGTTCTGTTTATCTTTAAAATTCTTGCCTCAAATTTGTGAGCTTATATTGTGCAGAAACTCAACAGTGTCAGCGTGTTCTCATTTCCTCCAGAACCAGTGTCTGCTCATCAATTTTCTCATAGCTCCATGCACCTCCGTATTCCTCAGGCTGTAGATGATAGGATTGAGCATGGGGGTGACCACGCCATAGAACAGGGCAATCAGCTTATCAAAAGTAGAATCTTTGGACTTCGGCTTCATGTACATGAAGAGGATTGTCCCATAAAACACAATCACCACTGTCATGTGGGCTGAGCAGGTGGAAAAAGCCTTTTTCCTTCCTTCAGCTGACTTGATTCTTAGTACAGTAGAAAGGATGAAAACGTAGGAGATACAAATCAGCAGTAATGGAGAAAACAAAAATATGACATTGCCCAACATTATAATAATCTCATTCAAGGAAATATCTGTGCAAGCCAGCTTGACAAAGGCCAGTATTTCACAAACAAAGTGATTAATGACATTTTTTCCACAGAAGGGCAACCGTACTGCAAGAATAGTCTCTGTCAATGAGTTGAGAAAGCCTAGTCCCCAGGAGAGAGCTGCCATCTGAACACAAAGGGCCTTGTTTACGATGATGGGGTATCTCAGAGGGTTGCAGATTGCCACATAACGGTCATACGCCATCACTGCTAGGAGCACACACTCTGTGGATCCCATAGTGTAAGAGACAGACATTTGAACGACACATCTAGTGAAGGAGATGGTTTTTTTCTCAGAGAGGAAGTGTATCAGCATCGAGGGGATAAAGGAAGATGTGTACCAGATGTCTAGAAAGGAAAGATTGCCAAGGAAGAAGTACATGGGACTGTGGAGGCGGGCATCCAGGAGAGTCAGGGTGATCAGAGTGCTGTTCCCCAGGAGGATTACCAGGTACATCACCAAGCACAGCACAAAAAGAAGTTTTTCAGCTCTTGGGTACTCAGAAAGTCCCTGCAGTATGAACTCAATCTCTGTCCAATTGGTCCTTTCCATTTATATCTGGAGTTCAATGAGTCTGTACAATATTATCATATGAAGTGAGAGATAATTGAGGTGAGAGGGACAGTGTGTCGGAACTAGGTGCAGTGGTGGTAACAGAGGTGAGTTTAGGTTTTGGGACTCATCTGCGAGCTCATAAGGCAGTGATTGAAGGCACATAATAATTACACTGGTAGCTTATTAAAAATACAGGCTTCTGTATTTCATTTCCTGAGATTGTAATGCACAAGGTCTGAGGCAGAGAAGAACAGTTGCGTTTTTAACAAACATCTGTTATTTCTAATACAGTTGATCCACAGACCCCACTTTGAAAAATCAATATTTTGGAGAAAGCATGCATTAATCTATTCAACAAAGATTTATGTATTTTATTTCATACCATGCCAATCATTAACAATACCATTGATTTAGGGTCTTATAGTTTACAAATATGGTCACAGTTTATCATCAGTATAATTCTCTGAGGAAATATTAAGGCTAGAGAGAAACTTACATAAAATTATAATAAGTGAGGAAGCTGCTATGCAGATCTTCATTTTCTGACTTTAAATATCACTATTAAAAATACACTTTATAGCCCTTCCAAAATTATGCAAGTTATCTAAGGTGTGGGAATCGGGAATCTCTCTCTTTTTTATATATATGTATAATACTCTCCAGGTGATTTTTAATGTGCAACTGAGGAAGAGACCCATTCATCTTGTGAAGTGCTTCCAAACTTTAGTATTCATACAAATCACCTGGGGAATTTTGTTAGAGATTCTGATTCAGTAGATCTGAGGTGGGTTCTGAAATCCACATTTATTAGTATTTTCCCAGGTAATGCTGATAATGCTTGTCTGCAGAACACACTTGAGTAGCAAGACCTTTCAGACCATCTGTCTCCAATACTCTCGGAAAGTATTGATGCTTAAAATAGCAATTGGAGAGTAGACAATGCTAAACTGAACACTGGTGAAGTAAGGACTTTATGAAATAAGGACTTTGGAAGTAAGACTTTATGTAGTTTATTGAAATCAGTTCCATGTTCTTTAGATTTTTAGATATATAAGTGACTAAATTGCAAAGAATCTACCTTTTATTTCTGTCCATATGAAATTCATTCCTTTTGTACTTGTTGAATTTGTACCTAGGGCCAATATTTTCCTAAAAAAGGAATTTTAGTTCAGTTCAATCCCCTGAACTAAACAACATGAATTAAATGACTTTAATTTGAGAAAATTTAAAGTATAGATATTAGCAGGTGATCTTCTTTATAGTAAATAAATCATAGAATATCATTTTGAAGACAGCTCTTCATCCTCATAGTATTCTACCTATCTTTAAAATCTACTCCTAAGATTCCACCAAAAGACTCCTGGAATTGATAAATAGATTTAGCAAAGTCTCAGGTTACAAAATCAATATACACCAATCAGTAGCATTCCTATACACCAATAATAGTCAAGTTGAGAGTCAAATCAAAGAGTCACTACCATTTACAATTGCTACAAAGAAAACAAAATACCTAGGAATATACTTAACCAAGAGGATGAAAGATCTCTAAAAAAAGAGCTATGAAACACTGAGGAAAGAAATCGCAGATGACACGAGCAAGTGAAAAAACATATGCTCATGGATCGGTAGAATTAACATTGTTAAAATGTCTGTACTATCCAAAGGGATTTACAGATTCAATTCAATTCCCATCAAAATATCAACATTGTATTTCACAGATCTAGAAAAAAATAATTCTATGCTTTGTGTGGAAGCAGAAAAAAGCCCATATGACCAAAGCAATCTTAAGCAAAAGGAACAAATTGGGAGGCATCACATTACCAGACTTGAAACTATACCACAAGGCTATGGTAAATAAATCAGCATGATATTGTTATAATAATAGACACATAGACCAATGGAACAGAATAGAGAACCCAGATACAAAATCATCCACATATAGCCAACTGATCTTTGACAATGCAGACAACAGTAGACACTGGGGAAAAGACTCTCTATTCAATAAATGGGAAAATTGGATAGCCACATGTAGAAGACTGAAACAGGATCCATACCTCTCACCATTTACAAAAAATTAATTCTAGATAGATAAAGGACTTAAATGTAACACATGAAACCATAAAAATTGCAGAAGAAAATGTGGGAACAACTCTTCTAGACATTGGCTTAGGTGAGGAACAAGACTCCAAAGGCAATCATAGCAACAACAAAAATAAATAAATGAGATTTGATTAAATTAAAAAGCTTCTACACAGCCAAGGAAATAAACAACAGAGCAAATTGACAGCCTACAAAACGGGAGAAAATATTTGCAAGCTATACATCCGATAAAGGACTAACAATCAGAATCTACAAAGGACTCAAGGAAATTGGCAAGAAAAAAAATCAAAAAACCCCATTAAAAAGTGGGCAAAAGACATGAACAGAAGCTTTTCAAAAGAAGATAGACAAATGGCCAATAAACATGAAAAAACGCTCAGTGTCTCTAATCACCAGGGAAATGCAAATTAAAACCACAATAAGATATCACTTTCTAGTCAGAATGGCCTTTATTAAAAAGTTGTAAAAACAATAGATGCTGCTGTTGATACAGAGAGAAAGGAATGCTTATACACTGTTGGTGGGACTGCAAATTAGTACAACCTCTATGGAAAACAGTATGGAGATTCCTCAGAGAACTAAAAGTCAACCTACCATTTGATCCAGCAATCCCACTACTGGGTATTTACCCAAAGGAAAAGAAGTCATTTCATCAAAAAGACACCTGCACTAGAATGTTTATTTCAGCACAATTCACAATTGCAAAGATGTGGAATCAATCCATGTGCCCATCAATTCATGAGTGGATTAACAAAATGTGTTATATGTATACCATGGAGTACTATTCAGTCATAAAAAGGATGATTTAATGCCTTTTGCAGGAATTTGGATAGGAATTGGAGACTGTTATCCTTAGTGAAGTACCTAAAGAATGGAAAAACAAATACCACATGTACTCACTAC
>CM052443.1:106159790-106185644 GCA_028533085.1 Varecia variegata | reverse complement strand
ATTAAGAAGAAAAAAATTAAGTAAAATATCCTGGTTTAGCAGATGGTGTCTGGGTTTTTGTATTTTTTTCATTTATATATATATTTATATTTTTTAAAAGCACAGACAATGACCACATTAACTCAAAAATCTTTACATATATTGTTAGGATGTTTTCATTTTGAAATAATTACAATAAAATCTCTATCTTACCTCCTTCCTGGATTTTAATATCACCCACACTATTCCATGCTATTAAGTAAAAGGAAATAGTCCCAGAATTTGAATTTCATTTACATTTTTCAGATGAGATCAAAAGATTCTCAATTTGGAAGACAGTGGCTCCTCTTTCCTAAAAAAAAAGAAAAAGAAAAAATATTAAAAAGAATAGCCACGATAAGGCAATTTCTCTGTACATGTATCTTTTTAAGAGCGTGTCAAGGAAATAAAACATTAAGCATAATGGTTAATGATGCAACTCTAGTTTTTCTGTAATTTGTCCTTAAGTCGACACTTACTCAAGGGAGACTCAACTTCTTTTAAAGGAGGTAAATTCAGCACTTATTTTTATAAACTTCTTCAGTCCCTAAGGTTGTAAGTCAAAAACTTAAGATTCCTTAGGGATAAAGTCCCTGGCTTCTCCGTATTCCAGAGACCCAATTATCTGGACCTAAGGACACCTCCCTCCCCCAGCTGTACATTTCTTGAAGTATTCATTGAATATGTCTGTATTTGATGGCCTTATCATAAATTGGGGCTGGAGTCAGAAAGTCCAAAAGTTCTCAGAAAAGTTAAACTTTCCTTAAGAATTTCTTTCTCTTTTTACTGCAAAAGTAATACTAGGTTAACACCATAGAATCCTAAGTTTCACCTAGAACTCTGTTTTTCTTCTTTTTGTTAACTCTAGACCACATACATTTTTTCTTTATACTAATATAATTGCAGCAAAGATGAATTTTAATTAGCATTTGCCATTTATATCAATAATTTTCTGTGATTTTTAATAGTCCTTGTAATATTCTTTTTTAATATTTAGAGAATATTTCATTTAAGTGAAATTACTATAATATGGTCTACAATTTTTGTATTGTTGGGCATTTTAATTTGTTTTTAATTTTTTGAGATTTTTATATAATGAGAGCTTGTTCTCCCCTGTCCCTTCCTGGCCATGTAGCAGCTACAGCTACATCACCTTGAAATTGGCCCAAGGTTGGGGCATAGCTCAGTGTTAAACTCTCAAAATAACACTGGTTGTGGGCTTGCAATCAAGGAGGGTGGGGACCTTTTCAGTCGAGCAGCCTGGGCAAGGAACCGTGGGCAGTATGGTCTGCTCACATCTCAGTCTCACAGGGGCCTATAGCAGGGCAGTGAGAATTGTCCCACATGTGTGTAGAAGAGCTCGGCTCCCCTGTTCCTCCTTACCTGGGCAGCAGCTGCAGCTGCCTCAGCCCAAACTCAGCTCAAGGGAAGGGCACAGACCAGGTTTAAACTCCCAAAATGGCACCTTGGACCTGTGACCATAGAGGGTAGGGCCCTTCCCAGGCAGGCTGTGTTGGAGACTGTGGGGACTGCAGTTCTCACGAGACTTGGTCTCACAGCAGCCTGTTGCAGGGTGGTGGGTATTGACCTACATACATATATTTTGGAAAGCCTGGTTTCCCTGTCCTTCCCCATGTGAGCAGCAGCTGCAGCCTAGTCAATCCAAATATGTCTGAGTGCATGGTGCAGCCCAGTGTTAAACTCTCAAAATGATGCCTTGTGTCTGTAACCAGGGAGGCTGGGGCCCCACCCAGGTAAGCAGTGTTGGCAAGAAAATGGAAAATGCTATGTGCTCATGTCTCAGTCTTTTTTTTTTTTCTTTTAAATATATATATATTTTTTGTTTTGTTTCTTTTTTTATTCTTATTTCAGCATATTGTGGGGGTACAAAAGTTTAGGTTACGTATATTGCCCTTGCCC
Source organism: Varecia variegata (assembly GCA_028533085.1). Classification (NCBI taxonomy): domain Eukaryota; kingdom Metazoa; phylum Chordata; class Mammalia; order Primates; family Lemuridae; genus Varecia; species Varecia variegata. The sequence goes on along the minus strand of CM052443.1, from coordinate 106,183,706 downwards.
TCCCCCCGAGTCAGAGCTTCAAACGTGTCCATCCCCTAGACAGTGCACATCGCACTCATTATGTATGTATACACTCCTCCCCTCCCCCACCCACATCTGCCCGACACCTGATCAATGTTATTCCTAAATGTGCTCTTAGGTGATGATCAGTGAAACCAATTTGATGGTGAGTACATGTGGAGCTTATTTTTCCATTCTTGGGATACTTCACTTAGTAGAATGGGTTCCAACTCTTTCCAGGAAAATACAAGAGATGCTATATCACCATTGTTTCTTATAGCTGAGTAGTACTCCATGGTATACATATACCACATTTTATTAATCCACTCATGTATTGATGGGCACTTGGGTTGTCTCAGTCTTAACAGCAGCCTGTAGCAGGGCAGTGGGGACCTTTCCAGGATGGGTGGGAGTGCTTGGGCTCCTCCATCCCTTCTCAGAGCTGCACAGGGGCTGTAGGCACATCTGCAGTTCCTGGTATCTAGGCGTCTTCAATGGCACTGGCTCAAGCTGCCCCAGGCTCAGATGCCTGTGAGATTCTGCGTGGGTCCCTTTTATGGAGCAACATCTCTGTGCAATCGCCCAGCAGCTCCTTGTGTTAGGCCTGAGATCCATATGGGTCAGGGGGTTCTCTTGTAACCAAGATCCTAAAAGCTCATCTCAGAGTGTGGAGCCCTGGGGACTTACCTCTTACTGTTTCCCCACATCCAAGAGCTTCTCCTGCTTCTTGGCCAGTACCTGGCTAGGCCAGGCCTGCCCTGAACCCTTTCCTTATCCACTTTTGGTGCTCCCTGTCACTTCTCTGGTAAATCCTAGTGTTCTCTCCCAGACAATCAGTTCAAAATGTGAGAATCTGCTTACTCTTCTGGTTCCTTTCCATGGAGGACACACATACTACCTATGTCTAGTTGGCCATTTTGATTTGAAGGGCTGAGTCTGGCTTTTATAGCAATGGAATGGGTTTGGAGTTGGAAACATGGGTTAGGACTCCAGTTTCCTGACTGTGGCTTAGTGACCTCTAGTAAGCTATTTAAGCTATAAAATGAGTGGTGTAACTATCTTGCAGTACTGTTACATGATAAAGTTTAAAGACTCATTATCGTGATTTTTGGCATTTAATTGAAACTCCATAAAAGACAGCTAACATTATTATATTTGATTATAAATCAGTGAATCTGAGTATAGTTTGCCTAATGCTGATGCCATCCTAATCACTTTCAATTGGTTTTGGTAAATAAAACAGATGTGAAATCATTTTGCTTCATTATGAAGCTATATAAATCAATAGAAAGAGTATTAAAATGGATCACTGTCACCAAAGAATGGAATCTATTCCTTGATGAGTTGGGGAAAGTATGGATTGATTCTATGAGACAAAATTATAAACTTTATTGACTTGATTGCAAAAAGTCTTAGCAAGTCATTTAAGATAATTCCATCTAAATTAGAAGAGGCTCATTTTTTTGATAAGTGTGTTCGAGTCAGTTTAGTTCAACAGGCTCATTAGCAAACACAAAGATGAGTAATGCACAGCTCTGACAAGTCTTGAGTTCCTGCTTAATATGGCACTATTGTCAAACTCATAGAAGTAGAAGGTAGAATGGTGTTTGCCAGGGGCTGGGGGGAGCGAAAATGAGAAGACACTGATCAAAGGGTAGAAATTTTCAGTTATAAGATGAACAAGTTCTGAATATCTATTGTACAGTATGGGTAGTAATAGATGTATTCATTAATTTGATTGTGCTAAACATCATACAATGCGTGCACATATCTAATCATCACATTGTATGCCTTGGATATATTTAATCTTTATTTGACAATTAAATATTTAAAAATCAAAGCCAAAATAAAATAAAATGACATTTTTGCAACAGATTCATAACTGGTCTCAGCATCCACTACTATTGCCTTTTTTCAGTATACTCTCCAGACAGTAGCATGGCAGATCTTCTTAAAATGTAGTACGTATCAAACCACTACTCTGCTTATTAGTATGTTATACCAGCTGGGTTTCTGCTCTGGTTGTTATCTATATCTTACTTGTTAATTTTTTTTTTTTAAATATCAGCCCTTGCTGGGGCCCAGTTTCACATTCATACTAAACTGGGAAGTGACCACAACTTGATATCTTGTGAAGACTCTCTTCTAGACAGTGAAATTTGTCTCACAATGAGAGAAAATGCTGCAATACATGTTCAAGATTTTCATGTGCAGCACAGGTTGCCATAACACGCAGAAATATTTAGCAGAAACCAGGCTCATATTTTCAAGAGTCAGGGCTGTCATTCCAGCAACATTCACTACTATGTCCTTGAGCCTCAGCTCCCTAAAGACATGAGCTCTTTGAAACCATTCCCTTGCTCCTCTTTGGGTGTTTCCTCTGTAGCCAGGGCTGAGCTAGAAGCATCCTGCTTCTCCTAGAGCTCTGTGTGGAGTGGGGTGAGTGAGGAGCATGGTATGGCAGAAACACTGCAGTTGGTACATCAGCACAGCCCAATTGTCTTCTCACTGCAGATGCCTATGTCCAGTGCTACCAAATGTAAAAGGGACAGATATGGATAATAGTTTAGTTGTGCTTAGTGATAGATAATGTTGAAAATGACATATTTATCTGAGTTCTCAAATGACATCACAAATTTGAGCAATCATGAAAAATCCTCAACAAAAGGTAAAGCAACTTGATCAACCCTTGTTCACATTTGTGCTATATTCAATATAAACATATTCTCAATGGGTTATCTCATGAGTGGCTAATCATATCACTGCTGTTGGAAAGCTTGGGCATCCCATCTTAAAATTTCTGTGATAGATGCTCATATAACTAGATTCACATCAACAGTTTGTTGTTTCAGGGTGGTCACGATTATTCCACAGTGATTGTGAATCAATATGATGGATAATCATATTACAAAGGTGCATTGTTAGCATGATCACTTATTTACCATTCTTTGTTTATTTTCTGTTCATCATCTTACTGGCCCTGAGCTCCTACTTTGTGCCATCTTTAAATGTCATTATAGATCATGTTAATCAGAATTATGGAAAAATAGTAATACTTAATACCATCCTAGGTGGTATTAAGTATTACCATCCTAGGCTATAGCATCCTGCCCTATGATTGTCCTGGATTTATGTGAACCCTGCAGGAGAAAGAAATCTCCACTCCAAAAGTTGGATCCATTCTATTTCCAAACCACTCTCATTCTTTTTTTTAAAAGAATTACAACATTAATTATGTGGCCCAGAATTAATGTCCCAGGATGAAAATGAACTACTTGCATAATTTAATGTATTCTGGGGGTCACAAACTCAAATATCTTCACTGCTATGTAATTAATGTGATTTTAGTAAAACAGACTGGATATAAAGCAACATGGAAGGATGAGGACTGTGGCAAACCTCTTTGATTCCATGTGGCTAAACAAAATGCATGTGCTCTCATATTCCCTTTCTTACCAGTTTATCACTATGCCTCTGTGTTTTTATTGGAATATGTGTTCTTTGCCCTGTCTAATTACACTTTCTGAATGACTTGCTGATGGCAATGCATAGAGGACAGCTTCCTTTTCCCAGCATAAAGGGATTACACTTTTAGAATTTTCCACATGATGATCTTATATATTTTTTTTCCTGTTCAGTTATAACTTAGGAGGAGAAATCAATCTCCTAGGAACAGTCTCAGATTCCCTCCAGAAAACTTGTGGAGAGAAGAGTGTTGTTAAAAAGTTACAAGTTTACTTTAACAAGCTTGACTTTAGACCGTTAGGCATGTGGGATCCCATCCCTAAGTAACCTATTTGTACCTTGGTCTCCAAGAGAAGTAGGTCAGTCAACTTTTAATGATGTCCTCTGAGATGTAGTTACCTGCTCAGGTGTAAATATTAGAGTGTGTTTTATATTCCTGTGGGAGGAGATTACCAAGATAGGAGACAACAAGTAGAAAAGAGATGATGTCTTCCTATGTTGGTTGGCCTCTTTGGAATCACCAGATTTTACACAGTTAAAGGTCATATAGAACTGAAAATTGTCATTATCTATTTGCTAAAGAGATGGATAGGGAAGTCCTGACAGGTCTTTTAGCAGTCCAAAAAATGGAGCTATATGGTGGGATAATGGGAAGTGTATGGATTTTGGAGTCTATTTAGTTGTGTTCCAATCCCCACCATGCCACCTCATAGCTGTGCGAACTAGAGCAGTTCATGTAACTTTTTAGACTCCACATTTCTTATTGTATAAAATCATGTATATCTTCAGGTTTTTAGTAGGATTAAATGTGTCTGTGACATAAGTGATATTTAATGTGTTTTCTTCCCTGTGCTACAGAAAACATTAGTCACTGAAGTGGTTGCTTCAATTTTAATTAATTTGCCACAGGGAAAAGATTTCTTCCTTCCTTTTCCAACTTCTCTGGAAACCTCATGGATGTTGTTCAGAGTTAGACAAAAAATTTTCCTATCTGGGCTCAGGAAAATAATTCCTCTTTTATTTTCGTTTAGAGTCCTATTGATCCTATGACAACATTGGACTTACCACTGGTGACTCTCCAATCTGCCCTAGCGGAGCCATTCTTGAACTCATTGGGTGGGAATCCCTTTTATCCATAGTAATATCTCTGAGATCTTTGCTGTCAGTATCTCCAGTTTCCTTTCTTAGAGTTAGTATATTCCCTTTTAGGCATTTTGAGGCTCCCATTTTGTGATCTTTGTGACTCTACGTAGCCAAGCCTCTCTTTCTACCCTACGGGCAGCCTATCACTTGTCTCTCTTTTCAGTGGTTGTATTTCTTTCTTCCCTAAAAAGTGGAGTGAGGTTAGTAATGGTTGCTCTGCTTTTCTCAAATACTGCGAAGACATTACCTATAATATTTGCATCAAGAATCATACCATCTCTGGCATCAAGTTGAATGTCCATCATTAGTCTTACAATTTGCATTTCCATATACTGGCTGGATTTCATCCACCTGGTGATTCACTATCACCCCAAGTAAACCTGTTTATAATTGAACTCCCCCTATTCCTCTAGCTCCTTAGTTTGTTGAAATAAGCACCTTTTCTCTAGAGTGACAGAAGTGTTGTAAATGTGGATGAGTGAGCTAGTACATTTAATCCTTACTGTAAATTTAAAAAACTGAGGTTTAGAGAGGTTGAATCTCTTGTGTAGGCTATAGATTAGTACGGTAGTTGTGGAAGAGAGGTTCCAATCTAAACAGTTTGACTGCATATCCATCCTCCTAACCACTAAACTTTTCTGCCTCCTTTAATGAACTAAAAATTCATGAACCCTCTCATCTTCCCTAAAGTGCATCACCATGATGAAAACCTATGACTTTAGGTTTATTCAGCAATTTTCTGGTTGGTTAAAGCTCTTGGTCCTAGTGCTTAATGTCCACTACCTGTGAATACACGGGTATCCAGGAATTTCTCAGGGGGATGATGCAACCAATCAGAATGGACACTAATTATAAACAACCAATACAGCTATACCAGTGGCTACACTCTCAGGCCTGGTTTTGTAATTTTTTGATTGTAATTTTATTTTTTTTTGTTTTTAATATTTTTCTCTGACCTTTATGCATGATAAAGGGATGATATTTAGCTGGAATATATTATTTACTATGGCCACATTGGTTGTTTATGGCAGGAATTCATTCTGATTTATTGGAACATTTGCTGTAGAAGTTAAATATTTTTAATATTACTGCTACTCAGTCACTAGAAATATGTTTTAATTGTCCCAGGTTATAGAACTTTTTAATCAATCACCTTTAATTGTATGTAAGAAAGAGAATGTGGACTGGTTAATACTGTTTCTTTGAAATTTGCTGATTCTTTCAGCCTAACATAATATCAATTTTTGCATATATTCCAACGTGTGCTTTAGAAGAACATGTATTTTATAATAGCTGGGTTGTTAAGCTTATTAATGTTTTTTTTCCCAAATCTTTTTCATCCTTATAAATAATTGTTTATTCTTTTAGTGCTTAGTTATATTCATATATAGCCTCAATTTACATATTGAGGCTATTTTATTAGGGGAATAAAGTTTAGAATTATACATCTTCCTGGTTAAGTGAACTTTTATCATAATGCGATTACCTCTTTTACTTCTAATAATGCTTTTTTGATATTAAATTCATTTTGTCACATTAATATAGCAACATCAGCTTTTGGTTATTACTTATCTACTATATTTTTTTCTATCTTTTAATTTAAACCCTTAAATTTTTTTCACACATTAGATATATCTCTTGTAAACACATAGATTAAAATAAAATAAAAAGTTCCATATCCTTTTAAAATAAAAGGTTATTCATATAATATAATAATATTATTTTTAAAACTGTGAGTTTAGTTCGTTTACTTTGATTGTGGTTATTGTGTGAGTGTGAACTCTAAGGGCAATTTGCTTCTGTATGTGCTTAGTGATTTGCGATTGTAAATTCAATTTTTCTATGGGAATCCTGCATAATTAAATTAAAGGTGACATCCTCCAGAGAGCATTTGATCTGCTTTTGCTGGGAATAAGGAAGTGGGGCTGACATGAAACCGTAAGGGCTGCTGCTAGTCCTTATGTTGCATGCGTGAATATTGGAAAACGTGCCTCATCTTAAGACACTTGATCTCCAGCTTTTGAGAAATTACTATTATTATTAGAACAAGACACTTTTCTGCCATTTCCCTGAAAATTGTTATGATAAATATTCAAGTCTATGCCCTCTAGGTTGTGAATAGCATATTCCTAAATGTGGTGCAATTGCATAAAGTACATCTTGTAAAACCATCCACAGTGATCCCGAAAACCCTCTTTTCCCCATTAGAAGATTTGGGTCTAAAGGAGGAGTCCCAGGTTCAAATCTTCAAATTTGTATAAGGCTTAAGATCAATTTGTACAGCTGATACTGGTATTTCCCACCAGGCTAATCTTATTACTACTGCTTTCTTACTGGTCTTTCAGCTTTGTTTCATCTCATAGCTTCTTGCCTTATTCGAGGCATGTGTGTGTTTGTGTGTCAGGATCGGCTTGGTTAGGATGGTTAGGATGCCCTAACAAACAGCCTCTAAACCTCTATGGTTTAGCACAATAAAGGCTTACTTATTGATCCTGCTACATGTACAATGTGTCGTGAGTGGCAGGGAAACTCTGACCAAGTCACTTAGGAGCTTAAGATACTGGAAGCTCCATCTTGAAATGTACTTTTCCACCTGGCAAGGGGAAGAGAGAGTGGCAGGATCTCTTACTGGCAAATGAATGTTTCTATCTGGAAATGATAAATATCACTTCCATTAGAATTTCACTGGTCAAACCAAAGAAAATCTGGCTCAGCTTCTAGGGCAATGGTAATCTTTCTGTGTTCCTGGAAGGAGAACCAGAATGTTCAGTGAATGGCACTAATCACTACCACAGGACATTAAATAGGAGATTTCTTAAAGAAAGCGTTCACTTTTTGTAATGCCAGATACATATCAATAAGTAAGTTTCATTTGGTGTCCAATAGTAATGCAGCAAAAGGGACCCTATTTTTTTATAGGGATTAGGTCTTGCTATGTTGTCCAGGCTGTTCTCAAACTCCTGGCCTCAGGTGACCCTCCTGCCTCGGCTTCCCAAAGTGCGGGGATTATGGGCGTGAGCCACCACACCTGGCCTCTGTCTTCTTTACTGCTACTTCGATTATGTGTACATTGGTACACTATAGTGTCTCACATTTCTCTGAGGTTCAGATTATCATATAATGATTATATGATTATTATGATTATGCCATCTTAGAGTATACTAAGGAGACTTTCATAGTCTACATTTTAGAAATAGGAAAGCAACTGCAGAAGAAATGCATAGTACTTTCTATTATTTAGTTGTGTATGGAAATAGTGGTCAGACACATATTGCTTATGCTCCATCTGATTTGCTACACTTCTCAAGCAGAGAACTTTATATATCATTGAAAATATATATGAATATGTCTTTTATAAAGATACCCCAAGAGAAACTAAAAACTTGACAGTGCTTTTAATTTAGCAGAAGGAAAAGCCAAGTGACAGGCTCAAACCTCTATGTGTATGTTGCTGATAGACTACTGATTCTGAATTTGGAGAAAAATAGATAAAACTAAAACCAATATTGGAAGCAGCTAATTGTCCTGGTGAAGAACCATAGCTAGGGTGATGCTGGTGGTAGGAACAGGAAGCGAATAGGAAGGGGCAAGTCCCTTATTTTCATCCAACCTATCATTCTCCCTCTAGCAATTCTTCTGGCAGAATCTAGCAAAAGCTAGGTAACAAAGGAGAAATGTGATTTTCAGTGTCCCAATTCTGACTGACAAAGCAGAACATAGAAAGGTAGCTTTGAAGCTGAGAGATAATAGTTTAATAGCATCCATTATTTCCTAACAAATAAAGGATGAAAATCTTATGCCAACTCAAAGATTTATGGTCTATTAATGTACACCCAACACTACAAATAATAGAATAGCCAATGTTTATTGGGCATTTAGGATGTTCCAGGCATTATTAAATACAATGCCTGAGTTAACTTATTTAATATTATGAAATTACAATAATTACCTGCTAACAAGACAGAAAAGTGTTATGGGCTTACTGTTACAATTTAGAAGTAGCTATAGTCTTTTACTTTAGATTTGTGTTTTATATTTTAACTACCACAGACTCCTCAGAGAGCTGGGTAAGGGAGTGCTTTCCTCTGTTCACTATATCTGGCTCAATTCCCGCAATGGAAGTGTGGCTTCTATTCCTCACATGGGTGCTGCTCCATAGAGCTGCACTCTTCAGTAAATAGAGATCATTTCAATCTGGGGCCATCTCTGCTATCTTATCCCCCGGTGCCCAAAACCCTGTAGCTCCTCAGTCCATTGAGCAAATTGACTCAGACTCTTCTACCTCTTCTTATCTTCATATTGGAATTTTCATCAGTCATTAGTCCTGTCTAGTTTTTCTACTACTTAGGAGCTGCATGATCCAATGCAGAGTAGAAAAGAAGTCCTCATTGAGCACCTATTATGTGCTAGCTTCTGTTACAAGTTTTCTGGATGCTATAGGGCAATAAAAAGATAAGATCTTATCCTCATGTAGCTTATATGTATGGTGGACACAAACAGTAAATAAATGACCAAATTAAAAGTTAATATATATCATGTGCTGATTAATATTTACTTTGCATACTAAGTAATAACATAATTACCAAGGTTACAAAGTGCTTTGCAGAATACCTTTTGCCTTTATTATTTTCTAATGGTTTAAGAGTGATTGTTTTTTTTTTTTGCCTGGGGCTTACTTAGAAATTTTCAAGTTTTACATTTCCATAATTATATGTTTAAAACCAGGAGCATGTTTTATTTCTACAGTTAGAAGAAGAAACTAATATTAACAATCAGAACCAAAATATTTCTGTCATATGGTTTTTAATGCCACATAGTGAATTTGTTTTCACCTGGTAATTTTCTCTTCTGAATTTTGTGTCTGCAGCAGCTTTGAAGTTTGAGTCACATAGTATAAATCAGTATTCATATTCCATCGGAAAAGCTTTTCCTACACAGCATGTTCTTAACAGCAGCCTTTACATCCTTGTTTCGCAGACTATAGATGAGAGGATTAAGCATGGGGGTCATCACTCCATAAAAGAGGGAGATGAGAGCCTCAATGATGTCTTGGTTTTCTGGATCAACTGAGGTTTTAGACTTCGGCTTCGCATACATGAAGAATATGGTTCCATAGAATATAATCACCACTGTCAGGTGGGCTGAGCAGGTGGAGAAGGCCTTACGTTTTCCTTCAGCGGAAGGGATCCTCAGAATGGTGGCAATAATAAAAATGTAAGAGATGGAAATAACTAGGAATGGAATAACCAAGACAACCAGATTTGACCCTGCCATGCTGATCACGTTGATTGAAATATCAGCACAAGCCAGTTTCAGGATAGCCAGAATTTCACAGACAAAATGGCTAATGACATTGTTGGCACAGAATGGTAACTGCATTGCAAGAGATGTCTGTACCACTGAGTCAACAAGCCCAGTGACCCAGGACGCAGCTGCCATGGGCACATAGGCAGCCTTGCTCATGATGACAGGGTATCTCAGTGGGTAGCAGATGGCCACATAGCGGTCAAGTGCCATCATGCCCAGGAGCACACACTCTGTGGCCCCCATGGCAAAGGAGAGGAACATTTGCACCATACATCCAGAGAAGGAAACCTTTTTCCTTACTGTCAGAAAGCTGTCAAGAATTAGTGGGACAGAGGAACTTGTGTAACAAATGTCCAAGAAGGAAAGATTACAGAGGAAGAAATACATGGGGGTGTGCAGATGAGAGTCATAGATGATAACTGAGATAAGGACTCCATTTCCAAGCAGAATCATCAGGTACATCCACAAAACTAGCACAAAGAAAGTCGTCTGGAGCTTTGGATGGTCAGAAAGCCCCACCAGTACAAATTCTGTCAACATGGAATCATTGGTGTTTTCCATGTTACATATACCCTTTCTTCAACAGAAATCTATGCATGATAGAACAGGAATCTGTTAATACACTGTCTGCAAGAGCTACTTCTTTCAAGAATCATATTCTGTGTTACTGCAGTTCTGTATTTAGATGCAACAATGTAACTCTGGGGAAAACTTCTTACTGTAAATGCAGGCCACTAGAGCAGGAATCCGATCCCAAAGTATTTTATTGCCATTATATTGCCAAATTCTGCCTCTTAACCCATTGGTTGCAACTCAGCAGCCTACAGCCTGGATTTAGCAGACAGATATGTTTTGTTTGGCAGTGATTGTCTGCATTGTGTTTAAATTTGAATTAGAGACCAACATTCTAATCAGGAGATACGGTACAGCAATCTGTGCTTTTAGCTTGTCTTCAAATAAATTAGAATGTTTGAAAACATTGGACCTGTTTCCATCATGGAGCTCAGTTATAAGTGACTCATTGGATTTGAAGCATGTCTCTTCATTCTACCATTCTTCTCACTCTCATCTCTTGTCACTGGAGGTGAATATAAGTTGTCAATTAACAGGTTATTCTCAGTTGGTCTCAATCATTTATATTACCTGACAGGATTTTATATGTGCAGGCGGTCCCTGGGTTACAGATGACCCGACTTACGGAGTTCCGTACTCACGAATAGGCTCCCAAAGCTCCTGATAAGGATTATTTATAATTAAATAATTAAATTAATGTTTTAGTAACTAGTTTCTTCCATGTATGTAAACAGTTCATTAGCACAGTATCTTTATGTTAGCAGTTAGTCTCATTGTTTATACGGTCGCTTACACACAGTATCACCTACATCTTAACTTTTTAATTTGATTGTGTGAGTCTGTGTTTACCCTTACGACCGTGCCTCCAAAGCAAAGGTCCACCGCAAGTCTGGGTGAGCCTGCAGCGCAGAGAACGGTGATTACAATGGAAATAAAAGCAGAGATAATTAAGTGTTTGGAGAAAGGCCAGATGCTATCATTCATTGGGAAAGTATTAGGCTGTAATCGCTCCACTATCGGAACAATTATAAATGAAAGCAAGAAAAATGAAACATGTGAAAGGCAGTTCTCCAATGAAAGCATCAATTATTACTAAGCAGTATAGTGGATTAATTATTGAAATGGAAAAGTTATTGGTTTTGTAAGAAGATCAATAAATTAAGCATAACATTCCTATTAGCCTAGCATTTATGCAACACTAGGTGAGTGTTAACACTTAATATTCTTTTTCTGAAATTTATTCTATCTCCTATCTAAACTTTTTGTATGAGTTTCTTTTTACGTTCTGTTTGTTTAAATTAAAATAAAGAACACAATAGTTGCTGTAACTTATCATTACAGTGCAGGGGTATTATTACAGTATTATACCATATTATTATTACCACATGTGAGCCATTATAGTACTGCCGTTATTATTATTATTATTACCATATATGCACTGTTTATCAGGAATCCAAGTTACATACAAACCTGACCAAAAGACATTCTTAGGTACATATCTTGTCCATAATCTGGGGACCACCTGTATTTGAAACCTTGATCCATGGTTGTTGGGCTGACTTATCCATTAGGCACAGTAGGCCTGCTATATTGTGAGGAGCCTAGGAAAATGTTTTTATTTCTTTTAAAATCTGAAGCAAATTGAATTTCTAAGTTTTCATACATAATGTATTTGTCTTTATATGAATGCAAAAGTAAAATTTAACTTTTTTAAATTTTTTTTTATTTCAGCTTATTATGGGGGTACAAAAGTTCTGGTTAGATATATTGCCCATGTCCCTCCCATTCCCCCGAGTCTGAGCTTCAAGCGTGTCCATTCCCCAGACAGTGCGCATTGCACTCATCATGTAGGTATACACCCATCCCCTCCCCCCACCCCCCAAGGCCACTTGAAGGCAAAGCGTGCCTAGAGCCCATCGAAGTTATGATGTAGCCCTGGGTGGCTGAGTATCTTTTTAAAGCTCGGTCTGGTCTGCTGGTAGTACAGTAGTGTTTACATATCTGCATATCACCTCTTTAAGAAGAGCAACCTCACTGAGACAAGGAACATATCTTTATATTGTTCCAGTATCTTCCTCAACATGATGAGGAAGTATGTGTTCAAACAAATAGTTTTTTAAAAATGGAAATGAATTGAAAGTATTTACAAAGCCAGTTTTATCATTGGCTTCGATAAAAAGATGAAACGTGTTTTGTAGTCTTCATCTAATTTGTTTATTAATATTTTCACCTCATGCAAGACTATCATTTAAGGATCAACTGCACTAACAGTGCTTTTCTCCAAAATATATACATTGAACTAGACCAGTGATATACAAACATTATTTTTTAGCAAATAAAATTTATATAGAATTGTAACATATAAAACAAACAAAAAGAGTTTTCTATCTAAAGTTACTCTGGTATCAGGGCAGAAGAAAGCACTGTGTTTTTATTCTTATTTACTCTTCCTCCCTCAATTAAGTTGAAGTGGATTTCCAAGGATTATAGTTTGAAAACCACTAATGTAATACATAAGAAATAATACTAATAGTCTGCATTTTTAATCATTTAATCAATAGCAATAATAATAAAATAGCAATTTATGTATTGATTATTCTATGCCAGATACATTTCTAAATGCTTTTATTCAAAACAACTCAAAGAAGGTAGGGGCTATTATTTTATTAGCTATGGATTATCCTTCCCTAAACATTTGGTGAACATCAGCAGTAATTAATAGTATGAACAGACTGAAGAAAAAAGTAATTATTTCAAGAGATGCAGAAAACATATTTGGTAAACTTCAGTTCATAATTTTTATATAAACTCGGAAGTTTGCAAGCAGAAGGTTGCTTTATAAACTTGAAAGAGAACTATATACCAAAAACCTATATCAAATTGCTATTTGCTAATAATTAATGGAGATAGTTTATACATTTTTATTAAGATCTAGAATAAGATAAAGATGTCCACTCTCAAAGTTACTGTTTAACACATACTTGCTAGTCCTGGTTAAAATTATAGACAAGAAAATGGCCAACGTAGAGATAAAAAGAACTAAAAAATTTAGAAGATCTTATGAGAATAATTAGTAAGACTTCTGGCTGTAAGAACAATGGAAAAATCAATAGTTCTCTCTATATGAGCAATAAATAATTAGAAAACATAATAGAAATAAATATAATAAAAGTAAAAAAATATAAAGTATCTGGTTTTAGTTTGATAAGGCATGCACAAGACCTTTACAGAAATCCTCTAAAAATTATAAGAAGGGGCATAATAGAATATGAATAATTGAAAAGTTATAACAGGTTAATAGTTAGGATAAGAATAACAAGGCTGTCACTTCTGCCTGAAATTAGTCTATACATTCAATTGAATCCATTAAAAATTTAGCTGTATTTTTTGAGGAATATGAGTACCCATTCTAACATTTATATGGAAGAATACAAGTATACAGTTTGCACATTTTTGTAAAAGGAAAATAAGGGGGAACATCCACGTTTAAAATATACTACAAAACCACAGTAATAAAAATAGTATGATAATGATGCAGGGATATTTAAATAGTCCAGTGGAAAAGAAAAGAGACCTTGGATATAGACACGTGTATATACGGGAACTTGGTATATCATAAAACAGTCAGTGCAAAGGAATCATGAAGTGACAGTTCAGTAGATTAAGTTACACCTACTAAACATGGAAAAAAGATAAAATTAGATCCTTGGATTACCATACATAAAAGTGGAAACCAGATGAATTAAAGATTTAAAGGTAAACAAATGAAATTATTAAATCAATGAAAGACAATATAGAATATCTTTGTGAACTAAAAGTGGAGGAGTGTACTTTAAAAACAAAACCCAAAGGATGTATGGGTTTTGAAGTATGAAGCAAAACTTGGTGGTTTTAATTACATCAAAATAAAGGGTGTTTTTTTTAGAAGAGGACATCAGGGATAAGGTTAACAGACTATAGGAGACAGAGTATCTAAAACTGACAAGGGGCTAATATCTAAAATATATGAAAATAAAAACCTCTTGCTAATCAAAAAATAAAGCTTTAAGCCAGCAGAAAGTTAAAAGGTACAAATCAATGATTTACAGCAGCAGTTTCCTAAATGACTGACACGTATATGAAGAGATGCTCAAACTTAGAAAATCTGAAAAATGCTTATTAAATGTTTGAAATCAACACTTTATTAAAATCTTATAGCAGAAAACCTGAAAAATACTCATTGGTGTTCAAAAGTGCTCATTTAAACAGCAGTGAGATACCAATCATCTTCATTAGAAAAGCGAAAGATACCAAATGTTGGCAAGCCTGGCAGGCAGGTAGAATTCTGGTGGGACTGTACACTGGTATAGGAGAAAGCTCTTTGGCTTTATGAACATTGGGCAGGGCCTAGTGATTCCCACCCTGGAAATGTGTCCTAGATAAATTATTTCCCAGGACTATAAGGGGACAAGCATGAGGAGTCTCATCATTGCCTTGTTCATGGCAGAAGGAGGTTGGAGGCAACGTTGCTGTCCACCATTACAGTAAGAGTTCTGCCACATGCGGGCATGTGTGCCCAGTGGAACAGTTTGCAGAGTTAGAAGCAAGAGAACTAGATGTCCATAGAACAACATAAATAGATTCCTAGAAAAGTACTGAAAAGGTAAGCAATATTGTAACTTATAGGACAATAAAATTTATACGAATTAAAAATACATATTTTTCCTGGACACATAAATTTTTAAAGACAGAATTGTGGGTTGGGAAAGAGAATAGTAGTGGAATCAGTGATTATGGGAGAAAATAGGCTTCATAAAGACTGAGGAAAATAATGTACAGAGAAGTAGAAAATAAAATACAGAGGAGAATGGTTAACTAATGCCTGAATTTAAAAAAAAAAAAAAACAGACAAAAACACTTGCAAAAATTGAAGAGAACATTATAGGACATATGCCAATGAAGGAGCTTTGGTAAGAAATGTAGTTTTAATAGAAGGGACTAACGTAAGTGTAAAATTAGAGGAAAATTGACTTCTGGCACTGTAAAACAACACATAATGAATGGGGGAAAAAAGATTGAGGCACTTAATAGAAGAAAAAAAAATATGTTAAAGCTTAGTTAGACCAAACATTTTAAAAATAAAGTTTTTAATCTAGCTAAAGGGGAAAAAAAGTCAAAGAGTGGTTGGTCAAAAATGGAGGAGAATGAAAGGAAGGTCCCAGGGTCAGTGGGAGGCAGCGTTTATGCAAGAGATTTAAGTCTTGTGGTCCCACTGGAAAGGCTATCCTTAGTGTGGAGATAGGTGAATCTGGCATTCGTATTAGCCTGATCCCACTAAGTATGTCATTTATGTAAGTAACTCGCTTGATTTGACTTGGTGTTCCCCCTCTGACGATAAACCGGCATCTGGGTAACTTGCATGTAAAGAACTAGTGTCCTGACTTAATTTCTAAGTGTCTTCTCCCCATGGGCCTTTCTGTTTCTCATTGTAAAGCTTGGCCCTCTGCCTACTAGTGTGAGCTAGTCTGAATCTACCTCTGTGAATGAGATCCAGTCTCTTCTTGCCTTGACAAATCAATTTTGAGTCTGTGGGACAAAGGGACAGAATGTGAACCTTGGTAAAAGCACCACGGCATTGCTACGTGGTGAGGTGTGTTGGGAGGAAACCAGCTGGCTTTCCCTGGAGAAGCCTCTGAATCACTGCACATGTTTTATTCAAACTCCCAGAGTAAGTACAGTCAGGCTGACTTCAGAGAAGGGGAGATCATCTGAGAGAAGGTTAGTATAAGACTTCATCATATTAATTGAACTTGGTCTTGATGAGGTAAGGAGGAATAGTCTGAAGTAACAGATTGAAGCCAAAATGCATCAGTGGGCCATATAGACAAACACAAAAATGTATAAAATACAATAGTAAAAAAAAAAAGTGGAGCTCCAGTTTGCTGATTTGTGATGTCTATTAAATGTAGTGTTAAGGAATTCTAATTTATTCTCCAGGCAATTGGGAGCCATTGGAGTTTTGACCAGGGATATTAAGTAAAAATGAGAACACACACACAAGATTATTATTATTGTATGGACATTCTTTAGATTCATGTACTTTTCTCACCAGTATTCAACTGTGACCTCTGCTCTATAGGTCTGTAATTATTTTTCAGGGCAGAGTGATCATTGACTCCTTCTTTGGCTTGTAGAGAACCTGACTCAAAATTCTTCTTCTTTTGGAAATAGACACATAGTAGTTCATTTTAGGTCAAATTAAAAAAAAAAAAAAAAGTTCTGTTTTTCTTGTGAAGAAGACATTCTTCCCATTCCCTCTGAGTTGTCAGCTTAGTTCTGTAATAGTCAGTGGAAACTTAAGTGTGTAAGTTTGAAGTAAAGGCCAAAGCTTTGTTGGGTCCGTCAGACCTAGGTCTTAAGTGATTCCTTTAGCTTTAAACTAAATGAAAGTCATTATATTAGTTGCCTCATTCTGCCTTGGTTTTCTAGTTTCTTTCACTTCTGAGTGTGAAAACCACTTCACCAGAAACCCAGAGAAAAAGAAAAAGTCCCAGTTAATAAGTTAAAAGGATCGATGCCTATTATTGGCAATAATAGGAACTTAACCTTTCTTGCCTTTTTTTTTTTTTTTAAAGAAAAGCCTTTGTCTCTCCCCTCTCCCTGAAAATTTCTCTTCTAGAAGTAGTAAGACATACTCATTTTGTTTTCAGATTTCCTATAGAGGTCCCAGGGTGGATTGAACATTATAAGCAATAGTAGTCAAATGTGCATGAGCTGAAAAGAAACTTGAGTGCACCTCTCATAAGCTTTGAGGCATTATGCTAAATTTCTAGCTGCTTTCAGCTCCTGTGTGCTCAAGTATATATTGGGACTAAAGAGGCTCATTAGCATGGTTGGAGTTTTAACTGTTATCACATGGCTAAGTTTATGGTAGAGAGTTACAACTAAAAGAGTATGGGATTCAAAATTACATTCTTAGGCAAAGAATAAGTAAAGGATGAAGAAGCACTGATCACAGTAATTCTTGCCCAAGGAGCTTCCAGAAAGTGTTAATGAAAGAGGTAGTTTACATTCGTTCATATTTACAAAGAATTATATGAAATTTGAATTACATTCACATTGAGACACAGGAATCATATTTTTGTCTTATATAATTTGAATTCAACAATTATTTTGAATATGACCAAGCAAGTGATATGATATCTCATCTATTTTTAAAATCTTTTCAAACATAGTGGTCATTGCAACTGCTGAAGATGGTCAAATTATAGTATTGCAGTTCCACACACTTGGGACAGAGAATTAATTTTTTTCAGCAGATTGTAGGCCCAATGACAGTGTTCAAATTGTTTGGCTACTGAAGAAAATGAGAGATAACATACCTGTTTTGCAATGATTTTTCTAGGTTAGAGCACCAGACAGAGGAATCTAATGTTCTCATTCTGTCTGCTGCAGGGAGTGGAAAAGAGGCGGAATAAATGGTTTTGAAGAGGCAGATGACATTGGAAAAGAACACTGAACCTCATTTGAGAGTACTTAAGTTGGAAACTCAAAGATTTGGAACCTCCTTCTTTCTCTTTTTTAAATGAGGTCAATTCTTACCTAAGAGTTATGTTGTGAATATTATCCAGACAATGGTCTAAAATATAATGCAAATCTCTATGACACTAAATGATGACAATGAGAGGAAAAAAATAGATATATTCAGTTAAAACATATAAAATTGATACCTTATGCGTAGTTTGAGAAACAATACTTACAAAATAACAAGATGGAATATGATGTCATTTATGTACTTCTGAGCTTGAGGAATGGTTTCCTTTCCTTGATTTGAGATCAGTCTTCTTCCTTAACAGCTGTTTTACTTTACAGCCTCAAGAAATGCTCTCCATCTTATGTAATAATTTTCAGGATAAAGTGGGGGGATAGAAGGGAGAATTAGAGAGGAAGCAGTGTGCTGTAGTTATTTTCTTCCAGTTTCTACTTACCTGTAGTTTATTCCTCAGGTAAAACTGATAGATGAGGCTATCTGCAATTTTCTGACTCTCAGGTGCAGGGTTTCTAGTTCAATCTTGGAAAAAAAAAGGTATAAGATGACCCATAGGTTTTTGGGACCTTTGTGGTGACCTAAGTGTTTCTCTACATTTTGAACTCCAGAAACATCCTCCAAAGGACCAGTCATTGACACAGCAAGGCAATTTAAATTCTTCTTGGGGTGATCCAGGGAGGGGTCCAATATTTGCAACAAATTAAAGGTAGGAACATAAACATGGAGGATTAAAAACTTTCTGAAACTCCAGGGAGAATGTTGTCAGACCCAATTATATGATATAATTGGTTCATTCTTATTCTAATACAATTCGAATAAGAAATGTATTGCCGTTTATGTTACAACAAGATTTTGACACTAACATAAACAGAAAAAGTTTTAGTAAGTATTGTTTTTTATTTTGTGGAATTATTTGAAAACTTGCCGTGATTAACAGCATGTTGTACTCACTTGCATAGTGCTTTCAAATATCCAATGGGGTTCTCAGGATACTACTAACGTGAGTTAGTACAATAATTCCCATTATACAGATGTAGAGCTGGAAACTCTGGAAGTCAAATTATTTTGCTGAAGGTTGTCCAGCCAGTTTATGAGAGAGTAAAAAAGAGCTGAAAATTAGCCTTTGTGACTCCAGCTCCTGTTTGCAGCTCTGCCCCGTCTCTCACCGATAAGAGCCTGCAATGAGATCTTGGAGTGCTGCACCCACATTCTGGAATGAGTGCAGGACAGTTAGATTGGAAAGAATGCAAACAATATAAGGCGGCAATTACATATCAATAAAAACTTAAAACTGAGCTTCATTTCCTCTCTAGACCAAAGTCAGAATTGAAGCAAGTGGAACAGAATATAACCTCTTATTGAAAACAATTCTTCTTTGACTTTCATACCAAAGGTTTACACTTTAACTCATCTTTGACACAAAAATGAGTCCTCCTTTCTCAAAATTTTTCTAAAAATGCTTCATCTGACAAACCCATTTTTCCAAACTGGTCATTTCCATTTTAACCTCCAACATATTTCTTCTTTAGTTCACTCCAAATGCAGTTAAGTTATGGTGTTCAGGCACCTACCATCCAAAGCCAAAGAGAAATATTAATAGGGAACAACAACTGAGTGAGGGAGTGGGCATTTTTTTCATGCACTTCACGTGTATTTAATCCTTATTATGATATCATGAGATATGTGCTATTACTAACTTCATTTTGTAGATTGGTAACTAAGAAATGAAAATGATTTTTATTGTACAAGGGTGTGGAGGTTGTGAGTGGTGGGAGCCGGGATTCATTTCAGATAGTCTGGTACCAGAGTCTATTCCCTTAACCACTGTAAATACGCCAACAAAATAATAGGATTACAAGTACTAGAGGTATAAGGGTGTCCTTGCATAGTTGTGTCATTAGATAGTTACTAAATGGCACTGGAATTGGCTGAAGAGTAGATACCAGTGATGGCGTTAAAGCTCACCTATATTTATATCAATCTGTCTAAATGTCTATATATCCATATATGCAGATATGTAGGTAAGACTCCAAATTGAAGACTTAATGACACTACTTATTTACCTAAGATATCATTATTAGAACCTAATATCTCCCCTGTATACAGTCAATCTGCTGATATCAATTGTACCTAGACTGACACACACGTATCTGTAGAAACCAACGATCAGGCCAGAAGATGAAAGAGTCAAGGAAGTGTTCTCCCGTATGAGGAGTGCACAATGAGTGGTGAGAGGCATTTCACGACGGTTCCCATGAAAGAGTGGGAATGCTGTTTGTTCCAATCCACGCCAAGTGAGGGAGTGCTACAAGAGAGCCTCTTGAGTTTTTGGGTGCCTGCAAGGAAGAAGAGTCTGGCTTCTGACCTGATGAATGGAGGCCTGCTGAGCTCTTGAGGCTGCAGACTAGCAGAGGAGCTAGTCTAGAAGAGGGAGGAAGGCAGGTATTCCTGATCAAATCTGCCTGAGATATTCACATAGGATCAGAAAGTATGATAAAAACAGTGATTCAGGAAATAAAATCAGTTCTTATTGTTCTCCAGTGAGCTGAAACTCCTTAGTAAATCTACTGTAGTTTTTTCATTTTTAAATTTAAATCCGTTTGGGCTCTAGAGTTCTTGTTTTGTTCAATGTATTTTAATATATTATCACAATTATCAATTTTAGTGCTCAATTTGAATCAAACTAGCCCATCAAGCTAGATCCTGTTTCCTTTTGACAGGTACTCCTGATTCTTTGAGACTTCCTTACGTTCTGGAACAAAGTGTTTCAAATTCATCTAGTGCTTTCATATCTCAAGCTCTAGAATCAGTCATTTCTCTAAGCAGCCTTGATTTCTCTTATTGGAGAGCACGTTTAGAAACTAAGACCTGAGTACTACGTATACTTATTGCTACCAGGATGTTATTCCTTTTAGGCCCTCTCAGCAATCACTACTATGAAACAGATTTATGCATGTGTGTATATATATACATATATATATTATACTTGTTTTAGTATCTGTATACCTATTTTAATATCCATGTTCATCCTGAGAGTTTATATTTATATATCCAATTTCAATCCAAAATAAAAGTTTTTACTCTATCCTTCTTTTTACATTTTTAACTTCTCTCCAGAAATAAGAAAACTGATTCCAAGCAGTGAAAATTATTTACTTTCTTAGTTAATCCTAGAAAACATAGAGAAAGTTTCAAATTACTAATATATGTTATTGAGAAAAACTGTGAGCTTCCCCCCCCCTCCCATTTTTATTGCTAACCAACTCCTTTTGTGCTTGGCATATTCTTTCTTTAGCTAAGTGAAGAAATTGCCAGGTCATGCCAAGTCTGAAAGGAATGAAATCCATTCTTTCTAGTTTTGGTAGCTGGATATTTTCTTTCTTAACTCTTATCGGTGATTTTTATATTACACTTACTAGAAAGCTTCTTTTTGCTCTTATTTTCCCATTTTTGGTTTTACTTCCATGCTGTCACCAGGATCCTTCACTGGTCTTTGTTATGTGTTATTTGTTGCCTGTGATATGTGTACGCACCATGTTTCTCTAAAGGGACTGAAAACTACTTAGTGGCAGAAAACTTCCTTTTTTACTTTTCTGTATCACTTTCTGAAGATGTGCCTTAGGCCCAGTGGACACTCAGAATATTTACTTGTGTGCAGATGAATAATTTTGCCATAGACAGTTAGTTCTTCAAATGCTGCTCTATATTTTGCACAATATAGACATATGTGAAATTATGTTTCTTTAGTATTTATGCTCCATGTACACTATGGATACCTCCAGTTGTTCCCCTTCTCGTATTCTTGAATATGCCATGCCATTTCCATTTAATAGGGAACACTTGGGTGCGTTTCTCTCCCTGTTGGAATGCTCTTCCTGTATAACCCATGATATGATACAAATTTCCATTCTCAAATTAATTCTACATACTTCCATAATAGAAGATGCCTAAATTAATGCTGGCCATGCCAATGACTGTCTTTTAAAAGGCATAAAGCTGGAACTTCCTATGGTAATTGTCTGTGCCCAAATCCCAATGGTTGCCCCAGGGTAGTAGTAACGGGATTTGACCAAAAGCTCCAATCAGTGTGATTGCATGTTGACACTTTTAGTAGTATTTGAGAATTGGGGCTTTAAGATTCCAAAGGCATAGACAGGGTAATGGTTCTTTGAAGCTCCATGAATAACTGCTGTTATTCAAAGGCTCACTCAAATTTACCTTTCCCCATCCCCTGTCAGCTTTGCGAATAGAGAAAAATAACATTTCCAGATATTAATATAATATATGATTTCTCCATAAATCAAACAACCCAATCAATTTTGTGGCCTCTTGTTTTGATTTTGGAGCTCACAGAATAAAAACTTATTTTTGAATGTTTGAAGAATGCCTTCTAGTGACTCTAGCCCAAATAATTCCTTAAAAAATTATTGCTTGTGTTTGGCCCCGTATTTTAGCAAGTTCAGTCAACCATTCCCTGGGGATTATATTATTTACCATCATTTGTAATTCAGTCTTAGTTTGATATTCAGATTAAGATATCATTACATCATCAAAATAATTAATAACAATAATTTCCAATTGGATATAATCAGTCTTCTCACCCGAGTGTGGCAATAAACAGAACAATTTAAATGTCCTCTGGGAGCATAGTAATTATTCATTGGCATTCATTCTACTGGCTTTGGATTTCTTCTGAAATAGAAACAGAAGAGAAATAGATCACAAAATAATAATTTCTCTCGCTTGATGTGCATCTTGAATTGTTTGGCATGGCTGAGGCTATGGGAGTAAGCACATTATTTAGTCCCCAGTAGTTGACAGTTAACCTCCAGGAGCCATTAGCTACAGGCCATATTGAATGATTACACAAGGAAATTGTGAGTATTAATTATACATACCCTTAATTAAAGCCTAAGTTTCTTGCTGAATCCCATGTATTCTACATTAACCACTTGCGTGTATACAGATAATTCTAAAGGCTCCCATGTAACATGCTCTATTAAAGAATGAAGAGAAGATTTACATGGTCTAATGATTTGGGTATGGGCAATGTCCTCCATTCATACATAAGATACATTCCAGAAATATGTTCTGGTAAAGGTAATACAACAAGCATATGTAACTTTCATTTTTAAATTCATATTTTAATCTTTCTACAATTGTATGATTCTATCCCCCACCTTAATTATGTTGTACTTTAACTATTTATTAGCAGGTTTCATTAACAGTACATTCAGCATCAGTGTCTAGAAATTCCAGTAAAGTCCCTGTACCATCTCTAGGTAATTTTATGTACCAATTCAGAATGTTTTGAGTCCCTTGCTGGCATTGAATCAAGAGAACCTGGCCATACCCTCACTCAGAATCGAAATTCCATCCTTCGTCTCATACCATTTTAATTGGAACTGGTTCTGAAAGGGATTGCATAGTTTCTATGAATCATGATCATATGTTTTAAATTCATCAAGCCCGGGATTGTTTGAGGCGATCTGTTGTAATCATTACAGCCTGAGGAGATGATGTGGCAGCTACATCACTATTTCTCTTATATTGATCTATTAAAATTTCAGTGGATTCACCATCTGTCTTACTCTGTTTTCTGTAGCTATAACAGAATACCACAGACTTGGGTAATTTAGAGAGAACAGAAGTTTATTTGGCTCACGGTTCTGGAGGCTGGCAAATCCAAGAGCATGGTGCTAGCATCCAGTGAGGATCACCCCAGGGTGGAAGGGCAGAAGGGCAAGTGAGCTCATGAGATGGAAAACGTAGAGCCAAACATTCTTTTTATCAGGAACCTATTCCTGCTAGTTAACCCACTCCTGTGATAACAGCATTAACCCATTCGTGATGACTCTAATCACCTCACAAAAGCCCCTCTTCCCAATATCATCACATTT
>CM052443.1:106142557-106153371 GCA_028533085.1 Varecia variegata | reverse complement strand
GCTGGTGGGACTGCAAACTAGTACAACCTCTGTGGAAAGCAGTATGGAGATACCTCAAAGAGATACAAGTAGAACTACCATTTGATCCAGTAATCCCATTACTGGGCATCTACCCGAAAGAACAAAAACCATTCTATAAAAAAGATATCTGCACTAGATCATTTTTTCAATGCAAGCATTTCATTTTAGTAATTATCATTTGAATTATTAAACTCTTACTTAGAATTAACTTTGCTTTGGTAGATAAATTTTAAACTAAAATGCTCTCACATTTCATAAAGTTTGGTGAACACTTGTCCCTGTTTCCAAAAGATACATGGGCAGTAGAACGTTATTATACTTTTGAGCTTTAGTTCTGCCACAATATATTCCCAGCATAACTCTTAATTGGGTGTGTGGGACACTGTCCCAGATGCACCAGAAGTTTCTCCATTCCACAGATCTTGCACACCAACTTTAAATTGCTTTGGGAATTGGGAAACAATTACAATAAGTGTTGCATAACAAATATTTACTCTTCCACATCTAAGTAATCTGGCATCTTTTGTTGAACCTGATCTTAATTCAGAATTCTTCCACAAATACTAAGCAAACAGTACCTGATTCTTCTAGGAAGTGAAAGTTAATTTATCACTATAAAGGTAAGTCTGTCATACCATGAAACTATATTTCAATCAAACCAAATTAAACTCAATCTATAATTAAATGTATTATTCAGTGTGAATTTTAATCTGAATAACCTGAAGCAATACAGTTACCAATTTATTATTACCAAGATATGCTGTGAATTATTATTATTTAATTATTTGTATTATATTCATTAATCCTTAAAGCAATTTCAATACACTATCTGATTATTTACTTACAATATCCCTGAAAGAAAAGTAATACAGGTATTTTTATCACTATTTCACAAATAAGAAAACTATAAATTATAGGCAAAGAACTTCAAACCAAAGACTGATTCTAGTCTAAGGCATTTTCCACTCTGATAAACCCATATCTTACATACTCAGCTGAGTATTAGGTGATCACTCTATCCTTACAGTGCGTAAGTAGGTGATTATCTGTATAAGATAGCAGCTTGTTAGCACTGACTGAAAGATACTTTTCTTAAAAAAATTAAAGCCTGCTACAAAAGTATGAATGTGGTGTATTAAAGTCATCCTTCTCACGAATGCACCAATTTTCCACAAGGAAATTGCTTGACAGTCTAGAAAGTAAACCTTCATGTATTCAGTCAAAACCCATCTGTGCTGTGCAGCCGCTGTGTTAGACTTAGCTGTGGAGGGATGAGCCAGCTCCTTCCCCATGTGTCTTGTAACCTCACAATATACAATAAAATGAATTTAAAGAGAGAGAACAGAAGAAAACAAAAGGCAGCAAGATAGGCCTGGCTGCAGGTGGATTTGAGTGAAAGTCTTGCTGTCTTCTTCCTTTTGCATTTGTCACTGGGCTGCTCAGAGTGCACATGTCCCTTGTCCAGTGCACCTCCTGACCCATTTCTGTGCCCATTTGAGGAGAATTTTGGTTTATCATAAGAAGTAGTATAGAATAATTGCCCCTTATCTCTGAACACTTTTGAATGAGTACAGTCAATTTGTCTTTGTGATCCCAATTTTCTATGGCTCTTGCTGGCCTGTCATAAAATATGGTGCATAGGATCCTGCAGTAAAAGTTGGCGAAATAAATGAAATGAAGATACTTCCTTCCTCCCTCCCTCCCTTCCTTCTTTCCTTCCTCCCTTCCTCCCTTTCTTTCTCTATTTCCTCCTTTTCTTCCTCCTTTCCTCTCTTACCGTCTTCCCTGTTTCTTGCCTTAAGCAATAAAAATTAACAATCTCTTGTGGACTCAGTTTTGTCAACCTAAGATTGAGATTGTATATTCCCTTTTTTGTCTTTCTATTCAGAGTTTAACTATTTCTATCATGTAGTCTTAACTAAATTTTCCCTGCAGTAGAATCCTGACAGTTTGGATTTCTGACTCCTGGAAATATCTGATGGACCGAAATTTTCTCAACTACTACCACGTGACAAACTATGTCACAGAAGGAGGAAGAGTGGAGGTGCCAGAATTCTCAAAACTGTTAGCCACACAAGGCCTGAACTTGTGATTTTGACCAAAGTCAAATTTGATGGTGATTATGAAAAGATAAATTTTCACATCTAGTCAACCATCAGTGACAACCCCACTAATCTAAATATCTTAATTCCTTGAGTTACATTTCTATTCAAAAATCATATAATACTATATTATATGATGTCAAGATTAGGTGGTTGCTAAGGTCACAGAGGGTAGGCGATACCCCACGCTCTGTGCTTTCTAATGATGGACCTCTTCCCCACCAGAACAAGTGTCAAATTCTTTGCCTGATTTTCTAGACTTTCTACATGTCTACCACACTTTCCTTCTCAGATGCCCTTGTCATCACTCTTTCACAGAAACTCCCTTGTCTGAGAATGATGTGCTGCCAGTCTGCTTACTCCTAATTTTGGCTCCACTTGTGCCTTTTGAGATACTCCTCTTCTCCTCCAAACCTGTCCAATCCTGTACTTCCAGATTCAGCCTAAATCTGAAACTCCTCCTCAGTTCTTTCTTGCCTGCTTATTTCTCGTAAATTTTTTCTTTCTGGGAAAAACTATAATTTTCACCCAAGCTACAGAATGTAACTATATTCATTACACCTTTTCATAAGTACTTTTCCTGTATAATAGCAGGAAATTTACATCATTCTTTTATTTACCCTTACTGTGCTTGGAACATGACTGAGTCCAAGGTAAGCTGTTAGTAATATTCTGAAACTATTGTAGTAGTCTGGTACAAGTTTATTCTCCTTTTTAAAAATGTGTCCTTCAAAAATATTTTTAAGGAGTATGCAACAATATGGTGTTAATCTGGAGTTTTCTGCAAAACACAAAAGAATTACGTTCTTGATGATTTCCATGTTGTTATGCCAATCTATATAATAAGGCAAAAGAAAATTGTTTTCAATCAGAAACACCTGGCTAATCTGCCCACTCAGTGTAGACTAAAGCCTTGCTGCTTAAATGCTTTTTGTGCCAGGTGCATAAGCATCGCCTGGGCACTTAATCTCAAGACCTGCTCTGAACACTAAAAGAGAATCTGAAGGTTTTTAAGACCCCAGGTGCTCCCTATGAATATGAAAATTAGTGAAGTCATGAAATAGACTTTGTGTCAAAGATATTAGCTTCAAACTCCACTTTATTATTTATTTACTACCTGGTTAATCTTGGTCAAGTTCTATCCTTTATATTTGAAAAACTGACAATATACGAAGAATACACTTTACAAATTATAAAGCAATATATATACATATTTATATGAAATATTTAAACATTGCTGTTTTTTAGGTTGACTTAAATGAATACATTATCAAGATGAACTCTTCTTAAGCTATAGACTAAATATGTAAAGAGATGATTTAATGTATCTCCAAGGATTCTTCATCACATTTGTGTGGAACTGACCTATGCAATGGTCTTGTGATATGAACAGTCATACAGGATTCTAAGAGTGGGCTGAAATATGAGATCAATAACAAACTATGCCTTAAATAGATGTTACAGTTCAGGTTATGCTATTCAATTTATTATGATTAACTGTCTGTATAAAACACTATTAAACTGACCTAGTATAACGTATGCAGTGTCAGGCCTAGAATGAAATATATACACAAAAAAATCAAAGTTGCTGTGACACTTTAATTACTTTGTTAATTGCTGAATCAAAATTCCAGTATCTGTTGAGTAATCATTTGCCCTCTCCATTGCTTGTTTGCTGGGGCAGATGAAATGAAAAAGTTAGGGTTATAGTTGGTAATTAGCCAGTGGTTTTAGAAACCTCAACTCAGGAGAGTTTCTTCAACTCAGGAACATGTCCTCAACAGTAGGAAATGTTACTTCTGTATGTGTGTCTGATCATAGGTAAATCTTAACATATTGCTCATGGGATATAGGCACTTCTATCATTCCCAATCTCATTGTCATTGTGTTTAGTAACAGATGTTATTGAAGATAACTGGATGTCAGAGCTTCAAGCAAGCACTCCTTCTAATACATTCTAAAAGAATGATCATTCGGGTAATTTGTACCATTCGTTTCTTTTCAGTGAATATAGCTTATGTTAGGTATTCTTCTGATATCTTGAAAGCAGATAATATGAGTGAGATTAATCAGACACTTGTATCAGAATTTCTTCTTTTTGGTCTTTCTGGATACCCTAAAACTGAGATCATTTACTTTGCTGTGATTCTAGTTATGTACCTAGTGATTCTAATTGGCAACAGTGTTCTGATCATTGCAAGCATCTTTGATTCTCATCTTCACACTCCAATGTACTTTTTCCTGGGCAACCTTTCTTTCCTGGATATCTGCTATACATCTTCCTCTGTTCCGTCAACATTGGTGAGTTTGATCTCAAAGAAAAGAAACATTTCCTTCTCCGGATGTGCAGTGCAGATGTTCTTTGGGTTTGCAATGGGGTCAACAGAATGTTTGCTTCTCGGCATGATGGCATTTGACCGCTATGTGGCCATCTGCAACCCTCTGAGATACCCCATCATCATGAACAAGGTGGTATATGTACTGATGGCTTCTGTGTCATGGCTCTCCGGTGGAATCAATTCAGTTGTGCAAACATCACTTGCCATGAGATTGCCTTTCTGTGGGAATAATATTATCAATCATTTCACATGTGAAATATTAGCTGTCCTTAAGCTAGCTTGTGCGGATATATCCCTCAATATTGTCACTATGGTGATATCAAATATGGCCTTCCTGGTTCTTCCTCTGCTGGTGATTTTTTTCTCCTATATGTTCATCCTCTACACCATCTTAAGAATGAACTCAGCCACAGGGAGACGCAAGGCCTTTTCCACCTGCTCAGCTCACCTGACTGTGGTGATCATATTTTATGGTACCATCTTCTTTATGTATGCAAAACCCAAGTCTCAAGACCTGAATGGAAAAGACAAGTTTCAAACTTCAGACAAGCTCATTTCTCTGTTTTATGGGGTAGTAACCCCCATGCTGAATCCTATAATCTATAGCTTGAGAAATAAGGATGTAAAAGCTGCTGTAAAGTATCTGTTGCACCAAAAGTCTATTCATTAAGAACATCAGGAAACATAAGTCTTCATGTAATAGGTCCAAATGTGGACTTATAGGTAGATCAATAAGAACCTTTTTTGGAGAAACCATTTTTAGGGAGAGAGGTATTCTTATCTTTTGACTTCACCAGCCCTGCTTAGCTATAATAGCTGAGAACTATAGTTTGCTACAAACTCAGTTTCCAGCGTGCCCTGATCCAGATTTCACAAGCATCATAAATGAATTCAATCAGAATATCATCTCTGGTGATATCTGAAATGAGTATTTCTGGTGGACTGTGGAAAAACATAGTGGAAAACAATCACACATAAGCTTTGGAAATAGGCAATAGTATAAAATCTGTAATTTCATAAACTAAATGATATTGGATAGATTATTCATTCTTTCTCAGCTATATTTATCTTACTTGTAATGAGGAAATAAATAAAATCCAGGCCCCAGTGTCATTTACAGTTTCAATAATTTGGAGAAAGCACCTAGCATAGTACCAGCTTCTTAGTGTCCTAGAAGTTCAGAATTGAAGCTAAGACTCTGGGTTGAGGACTGATAGCACCTCTTTTACTCTAAGCTATTAATAACTAGAGCCAGATATCTCTGCCTGAAAGTCACCCCATTAATATAAATCACACCCTCCTTGCCCTTCCCCCATATCTATGTAGAGAGGAGACGAGGTCAGGAGAAGAAATAATCAAGGGAGTGTTGTACCTTATGGGAAGTGCACAGTGAGTGGTGAGAGGCATCTCACCATTGTCTCCGGGAAAGAACGGGAACTCTGTTCCAATTCAAGCCAAGTGTGGAGTTGCTTCGAGAGCTGCTTCAGGTTTTGGGTGCTGCGAAGGAGGAGAGTCTGGGACATGACTTGATGAGTCGAGGCCTGCTGAGTTTTCAAGGCTGCAGACTAGCAGAGGAGCTAATCTAGGAGAGGGAGGAAGGTGTCTATCCTAGCCCCAAGATAGACAACAGCCATTTCAAATCCTCCTGAGATGTTCCTATAGGGTCAAAAAGGAAAATTAAATCAGTTCTTGTTACTTTCCAATGAGTTGAAGCTCCTCAGTGAATCTATCATATTCCTTTTTCTTTTTCTGTGGATTACTTGTCTAGAAGTCCGGCACTGAACACAGGATATCTTTGGGCTACACTATGCAGATTTCCTATAATCTCTTAGCCCATTAATACTAGCTGGGCTTTGACTTTATTTTCCTACTCAATTTTCCTCTTTCCTACTTATTTTGGACCACGATATTATTCCATTTCTTCTACACAGATGCTTCACTCTTTGGCAATCTACTTCCTTCAGGTTGACCCAGGTTTCTAACTAAATGATCCAGTCATCAAATCCTGCTGTCCTGCTATTGTCTCACTCGAATTGGAGTATTGTCACTGTAGAGAACCTACAGCAGCTGGTCCCTCTCCTCTGGGTTGGATCACATTGGCATTGCTTTTGCTTCTATTCTGAAAGGCATGTACCAGACCACATGGATGATGGTGTTTGAACTTCTGACGCCTCTTCTTCTGCTCAACCAGAGGTCCTACTTTTGTGTCTGATCCTTGTTTAATTCTCTTTAACTTTTGACCTATGACAGCAAAGTTTTGGACATATAAAAAATGTTATTTCTACTTTTCTAGCCACTTCTTTAGCACCTACTCTTAATTTTTTTTCTATAATACCAAGAGTGTCAACATCTTATATGCAGGTTTATATCAGGTTGACCTGATCACCTGCTAAAATATTCCATAGATATATCAAAGTGGGTACAATAGGGCTTTGATATAGACAAGTGTGCTTATGCTAATCAACAATCAGAAAATTTACAGATTCAGTAGTGAATTTCCCTCTCTGCAAAATCAGGAAATCTGAAGGGATTGTTAAGTGTATTATTCTGATTCATAAATCAATATTTTCTAAAATTCTAAAAAAAATAAAAACATAAAAAGAAAAATGCCATTATGGCTACCTCTCAAAGATATCATTTTTAATGTTTTTCTTAGTAACTAGGAGTCATATATTCATCACATTTTTGTTTTGATTGATATTAGGTATACTCTGAGAACTTAATTATTTTTAAATGATTTCACAGGATAAATTCTAAGAAATGAAGTTAATAGGCTAGGTGGTATAAACTTTTTAAATTTCTGGCTGAATTACCCTTAGAAAGGTCATATTAGTACCCTAAATACCATGATATGAATTTCCCCAAATATGTTACAGCTCTGGTTACATACATCCACACACATTTCTATTTATTATACACATATTTTATATATATAAATATATATTCTTTAAAGCATTTTGGAAATGTCCATTTTTAAATATTTAACAAAAGAGTAAGAATCATTTAATAAAACTCATACTGATCATAGAAATTAAGTAATTGCCAACACATGGTCAGCCTTCTTTATCATTATCCATACCCACTTATCTTCTTCTTTTAGATTATTTTGAAGCAAATGGTGGGCACAACCACATCATGTTATGTATATAATGTAAGTATCTGTGAGAAGGCACTCCAGGAACACATAAACCATGATACGAATGATGCCTCCTCCAGTTAAGAAACAGGACCGTGCTGGTGAGGACTGTGAGGCAAGAGGAGGGCACATGGGCCGTGTAACAGACATCGATCGTTGCTCATTCCAGTGGATTGCTGCTATGAGACAATGCAGGCTGTATATTCACTGATTTTCTAAATTTCAAGAGAGGCCAAATCTTTAAATTAAACATTGCAGCACTTACCCAGGGTAGGATATTTTATAGAACACGTGAGATTTCAAAGTGTGTATTCATGGAAGGCTTCAATGAAAGTATAGGATGTGGTCCTGCAGGTGGAAGAAATTTCATTGAACACTTCAGTTATAATTCCCAGGGCAATTTTGAGAAACTATTAGAATGATTCAGTCAATGTTGGTTTCTATATTAAACATTTTGTTGCCATTGACTGCTAGTATTGCTTGAGTAGAGTCTGAGTATATATTTTAAACTCCAAATGCTGATTCCCCCAGGATACTATCATACGGGTAGTGGTAACCTCCAAATATATTTTAGAGTATGTCATAGTGTTTTCCGTAGGCTCCCTTTATATCAGCAGTCACTTCTCTTTTCTTCCATTTTTAATTTATTTTATCTAGATTATCCTCCTTGAAGTAGGACTGTTAGGTTCAGCTAGAGGACTGATTCACAAAGTTGGCAGCAACATAAATACGGTCAGTGTTTCCCCTTTATCAGTGCTCAGTTACATGGAGTAGGGTTGGATAAGTCCAAGCATATAGGCCTGCATCATCCACCAGGTAGGAAAGAGACAGAAACCATTAATCCCACTTTAAAAACGTAAAAAGAAACATTTACATGTATTGTCATGGTGTTATGTTCAGTAAATGATGCTTATTCTGGAACTTGCAATGAATGGCCCACCATCAAAAAGCAAAGCAAAATTTTGAGAAAGAAGTTTCTATGAGTGCCTGTATTATTCTATTTTCTCCATATCTTTTAAAATATCTCAGCAATATCCAATGATGATCTCCCTTTAATGACAGGCATATTAAGTTTTAACACATATTCATTCAGTTGTAAAAAGCATCCCTTTTGTATCATTCTCCAGTTTTGTAAGTGAGGGTTTCAGTTGCCCATTCCAATTTTTATTGGTTCCAGTTTTTGTGTGTAGGAATGTATATGAGAAGTCTATTGTTTATGATGCTTTGTAACTCATTGTTGAATTTTACTTTGAGTTCCTTAGTTAGATGACCAACATCCACATTAAAATAACATTCTTGCTCTAGGCTCATACTAGTGGTAGTTGTAGTATCTGCTTTATTTGCAAGATATGCAAACCCACATTTAGAGCGAGTTTCTCTCTCAGTCAAGATTCACTATTATCCACCTGGAAGCCAGGGTAATGGGCCAATGACTTGCCAGCTCTGTCTCCTCCTGGATCCTTTCGGAAGCTGACTCATAACTGCATTTAGTCTCTGCTTTTTCTGCTGAGAAGCAGATCCATTTTCAGGCATATGTCTTGCAAGGGAGACAGTGGGAGGCATATTTTTTCCATACCTTGCTGCATTGCTCAAATGCCTCCATGTCCTCTCATCTTATGTCCTCAAGAAGCCACTTGCAAAGAGAGAATAAAGACTCCCATTTGTTGATTCTAGTCCTTTTCTGAATTCAGAAGGGAAGTTTTATGATAGATATAGACAAGCTGCACTTTGATAATCTCTCTTCACGTTCATAAATTAAGGTGTCTCACATTTTACCAGCCCATGTAAGGGTCCTTTATCTTCCAATCATAGAAGGGCTACATTTCAGACTATTCCATTAGCTATTGTCTGAGAATCAGTAAAAATTCATATGGTATCATTATTGTCATTGTTCATTGAGGAAGACTGTTCTTAATTCTTCCTAAATCAAATACTAACAGTGACTTAGGAATATTATTTGATCACTTTTACTTCATTTTTACATCTATAGAAAGAAAAGCCTTACTAAAAGATTTCTACAGTTTTATAGCTCTAAACTTCTATGATCTTATAAGAACAAACCCGATACTTTGCCATTTGCATTTAACGTAGGCACACTATAGTTTCTGTTCTATGTGTGTGTGTTGTGTGTATGTCTGTGTGCATGCATAAATACCGTGCTTGCTTTTTAAGTAAATAGTTTTTTTTTTTCAGAATCCAAGTATTTAACAGTGAGATGTGGCATCTATTGGGAAATTACAGTGAGAATCTAAGGTTAATATCTGCAATATAGCCTAATAAACTTTCCTAAAACAGTTTATTCAATAATGTGCTGCCCAGATATTCATTCTGAAACTATCCGTTCTGAATACTTTATTTTGTTTTTTGTTTTTTTTACCTTTGTGACCCTAAAAATATGGATTCACATTTTCCCTGTGGATTTTTTTTTATTTATCTGTATTTCCTTTCATTGCAAAGGAGGTTGGTGATGGCATCCTGAATAAAATTAATTTATCAAAAAGAATTATAAAGTAAGCAAAAGTGTTAAATCACAACACATTTAAATCACTGCAAATATCCATTTTATTTGATTCATAATATCTAGATCATTTCTTTCAATTCTAACATTTCGCTTTAGTAGTTATCATTTGAATTATTAAGCTCTTAGTTTGAATGAACTTTACTTTGGTAAATATATTTTAAACCAAAACCTCTAACATTTCATAAAATTTGGTGAATATTTGTTCCTGTTTCCAAAAGTTCCATGGGCAGGAGAATGTGATTTCATTTCTGAGTTTTAGTTTAGTCGCAATATATTCCAATCTTAATTGGGTCTGTGGGACACTGTCCCTGATGCACCAGAAGTTTCCGTATGACAGATTTCTCACTCCAACTTTAAATTGCTCTGGGAATTGGGGAACAATTACAATTAGTGTTGCATAACAAATATTTAATCTTCCACATCTATGGAATCTGGCGTCTTCTGTTGACTCTGACCTTAATTCAGAATGTTGACATAAATGCCAAGAAAAAAGTAACTGATTCTTCTAGGTGATAGAAATTATTTATCACTATAAAAGTAAGTCCTGAATACCATGAAGCTGTGTCTATTTAATCCATAATTAAAGCTATTATTAAACATAGATTTATAATGTGAATAACAGGCAATACAGCTACCAATTTATTATTGTTACCAAATACAATTATGATAATATTAGCATTATTTTCTGTACAATG
>CM052443.1:106122863-106142057 GCA_028533085.1 Varecia variegata | reverse complement strand
TCCACATCTTAGCAATTGTGAATTGTGCTGCTATAAACATTCGGGTGCAGGTGTCTTTATTGTAGAATGACTTATGTTCTTCTGGGTAGATGCCCAATAATGGGATTGCTGGATCAAATGGAAGGTCTACTTGAATCTGTTTTTTTAGAAATAAAAAAAAACATGAGGCTATATATTAGAAAAAACAAGAACCTGAAATGTAGAACTTTATGTTTTTAAATCCCAAGCACTTTTTCACTAGGCTAACCCTATGCCAATCCATTCAGGTGGGTATTAGGTGATCCTTTTGTACCTGCAGTACATAAACTGGTTAATCTCTGTATGAGATGACAGATTATTAGTACTGACAGAAAGATATTTCTCTTTTTTAAATGAGAACCTGCTGCAAATGAACAATTTGTGCATATTAAAGTCCTGAGTAGTAATCCACCAATACTGCACAGGGAAATTTCTGTGCCTGGAAAGTAAACCTTCACTTATTCAATCAGAACCCATCTATTATGTGCAGCCATTGTTAGAATTAGCTGTGGAGGGATGAGCAGCACAGCCCAGCTCCTTCCCCATGTCTCTTGTTGTCTCACAATATACAAGAGAACTAATTTAAAGAGAGAAGAACAGAAGAAAACCAAAGGCATCAAGACAAGCCTGG
The DNA here is from genome assembly GCA_028533085.1 of Varecia variegata. NCBI lineage: Eukaryota > Metazoa > Chordata > Mammalia > Primates > Lemuridae > Varecia > Varecia variegata. Next base: position 106,141,408 of record CM052443.1, on the reverse strand, counting down.
CTTCAGGTGGACTGAATTGGTGAGGGAATGTCTGCCTAGGCAGGGAAGGTTTGAAGCATGTGGCAGGAGAGGCAGTTTAGGTAGCCTGAGATGTGCTGTGTCGATGGGGAAGCCAGCAGCCTCTCCAGGCCTGGACCAGGTCTGGGTTGGACCTGGAATATCACGACGTTTCCTGGTAAGCCAAATATCTTGCTGTCTTCTTCCCTTGCATTCATGACTGGGCTGCTCAAATTGCTCATGTCTCTTACCCAGTATATCCCCTGATCAATTTGTGTACACCACTTGAGGATAATTTTGATTTCTGATGCTATGTAGCATTGTAGCAGGGTGAATGTAGAATTATTTCACAGCAAAGGTAGTGTTCTGGGGCATATGATTCCAGCTCGCGGCCATGAACCTTCCTCCATGATGAGAAGTACTAAGTCCTCAGGACTTAACCATTCTCCTTGTGCATTCTTAACTGAGCACAATCAAGTTTGCCTTTATGATCTCAATTTATCTGTGGTACTCACTGACCATTCCCTATGGCTGACACGTGATTGCCGTACAGATTTTACTTCTACCTATTAGATACGGAAAGTAGTGGGAGGAGAATGGTTTAGGGCTTTGTCTCTGCCTGTTGTTATCCATGTGACCTCAGCCAAGTGAACTAATATCCAGCACAGTATCTGGAACATGGAAGTCTGCAATAGAAGTTAAGTGATTTTCTAAAATATAAATAAAAAGGTTTTTAAAAATGTACTTCTGGCCTTAAGCTGAGTAAATACAAATTAAAAATTTCTTTGAGGCTCAATTTTCTCATATCTCATTTGAGAATTCAACGTTCTCTCATTTGTGCCCCTCTTCAAAGTTGAAATATTCTACCTGATGTTTTTTAACTAAATTATTTTCTAAAGTGAGAATCCCACTGTTGAGTTTGGCTCCTGACTCCAAGACATTTATGCACCATAGAGAAATTTTCCTGCCTATCATCATCATCATGCAACAAACTGAGTATTAGAGTGTGGGGTGGGTCTCTGCTGAGATTCTCAACACAGTAAGCCCATGTGAACCATAAGCATGCAATATGGATTAACCGGAAAACTGGTGGTGATTATGATGATTGTGTGCGGGTGTATACCAGGCAGCAATTACTGATAACCTAATTAATCTAAACATCTTAATTCCTTGTGTCACATATCCAATTAAAACCTTATAAAATCAAATTGTATCATGTCAGGTCTGGAGGATGGTATAGCTAAAGTCACAGAAGGGTCTAAACATTTACCTTATGCTTGGTATTTTCTAATAATAGGCCCTTTCCTACAAAAAGAAATGTCAGTTTTTCCTTCTGACAACTGGGTCTTTATATATTCCTGCCTAAATACTTTTCTGGATGTGTTTACACTGAAACTCACTTGTCTGAAAAGTAGGTATTGCCAATCTGCTCCTCCAAGACATTGCTCAACCTGCTCTCTCTTCTGGAACACCACACTTCCCTCTTTTTTTCCAAACCTGCCTCATCCTTTCTGTGCCTGCAGGTCTGGTCTAAGTCTAGATTTTCAGAATCCTCTCTTGACTTGTTTATTTCTTTTACCTCCTCTTTCTGGGTGTACTTATTATTCACCCTGGCCACATGATATAATCCATATCAAACTGTTGCATATTGTTTTCCTGTTTTTCTTACTGAATTGTGGACTTTCTGATAGCAGACATGTTGTATCATACTTTTTCCATTCCTACTTAGCTTGGAACAGGACTGTGTTCAAGTTAGGCTATCAGTAATATTATACACATATTATAGTGGTTTAGCAAAAGTTTATCCTGCTTTCATAAAATCAGTGTTTCAAGAGTATTTATTTTCTGAAATATACTGAAGAGTAAGATGTGGCCTGGAGTTTGCTGGCTAACACAAAACAATTATATTCTTGGTCATTTTCCAGGTTGTTAAATCCATATCATCACAGAAAAGAAAATCTATTTGAATCAGAAACATCTGGATAATCTACCAGCTCACTATAGAGAAATCAGTTTCTCGCTAATCAAAATGTGACCTCATCCCAGTGGCTTTAGTATACCCTGGGAAGTTAATAGAAATGCATAATCACAGGCCCTACCCCAGAACTATTAAAATAGAATTTACATTCTAACAAGATCCCAGGTAATTTATATGAATATGAAAATTAAGAAAGATTGAAATAGTTGATTCTTTATTATTCCAACAAGGCTAAAAATTCTGGACAGTACTTGGTGGGAAAACAACGTATAACTTTTGGTGGTGTGGTCCAAGGAGCTCTAGACTTCATTGCCAAAGAGCTAAGGTTCAACTACCACGTTTTACTTTCAGGCTGGAACCTTAGCCACATTCTTTCACATTTAAAAAATTAGGGACAATTAGAAGATTCATTTGCTTTTTGTGAAGTGTTAAGTACTACACATACACCACACAAATATATTTAACCATTATTACTGTTTTCTCAGGTTCACTTAAACAAACAAATTACCAAGAATAACTCTGAAGCCACAGAATACAACAAATGAAGAGAGACCATGTATTGTTCTCCAAAGATTCCTCATCATTTACATGCAGAGCTGGTCTACACAATTGTCTTATCATAGGAAATAACCAAATAGTAAGAGTTGGCTGTTACTATGAGATCAACAACTAACTTTACCTTTGAACAGATGTCAAATTGCAGTGTATGTGGTTTAATTTACTATGATCAAATGTCTGACCCATAAAAATACACATTTAACTGCCTAGAAAGAGATCCAGAGTTCAAGGCAGACAAATAATCATAAAAATTAAACCTGCTTTAAAATTCTGAACATTTCTGTTAAACAGTGGATCAAAATTCCAGTCTTTGTTGAGCGGTCTTTGGCCTTTCCCACTGGTCTCTCCCTAGGTTTGACTAAATGAAGTCAGGTTTGTTCGCAATATCTTAGGGCTTTCAGAAAACTCAACTTAGGGTCCCCTCAACATTAAGGAAGATCACTTCTAAATCTGCTTCTGATCTTAGGTTAGACCCAGGGCACAGAAATTGTCAACATGCTGGTTGTATTCTAGGCACAAACACTACTCAAGGTAACTAAATGACAAAGCTATAAAACAAACAGTCTCTATTTCACCATAGAGTAATACTTATTCAAGACATTTGTTACATTTGTTGCTTGGCTGTGAAAATATTTTATATTGGGTTTTTCTCTGATATCCTGAAGGCTGGGACAGGAACAAGATAAACCAGACATTTGTGAGGGGAAGGCAAGGCAAAGGCAAGGGCCCCCATGCTAGTTAAAGCTGGTATGAAATGTTTGCTCAGTATAAAAGCTGTTAACCATTAAGAATAAAGTTAAATGTGGGTCTTTTGTGTATAATTAGCTTGATTTAGCCATTCCACAATGTGTATATATATGTCAAAATGACTTGCTGTATACCATAAATATATATAATTTTTCTTGTCATTTGAAGTAAATTAAAGATAATATAAATGATATCATTTGGCAATCATTGAAGACCCTGCAAAATTAGAGAGAGAGATTTGCTTTTTGCCTTTACTAGCCCTGCTCAGCTAGAATCACTGAGACTAGTAGTCTGCTCGAAAATGAGATTCTCACAGGTTCTGATCCAGATCTCACAAAGACAGTGAATTCCTTTAGCTCTTATTACTGGTGATATCTAAAATGAGTGTTTCTAGTACATCACACAAAATCTTTGAAAAGAGATGTGGTTGCTTTACTGCCTTTACTCAATGCCCTTATTACATTTCATTTCAATCTATTTTACCTTGGCTGTCTTTATTTCTAAGATGATTCTTTCTTTTTTTCTTGAGTTCAATGAACTCTCAGTAGTTCTACTTGTGTCTCTTTGAGGTATCTCCATATTACTTTCCACAGAGCTTATACTAGTTTGGTGTGGATTTCTGATCAAACATGATTTTCAATTCTCCCAAATTCTTTTATCACGATATTTATATCAGTTAGTAGTGTTGTATTACAGTTTCATTTGGCTTCATGTGTGTTTTCTTGAAGGGGGAGAGGTAGAGGTTTCCATCAGCTAAGTTGTTTTAATTCTCATTTTCTTTTTTGAACTTAAAGACATTTTTTTCTTTTATTTAAAAAGATATAGTTGGGTACAAGTGGGGTATTAGTGAAAATGAGAGGGAATGTGCATTCAAGGACATTCAATTTATAGTGAGAGTCAGAATAGCATGATGGTTAAGTGACAGGGTCTGTATCAAATTAGTTGGATCCCAGCTTCACCACGTACCTGATTTGTAAACAGCATAAACCATTTAATCTTTCTTTACTCAGGTTGTTCATTTGGAAAGTGGAGGTGGCATTATGGTTGATGAAATGGAATAAAATATTACCAATACCAACTCATAGCATTACTGTTCATATTAAATTACCACATGTAAAGAATGTAGAATAGTGTCTGGAATGCAGTAATAATTCAATAAGTGTTCTGGATTTTTACTATTTATTATTATTACTTTTAGTATTATCACTGCAGCCAGTGCCCTGTTCCATGCATATTTCAATTGTTCTTTCTTTATGTTCCTAGCACCTTGTAAGTAAATAATTCCCCCTTGGAAGCACCTGCTAGCTTTCCATTTCTTTGGCATTCAAAGCCATGCCTTTGTTTCCTGATTAGTTAACTTTTTGTCCACACCATATAGCCATCTTTCTCATTACAATGCAATTATTTGTGGTGGGGCCATGTTTTTATGATGATATAGAATAGAAGGGAGTAAGTGGTGGGTGTAGAGTCACCACAGGAGTAGAGTCAAGGAAGATCCCTAAGGCAAAATTATGCAGGGTAGAAGGTGTGATGGAAAAGGCAAAGTTAAGGAGCCTGAGTCAGTCTGATCACTTGTCCCATCCTCTACCCATCCTTTGGCTGAGGAGGAGCTAGAATAGGTCTAGTTCCACTTGGTATAAAGTGTAAACTATCCTGTGTGTTCCAAATATATGAAATGATCCATGAAGACTCCTCTGGGGTAGACCTGTCTGCTTAGACGAGGCACTGAGAATATCCACAGAATACCCTGGGGTGCTGCACATTCTGCTTGTCATGTTCTGCATCCCTATTCTTGTTACTAGAACAGACTATTGGAGCAAACTTGAAAGGTGGCAATAGGGAGAAGCACTTGGATTGGCACTGAAGATGGCAACTAGCATTAAAATTCCACAGGCAAGGGTGTGTGTGTGTGTGAGAGAGAGTGTAGGTTAGATCATTAAATCCAGGGTAATAATATTCCCTGGTATTTACACATTGAAAAATGATAGCAATTTCCCAAATCATTGCATGGCCCATAACCTGTGATCTGGGTTCACAGTCAGTGACACAAGAGAGCTTTAGATAATTCTGGGGTTAATGGAAACATCACTAAATACGGGCATCTGTCCACTGTTCCTCATGACAGAGCTGTATCAAACTCTACTATTATTAAAGTACAGATGGAAGAAGCCACTTCTAGTTAGTACCTCAAAATCTTGAATGCAGCCTAGATACCATGCATTTACTCTTTTCATCATGGTAAATAATATAAAATGAAGTTAGATTTTGAAAGAACTAAGCGCAGGGCCAGGGGTCTCCTATGATCATAGTGGTCTCTCCGACATGCCATACTCTCACATATCTGTACCGCAGTGACAGTGGAGGTAGAGGGAACCTTATAGCAGTGTTAACTTGCTAAAGCCACTTTTAACCTTTGTCCTGAGAACTATTTTATCCTATCTTGAGTTTGTAATTTCTTGACATTTTAAGAAAGATTTCAGCATCTATCCAACCATAAACCCTAAATATGTCAAGCTTTACTAGTTCTCTTAGAACCTGTGACAAACTCTATACCAATGGCATGACAAAGCAGACTGGCTTGAAATGGCTAGAAGTCTGCACAAAGTTGTCATGGTAATTGTTAATGTTATTATTTATCTGTCCTACCCTCATTCTTCCTCCCTCCTTTCTTCTCCCCCCTCCTCTTTCCTTCATTCTTTCTCAATATTTTCAATTTAATTTATTAATATTACAGGGAATTATAGGAAATTTTAGCAAGCACTCCAGGTAATTATTTTAATCTGGCAAATCTGGAAAACCCTGGCATAGTTTATTTTCTTAGATTGAGTTCTCTAGATGCAGAGCCAGAAAAAAAATCCAGTTGCAAAATAATTATTGAGGGAGTGCTCCCAAGGAAAACTGGTACGGGAGTGAAGGGAGCAGGGCAGGGAAGGAGAGGAAGCGAAGCAAGGCTAAGATTTCAGGCCAACGTCCCACGGAGGGTGACTGGAGACTGGTTTCCCAGAGGAAATTTGGAGTGGAAATTATCACTCAGAGTCGTGTCACCACATACAAACTAGTTTGAATGAAATAGATTTAAAGAAAGAAAAAAGGTGACCATTTAGGAAATCACATTTTCTACTTTTATTTTAGTATCTAAAATAATATGAAGGGGCACTTCCCCATTTCTCAGCTTACTATTTTGAAGTTAGTCAAACACAATATAACAGAGCGCTTGCAATGTGGGACTAGTATTGCTAAGAAAATGTTGACTCCATGATGATGTAGAAGACTCATGGCAAGTTTAAAGGTCAAATGTTTTCATAACATTTTAGTTTAGCACCCAAAATGCTGGAACCTCATGCTATTATCGATTGACAAAAGTTAGAGCTGAAAATATCACATACCTTACAAATTACCTTCAAAGTCAGCATAACGCATTGGTGCAAACGTCTCTACCTTTATGTTTCCTAATTGGAGATGGTTTTAACAATTTGACTATTTGTCATAGTGACCATCACATTTTGTGCATCATTCTATAGAGGTGAAAATAATTTCACTTGAAAAGACTAAACATTGAATAAGATTGAATCTGAAAAAATGACCTACTGTGCCCCAGATGGGAAAATAAATGACAGTGATCCTAATTTCAAGCATCTTTACCTCAGTAATTAGATGAATCAGCCAAATTGTGCTGTTATTTGTGGTTTTCATTATAATGCCTTGGGAATGAGACACATGGCTAAATTGTATTGTGCCATCTGCAGCATGCTTATTTTTAGTAATCTACATTTGGTATAAATGGTCAATCTGATTCGGTTTTTCTCAGCTTTATAAACAAGGTAGCAGACAGCAAGAGGTAAAAAGGCTAAATGGAATTGAGATTCTTCTAAATGTGACCAGGATTCTTATTTCCAATAGCAAATATGAAAGTTCTAAGCACTTGTTTACTCAACAAATATTTTTAAATTCCTATTATGTACAATATTACATATGCATTAAAATCAGTGAAAACTTGCATTTATGTGCAAATCCTTTATCTCACTGAGATTAATTTCCATATCTATCATATAAGGAGAAAAATACCTATCTCCAAATTTATTTGAGGATTGAACAAAACAACCTGTAAGGTACCATGTTCAGGCTGAGTGGACTCTTGTAAAAGTCAGAGTATTTAAGGCCATCCTTGACCTTCACATTGCATAAAACATAGCAGAATTATTAGCTCCTGGTTACTTATGCATAATGATGGCACATGCATGTATATTCATCTCTAGCAACTGCAGAAGGAGAAATAATAAGAGTAACCATTGGTGAGGTGTCCATGACTTGTCAAATACTGAAATCCTGAAATGGTACCTTACAGATTATTTTGTTTTATCCTGAAATAACTTTGAAGGTAGTTGTTTTTCTTTTTGTTTGATAGATAAGAAAGATTCAGGATTTGAACCTAAAATAAATAAGTGGAGACAATGGCCTGAAAACCTAGATTTATTTGAATATAACTATACCATTGCACATAATAGGCAGTTAAAAATACTGGTTGAGTCACAGTCTACAAGGAGTAAGGAGGCCATCCAGCCACAGGGGCACCATGGCATGGGATGTCAGAGCCCAAGCAGAGTGAGAAGGATGACCACATGAAGGGTGAGCCTGGCGTGGGGACTCAGAGCCTAGGCAGAGTGAGGAGGCTGCCCGTGTGGGACGACCCTTCAGACACGGCCAAAGGCCAGATCTCCAGGCTGCAGCAGGTGGATCCCGAGGCGCCTGGCAGCTGAACGGGCCCTGCAGCACCCCTTCTACAAGCGTTATGAAGGCAGCCAGCCCTGGAACCTCACCCGTGCCAGCAGTTCTAGGTGGCAGCATGGACAGTGTTGGCTGCTGGATGAGTGACCTTAACTACCCATCGTGTACAGCCCCTAACCAAGAGCTCACTATTGAAGGATCCTTACTTCCGGCTCTACCGGAAGTGCGTGAAGAAGGGCGAGCAGCAGAACCACGGCCCTCTTTCAGCACCGGCTTCCCGGGCTTTTCCCCATCATGGGCCCCGAAGAGGCGGGAGACTCAACTACTATAACTGAGGACAAAGCGGCAAGGGTGCTGGGCTAGGCCCTTAGCCCTGGGGAATCCCAGGAAGCAGGACTCTCCAGGAGGAGGATTTGGATCCTTCCAGACTCTCTGGGGTCTCCTCAGGCTCCCCCGCCTAAACAGGCTGACCCCTGATCATGTGGCCATCACGCAGAGCAGCTCTGTCCAACTCCCGGCGCTAGCCAGGGCTCTGAGATGGAAATGGGGTGGAAGGGAGCTACTCCGTATGCCCTGCCTGGTCCTGTCAGTGCTGCCTGTGCTGTGTGTGAAATAAATCTGCTGGGGGGGAAGAAAAGGAAAAAAACAAAAGCTATATGAACTTTTAGAATGCATCCATTGCATCCATGTGGTGGGGTAGCATGGTGTGGTATGTGGAGTGTCGAGTGGAGTAAGTGGAACAGACAAGTGTGAGACGTCAGAGCCTGAGCAAGGTGAGGAGAGTGTCTGTCTGGAGGGGACAGTCCAGCGTGTGTAGTCAGAACCTGAGTAGGAGGAGGAGGGTATCCTTGAGGGGTTGTGGAGAACAGTGGAGATAGGAGATTGGCTACATACAGGCAGATTACTAAAATAAGGAAATATATAAGAGATAGCAGAGGCCAAGTTCCTCACTGTCAGAGAAGAGAGTTAAATATAGAAAGGTGGAGTGAAACCTGTGGTAACCTGAGTGAAACTGGATATATCAGTATGAACTAGTGGTTTTTCAATATTGTAAATAAATATGAAAATGAATACAAATAGAAATGTTTATGTATATAATACACACGTGTGTGTGTGTGTGTGTGTGTGTATTCTAGCTCTGTCCACTGAGAAGGCCTGGGAACAGCAACTTCTAGATCCAAAGACTTTCCACATTCCCTGGGTTTTCAAATCATGCCTATTACCTCCCTTAACAATACTCTCTAGAGGAGAACCTCACAATTTGACACATAACATGTATTTTTATTTTCTGTATTCTAAGATCATTAAATAACGTGGTTCAAGCTCTTCCATTTAGTGCTGTGTCAGTTTTCCATAATTCTCATATGATAAAAATAATTGGATCTCATAGAACATACAGATTAGGAAATATCTCCCCTCAAAATTCTTATTTGCTGGATTTCGGTTGAGCCTGAGCATTATATCTTTAGCAAGTGTTCCTAGTTACCTTTATTTTCAAGATGGTTGGGAAAGTTTCAGGTTAGCTTAAAACCAATAAAGTAGCACAGGTCTAAGTGTGTTCTTGGATGGGTGGGAAATTACTGGACTTACTTTAGGACCACATCAAAAATCAAATAAAACCTTATTAACCTGAAAAAAGAAAACCGGAAATATTTAGAAAAAGAACTTTAATCAGGTATCTGTGAATCTAATGGCATGGGTGAGTTCCCATTTACTGTGTGATTGCAAAAGCAAATAAGTGCTTCCTCTACGTTCACATGAATATGTTTGAAGGTGGTACATGGAGGTGGGTCATAGTGAGATGCTCCTTAAGACCTTGACATCAGGTTGTTCTCTGAGAGTTAAAATGATAAATTTTCCATAAGGAGTTGAAATTACTCATCCATTAAAGTCAATCAACTGTGACAGTGAAACATCCAAGAGCACTGAATATGAATATTGCAAACAAATAGGATTTGGATGTTACCTCAGAGAAGCAGGACTGGGATGTGATGCAATTCTACAAGCTCAATTCTAATATGCTGTTTCTTCTCTTGATAAAGAATGTTATAGCTTATCTGTAGAATCTAAAAAAGGTCAATTCATAGAATTAGAAAGAAGAATGATGGTTTACAGAAGCAGGGGTTTCAGGGAGTAGGAAGGAAGGGAGTGAAGAGTTGTTGATCAAAGGGTACAAAGTTTAGATACAAAGGAATAGGTTTTGAGATCTGTTGCACAGCAGGGTGACTATAGTCCATAATAAGGTATTGTATACTTCAAAATAACTAAGAGAGTAAATTTCAAATGTATTACCATAGAAAATGATAGGTAAGTGATATGATATGTTAATTAGTTTGATTTAATCGTTTCATATGGTATACATAGAGCAAAATATCACATTGTACTCCATTAAGACATACAATTATGATTTGTCAATCGAAAACAATATTTTAAAAACGTTGTAGCAGTGGAAGCTGCTCACCATGGGACAAAGAATAATGATGGAGTCATCAAAACACAGTTCAGTATTACATGCATAGTTCCATCCTTGGGGGACAGCAGCAAAAACATATTTTTGCACTATGCAGAAGTTAACACCACCCTGGTTCTGATTGTTTGGACAAGATGACTTTTGTGGAAGCACCTGAAATTCAAGGACCCTCTCTAGGCTTGTGGTTTTCCAACCAGGTAGATAAAGCTATTTTATTCATTTATTTTTTTTCTGGGCAGCTTCTTAGCCTATCTGATAAGCAATTTCTAGCTCCTTGCATTCCTTAAAAACACTGATAAAGACATTGAAGATGATATCACATGCCCACTGAAGCTGATGAAACACAAAACTTTCATTTCAATACAGTTTTAACAGGTTTTCTTTTCACCCATATAAACAAATAAGATACATTCCTGTATGTTCAACATTTGTGATTACCTGAAATCAGTGTTTTTGTAAATTGGTGTCAATATTGGGTGGGTAATAGATTCAGCACCCCTTCCTCCTCTTCAACCAAGTAATAGCATCACACTGTCATCACTATTGCCTGACCATAAAGTGTTTAAGTAAGGATAAAAATCAAAATAACTGGGTTTCTTTTATTTATAATACAAGTTTCCAGTCCCCACCACTGGAGAGATTCTGAATTAATAGAACTGAGCATCTGATACTTGAGAAAGAAAATTTTTCTGACGTATACTAAGGGCAATTGGATTATGATCACCAGCACAATTCCTGCTCATGGAATTCTTTCCCTCTACATGGTTCCATTTCTAATCCATTCAACCATGACTGAATCATTCCCTGCAAGATCTTTCTTGCTCAGGCTAGGACCTCTTGTAATAATTATAATTGTCTCACCTTCCTAAACTTAAGGCTCAAGGAGATTATACTTATGTATCAAGATGCACCTTCTCCATAGGATTAAGCCATCATCCCATAAATCCAAGAAAGTTTCTCTAATAAAGAGGAAGGAATGTTTATACATTGGGCTCATTATTCTCCAGCTCCAGTGAAAAGACAAAAGTGCATCAATATGTAATATTGGTGAAATTATAATTTATGTAATTTTGCTCATATAAAATATACTCATTAATCTTTTTTCTACATTATATGTCTACACTAATATTTCTTTTGCACTGTAATCTCTACACGGTAGGGATCTTTCACTTCCTCAGCCTTAATTGGTCAAGTCAGCATGCTTTAAGAAAAATAATAACGTGATGGTAAGTGTGGGTGATGACTTCACTGATGAATTCACTGTGATGAATTCACTGAGGTAATCAAGGTGCAATGTGAGAGTATTCTGTTCTTAAACCCATAGATACTTCAAGATCTCCCAGTTGTTATAAAGACCCACCTCATATGTAGGGTTATAATTGTGTTGACCCTTGTTATATCTGTGCACACACAGATGTTTATTCATTCCCTACATACACATGTCAAACAAAATCACTCTTCCCATAGTTCGCTAAATCTGAGCCAATATTTTTTCCCATTTTAACATTTTGTAAACTAGGAAGAATTCCAAAATTGGTGTCTTGGTACATGTATCTACCATGAATTGTATCCACTCTAATTTAAAATTATCTATGTCTTTTTTAATTCAGGGGCAATTTCAAATCATTTACATTATTCCAAAATTTGCTGGGCTCAAAATTTTACATTTTTTATACATTAGTTATTGTGATGGTTACATAGCAGTTGGACACTGAGATGATACAGCAAGTCAAATATGAAACAATAGACAGTTGTCTAATTTTAAAGTTATATTAATATTTAATAAATGCTAATTACTTTCTTGGAAACTAATTCTGTATATATGATTAATTAATATGAAAAGTTTTACTTACAAGGCAAATCAGGATAGAGGACATAATGGTAAACTCCCATTGAAAAAGAGTATTTTCCAGGGTTTTGGTTTAAGTTAACTATTATGCAGTTTTCTGGATAATGTTTGAGATTATCCAGGTGAGAGTGTTTGCTCCAGTATTATTTGAGGATGGATGTTAAAACACTATTAAAAGGATTTGTGATCAGCAATTTTTTCACAGCCGTTTTTACCTCTTTGTTCCGTAGACTGTAGATGATAGGATTCAGCATGGGGGTTAATCCAGCATATACCAAAGCCATAAATTTATCTATTTCCTGAGAATCTATAGCTGAGGGCTTCAGGTACATGGAGAGAGCTGTCCCATAGAACAAAACCACCACAGTCAGGTGGGCTGCGCATGTTGAAAAGGCTTTGCTTCGACCATCCACTGAGCTGATTCTCAGGATGCTGGAGAGAATAAATGCGTAAGAGATACAAATGAGGAGCATTGGCATGGGAAGAAGAAGTACGCTGATCACCAGCATGATTAACTGCACCATGGAGGTGTCCACACAAACCAATTTCAAGACAGCCAGGATTTCACATAAAAAATGATTGATGCTGCTATTACCACAGAGAGACAGTGGCAGTACAGACATCGCTTCCACCAGGGCAGTGAGACAGCCTGTCACCCAGGAGCCAGCCGCAATTTGCACGCAGACCCTCCTGTTCATGATGATGGGGTATCTCAGGGGGTTGCAGATGGCCACGTACCGGTCGTATGCCATCATGGAGAGGAGCACACACTCAGTGGAGCCCAAGGCAAGAGAGAAGTACATTTGAGTGGCACATCCTGAGAATGAGATGGTGTTTTTCCCTGAAACAAAGTTTGCCAGCATTGGAGTGAGAGCAGAAGAGGTGTACCAGATGTCCAGAAAGGAGAGGTTGCTGAGGAAAAAATACATGGGGGTGTGCAGGTGGGAATCCAGGATGGTGATGGAGATGAGAGTAACATTGCCCAGCAAGGTGACCAGGTACATCAGCAGACACAGCACAAATATGATGACCTCGACTTTGGGGTAGCGGGAAAATCCCAGGAAGAAAAAATCTGTCCAATTTGCCTGGGACATTTTATTATGTTATGTTCACCTGTATACATGCATAGGTGGATTAACATCACATTATATATAAAACTAAAGACCCACTCCTTCACATACCTGGCATGTTTTCTTTATATGAACTTGTGGTCTATTCTCAAATGCTTCTCTAGGTTAGTGATAATAATACGTGTTTGAAGGAATCTGTCATTAATAAAGAAAATTTAAGCAGGAAATCAACAGATAAATGTTACTTTTGCTGCAAGATTTTCTTTTGGCAATGTTGGGGTGGGAGAGGGTTTATTTAATAAATATCATGAGAGGATGAGTAAAGAAACAATATTTTTCTTTCTTTTTTTCTAAGCCACAATTTAACTGATTTGTGGCTATGTCATCTGTTTACCTCTGGACCATTGAAATTATTTTCTTTCCCTGGTTTTTCTTATTTAGGAACCGTTCTGCATTTCAAGTTCATAGTTGCTTCCACCACTGCTAGAGATATGTCCAAAATAATCTGGAAGCCTCAATAATTAAAAAGTATAGATTTCTGCAGCCACAAATTGACAGAGACCTAGAACATTTAGACACAAGCCCAGCATTTCCTTCTCAAACCCAGGAAAATGGTGACAGATATTCTCACAGTGAGAGACTCATGGTAGATATTTCTTTCATATCGTTATAGTTATCCTCATGTCTTTGGAGCTATAGAGGCATGCTCCAAAGAACCAGCCACTGGCACTGCAAGGCAATTTAAGTTATGTGTTGCTTTTGAAAGTTTCTAACTTATATAGCAAATTAAAGTTAGAAATCTATTTGTGCAGTACTACAAATTCTGAAACTCCAGGGACAATGTCCCATAGATCCAATTATAGTCAGTAGCTATAGTCTAATTGTAGTGTTACTCAAACAAGAATAAACATGGCCCTGTCTACACTGTTGTTGGGAAGGGGAACTTTTCTCCCAATAGTGTTATGAAATCAGTCAGGCTGGTTAATTTCAACAAAGTTAAGAACAATGAATAATGTTAACAGTTTCATAATATGAATGAGATCAATTTATACTTGATATGGAGACCACCAAAGATGGCGGAATGGGTGCTTAAGTAACTCTTCTATTGCTCATTACAGCTTAAAGGGAAGACTAGTGACAGTAGATAATCTTCATGCAACATGAAGGCCCATCTGTTTTAAGAAACACTTTTCTTTGGGGCATTTATCTTCACCATATAAAGGCATCTTGACCCTTCAGTAATCCATTGAAGGCTATTTTTATTTGAGTGATGCTTTATGATCCCTTTGTACAACTTACCTGTTTCCCAAGTGAGGAGCAAATGGTTAATAGTATGTGGTCATGGTGGTGGGGAAACATGCTGTCACTTTCATCCCTGTACAGTTGTGACTGGATAACTTCTTAGTAGCAGATTGTAATCATGACCATTACTGAATTATTTATATCACATCAAATATGTCCTCATTCTTAGAGAAGGTTATAAATTTAAACAATTGCTAAGATTTTTAAAAGCACAATCAAAAAAAATATCCCCTCCTCACCAGCTAGTATTTGCAATCACAATGCATCTTTTGTTCTTTTATTTACTCACTCTCACAGAGATATAACCTTCAGGGCCCTGGGATCATGCATGTGATTCACTTCTTTAACTATAGGGTAGCTTGGTGCACAGGAAAGTGTAGGGCTTTAGTGCAAAAAACACTTTCCACTTCATTTTTGTCACCTGGAGCAGGTTGATGATCCTCACTGAGATTCAGCTTATTTGTGAGAGGACAATTGACAATATTTCTTTATCAGGGTTGTTGTGAGGAATAGAGATATTTAATGTGAAGCAACTAACAAAGTACCCAATATATAGTAGGTATTTAAAAAATGTTACTTTTTTTTTTTTCCATTCTATGGTTTTCTACTTGCTTCTTGAATCCTATTCCTCTCTTGTCATTATTCTCACTTCTCAGTCATTCCTTCTTTGTTCGACTATGGCAACACCCTTCCTTTTCTTCCCTCCTGTGGGCAGGATTCACTGTAATCACAATATAAATGGTTGAAGCAAAAGAGAAGAAAAAAGATTGATTGACATCTGTCTGCAGAGTCCCCGTTTGCTCTGAATTTCCTCATCCAACACTTCTTCTAACTCACCTGTTCAGTTCCTGTAGACCAAGACTTGTAAGGCTTGAGGTGAACCGTTCATGTTTTATGATGTTCACAAAACAAGCCTCAGTAAATCTCAAAACACTGGAACATACAGAGTATATTCTCTGAACATAATGGGATTAAACACAACACAAACCAATATCAGCACAATAAGTAGAAAATTCTAAAATATTAGTAAATGAACCAATATACTACTAAATGACCAATGTGTCATGAAACAAGTGAAACTAAAACATATTTTGAAGGATCATGGAAATACAGTATGTCCAAATGTGTGGGGTGCAGCCAAAGCAGTATTTAGAAAGAAAAGTTTTAAATTATTATAATAAGAAAGAAGAAATGTTTTAAATCAGTTACCTAAGATTTCAACTAAAGAATCTAAAAACAAGAAGAGCAAAATAACTCAGAGTAAATAAAAAACAATAATGAAGAGCAGAAATATATGAAATGCAAAAATATAATAGAAAAATCTACAAATCCAAAAGGTGACTGTTTGAAAAAATTAATAAAATTGATAAACTTCTAGCTAACTAATTAAGAAACAAAAGTAGAAGCAAAAGCTAAACACTTCAGGAATTAAAGAGAATATATTCCTGTATTTCCTAAAGGTAATTAAAGGAGAATAAGGGAACATTTTTAACAGTATCCTAATAAATTCAACAATTTCAATTAAATGGGTATATTTCTTAAACATAACTACTTACCAGGACTAATACAACAAGAAATAAAAAATATGACTAGATCTATAACACTTAAAGAAACTGAATTAGCAATTGAAAACTTTTCCAGAGAGAAAACTTCAGACTTGGACAGTTTGCTAGTGAATTTTGTCAATTTAAAGAATAAACAGTATTAATCTTACAGAGAGATTGATACAAACTCAGAAAACACAAGCAAAATTTCGAGGTCAGGTGGGAACACCTCCAAACCTTTTTTTATGAGGCTGATATACGTACTGTGGTACAAGAAAAATCTGACTAGAACACGATGACAAAAGAAAATTTTAGACCAAATCACTAACGGATATAAACTCAACAATCCACTATGAAGTATTAGCAAATCATATCTATCAGTATAGCAAAAGGGTATTCTATCATGAACAAGTGAGTTAGAAAGAATAATTTCTAACAAGTGAGTTAGAAAGAAAAAGTCAGTTTAATATTTGAACATAAATCAACTAATTTCACAGGATTAGCAGAATAAAGGAGAAAAATTTATATGACCATGTTAATGAATGCAAAAAAGAATTTATAAAAATGTAAACTCTACTCATGACATAATAAAATACTCCCAGCAAACTGGCAATAAAATAAACTTCTATAACATATTATAATAAAGGATATTAATGGAAAACCTCAGACACATCAAACATATGAAAGAAAAGGTGAAGTGTTTTTTTTTAATTTCAGAATATTACAGGGGTACAAATGTTTTTGGTTACATATATTAATTTTGTTATGCTTGAGTCAGGGTGACAAGTGTGCCCATCACCCAGATAGCATTCATTTTCACCCTAACAGCATACCTGTTAGGTAGGTTTTCAGCTCTCCCTTCTTTCCCCTCTCCTCTGCTTGATTTTCACTGAATTTTTCTTCCCTCTGTGCACGTGTGTTTACCAGTTAGTTCCAATTTAATAGTATATGTGGTACTTGTTTTTCCATCCATGAGATACTTCATTTAGGATCATGGTCTCCAATTCCATCCAAATTGTTGCAAAAGGCCTTAATTCATCTTTCTTCATGTCTGAGTAGTATTCCATAGTAAACATATACCACCTTTGGTTAATCCACTCATGAATTGATGGGCACATGGATTGATTCCACATCTTTGCAATTGTGAATTGCATTGTAATAAACATTCTAGTGCAGGTGTCTTTTTGATAAAATTACTCCTTTTCCTTTGGATAAATACCCAGTAGGGGGATTGCTGGATCAAATGGTAGGTTGACTTTTAGTTCTTTGAGGAATCTCCATGCTGTTTTCCATAGAGGTTGTACTAATTTGCAGTCCCACCAACAGTGTATAAGCATTCCTTTTTCTCTGCATCCAAGCCAGCATCTATTGTTTTTTCTACTTTTTAATAAAGGCTATTCTGACTGGAGTAAGGTGATACCTTACTGTGGTTTTAATTTGTATTTCCCTGATGATTAGTGACATTGAGTGTTTTTTCATATTTTTATTATAGATTCTGGTTATTAGCCCTTTATCATATGTATAGCTTGTGATAGCTTGTGAATATTTTCTCCCATTCTGTAAGTTATCTATTTGCTCTGTTGTTTATTTCCTTAGCTGTGCAGCTTTTTAATTTAATCAAGTCCCATTTATTTTTTTTTTTTTTTTGTTGTTGCTGTGATTGCTTTTGGGGTCTTCTTCATAAATTCTTTGCTTAGGCTGACATCTAGAAGAGTTTATCCAACATTTTCTTCTAGAATTCTTATGGTTTCATGCCTTACATTTATGTCTTTTATCCATCTCGATTTAATTTTTGTGAGTGGTGAGAGATGTGGATCCTGTTTCAATCTTCTGCATGTGGCTATCCAACTTTCCCAGCATCATTTACTGAATAGGGCTTCTTTTCCCCAGAGTATATTGTTGTCTGCTTTGTCAAATATCAGATGGTTTTATATTTGGTTTCTCTGTTCTGTTTCATTGGTCTATATCTCTATTTTTGTACCAATACCATGTTGGTTATTATATCCTTGGTTATTATATCCTTGTAGTATAGTTTGAAGTCTGATAATGTGATGTCTCCCGATTTTTTCTTTTTCCTTGAGATTGCTTTGGCTATTAGGGTTCTTCTCTGGTTCCAAACAAAGCATAGAATTATTCTTTCTAGATCTGTGAAATATGATGTTGGTATTTTGATGGGGAATGCATTGAATCTGTAAATCACTTTGGGTGGCATAGACATTTTAACAGTGTTGATTCTACTGATCCATGAGCATGATATTTTTTTTCTTAATCATTTAGCTAGAGGTTTATCAATTTTTTTTTTTTT
>CM052443.1:106033796-106122363 GCA_028533085.1 Varecia variegata | reverse complement strand
ATTTTTACCAGGAGAAAAGCAGTATCAACATGGCTTGAATTTTTAATAAGTCACTTTGGTAGGATTGGGGAGAAGGGATTGAAAATGAGTTAAGACTGAAATGAGACCTGTCTCAATGAAAGTGGGTGGGAGGAGTTTGAGTTCTGAGATATGAAGGCAGAGATGTATATTACTTGGGTTATACCGTCATCTGGTGTTCAGTGTACAGTATTAATTCAGGGAGTTAGATAGCATGGCATAGTTGAAAATAATTTGAGAGGATTGGGAAAATATTAAAATGAGCTCTCAGTTGAGATCATGGCGTGGCCTGGCAGGTACTTAATTAATGTCTTATTCTGACATGTCTTAGAAGTTCCTGGGAACAACACCAAAGAGGTATTGATAAAGGGCACCTGGGGGCTGGATGCCCATCTCCATGACTCAGCAGGTTCTATGTGTGTGTTTAAATCATGAGGGAATCGTTCTGATGAATTTGTGGGGCTTAGGGAGTTTCTTCAATACTTTACTGATCTTCCCTAAAGAAGACAATTGCTCATCCCTGAATGAATATGAGTCTGGTTGAAACATCCTTCTACCTCCTCAAAGATGAGATAAGATCATGGGAAGGACACGTTCATCTTCTAAGAAATAGGGCTGTTACTCAAGTTGCAGACTCCCTGGAGCCTCCCACCTTTTCTAGAGGGGAAAAGAGTATTGAACCCAGACAGGGTTATTACACAGGAAAGTGTATTGGTTTGCTGGGGCTGCCATGACAAAATACCACAGCCTTGGTGGCTTAAACAACAGAAATTTATTCTCTTGCACTTCTGGAGGTTAGAAGTCCAAGGCCAAGTTGTGAGCAGATTTGGTTTTGTTTGGAGGCCTCTGTCCTTGGCTTGCAGGCAACTGTGTCCTCCTGGTGTGTTCACAGGATCATCTCTGTGTGTGCATGTGGCTGGTGTCTCTTTCTGTGGTCCATATTTCTTCTTCTTTTAAGGACATCAGTCATATCGGATTAGGTTCCACTCTAAAGATCTTATTTTAATTTAATCATCTCTTTAAAAATCTTATCTCTAAATATAGTTACATTCCAAAATACTTGGGCATTAGGACTTCAACAAATGAATTTTGGGAGACACGATTCAGTCCATAACAAGTTATGGTCACTTGGCACCTATTCAGGAACATACCCAAGGCCTATTATTTATTTATTCTTTATTTTATTTATTTATTTTTTTTGAGACAGAGTCTCAATCTGTTGCCCGGGCCAGAGTGCCGTGGCATCAGCCTAGCTCACAGCAACCTCAAACTCCTGGGCTCAAGCAATCCTCCTGCCTCAGCCTTCCAAGTAGCTGGGACTACAGGCATGTGCCACCATGCCCGGCTAATTTTTCTATATCTATTTTTAGCTGTCCATATAATTTCTTTCTATTTTTAGTAGAGACGGGGTCTTGTTCTTGCTCAGGCTGGTCTCGAACTCCTGATCTCAAACAATCTGCCTGCCTTGGCCTCCCAGAGTGCTAGGATTACAGGCGTGAACCACTGTGCCCGGCCCCCAGGGCCTATTATTAAGGCTAGTACCTTGGATGTGAGGGAAAGTTTGGGGTTCTGTGACATAGCCTGGCCACCAAAATCTAAACTTACTACTGTTCAAGTAGTGAATTTGGTCCCTTGGTGCCAGGGAGCATGGCCACCTGGTAGACTTTCTGGTACCTTTCTAGAATTGGGGCACCAGCAAAGCAGATGCTTTAGGCAGGTGCCGTGGTCATTGTTGAAAGCTGGATGCACAGAGTTATGGTTTTCACTGCCTTTTCTGCACTGACAGTAAGGAAGGCATTGTCTCATCCCCAGTCTATAGGGACCTCAGGGCCTGAGGATTTCAGTGTAGTCTCCTTTTTGCTTTCCACCATAATTTTTTGTTAGTAAGGATTCTCTAAGGTTAACACAGAAGCTAGAGCAAAACAAAAATCATGTCTAAGAAAAATTTTCAAGGAGCAAAGTCAAAGAAATGGGACCAAAGAAATCAGCAAAACAAAAGGTGGTTTGCAGCCTGAAGCAGGAACAGGGAGTCTGAATGTCATGGGAAATGAGATACAAGCAGTAACGGATCCAACTGGACAGACGGGGATCTACATTAGTGAAAAGAGGAACCAAAGATGGGTGTGATTTTGCATATGTCTGGAAGCATAGCAAGGGCAGATTAACTTCATTTCAACAGACACGTTAGGGCTGACTCCCTTATGTCACATGATTGATTGTTTTGTGGGTACGGTGTCTTCGTCAGCTTTTTATTACCACCACAGACACTGTAATGTAGTACTGACTAAATAGAGAATTGTTAAGTGAATAAACCGTTCATGACAAAGGTAACATTCCTGCAAACAAGCAGAAGGTGACAGGCAAGGAAAAGCTACACTGGCCTACCCCATGGACAAAGAGGGACGTGGCTCTATGTGTGAACTCTATACTACTACGGTTTTCTAAGTATAGTTTTAACTCTTCTTTTAAAAGGGTTAAAAATCAATTTTTATTTGTGAAGTATAGGTCAACAAAGCTTGGGGGATACGGAAGGGAGAGTTTAAATTTAAGCCCTATGATGTTTTACTCCCCTATTGCCACTAGATGGCGAAAAAGACTCGTTTGTCTTTGAGGCCACCGGGATGAAAAGCTTTCTCAGCAGAGAACAGATTCACTGGTTTTTCTCCCTATCGTTATTGATATTTACAAGCAAAAAAAAAGTTATTTATATTTTTAATCAAATTATTTTAAAACAAAATAAACTGCTGAAGAGAGTTGCTAGTGTCTTCTCTCAAAGATTAAATACTAAGTCATGGTTCTGTGCTCGGCATTGAGCTGGAAGGTGTTGGGGATAGAAACAAGCAGAAGGCTTCATCCCTGTCCTTGAACTTATCAGTATCTCTTACATTAATGTATCTGTCAGTAGCTGGCTCGCCTGACATTGCTTATTGCAAATACAGGAAAGCTCTATGATGAGGACCTGTGTGTGGTTCCAATGCGAATCATGCTTCTGCTTTGTGTGAGCACCAGACAGCAAGATAGGACACAGTGTTCATTTCCATGCTGAGTGATTTTTAAAGCTTCAGCCACTGCAAACTCAAGCTTGTCCCACAGCATGGTTTCAGTGGGGATAGATGGGGGGTATGCCCTGCCTTGTAAAGACAGATACTACTGTTTTCAGTAAATGACTTTGAAGAAGGTGTATTAGTTTGCCAGAGCAATCATAACCAAGAACCAAAAACGGAGTGGCTTAAACAATAGAAATTTATTGTCTTACAGTTCTGGAGGCTAGAAGTCCCAGATCAAGGTTTGGTTCCTTCTGAGGGCTGTGAGAGAGAATCTGTTCTATGCCTCTAACGTAGCTTCTGGTGGTTTGCTGGCTTTTTTTTTTTTTTTTTTTGTCATTCCTTGGTCTGTAGAAGCATCACCCCAATCTCTGCCTTCATCTTCACATGGCATTCTCCCTGTGTGCATTTCTTTGCACAGATTTTTCCCTTTTATAAGGACAACAGTCATATTGGATTAGGGCCCGCACTACTCTGGTATGACAGTATGACCTCATCTTAATAATTACATCTACAACAGCTCTATTTCCAAATCGGGTCACATTCTGAGGTACTGAGGAGTAGGATTTCAACATATGAATATTTGATAAGACACAATTCAGCCCGTAACAGGCTTTAAAACCATTATCGAAATGGGGATTATAAGGATCGTTTGGTTGAGTTCTTTTTCCTTTTTGGCTGTGGCGGTGGTTAAATTTTATGAGATAGTTAACATGGCCATTGCATAGAAATGTATGAAATATATCATTGAAAATTTATGCTAAAAAGCAATAATAAATTATTTCTTTTTCTCCTCCCTCCCTTCCTTCCTTTTCACCTTTCTTCCTTCCTTTTTTTTTCACATGATAATGTCATGCTTACATCTGGTTCACGACTGGAAAATACTGAGTCAGTGGAAATAGGAAGGGCATAAAATTAGGATAGGCTAGGGGAGAGAGTTTATAATCTATCAAAATATTGGCACCCATGCTTCATTTTAAAGAAAAAATGACAACATAGAGTCTCATTAAATTCGGAGTGACTGTTTCCTATAACATATATTCTAAGGTCTCTTGGTAAGAAGACCCAATTTTTTTTTGAGTCTTAAAGGACACTAGCTGCTTACCTCCATAGGCAAGGCAAAATGCTCTTTGTAGCATCTTTCTGTATTCTACTTGCTATCTAAAGTGAAGTTCATTAGGGAATGATGTTACCTACAGCAACCAAACTGGCCACTAGGAAGCATGCCCAAAAAGAGGATGTTAGCAAGTGATTCTGCTTTAGCAAGAACATGAGTCACCTGTAGTTTCATTGTAGCTGGATTTTAGTGTTGTATTTAATTTTCCTTCAGGACATGTGTGATTTACATCATATATATTTAGAAAAATGCTTGCAAGCTTTTGAAGAGTACTTTCTGTGTGAAAGCCCAGTTTTTAGCACAGAGAACTCTGAACTGGATAAGTCATGATCTCTCTCTTTAGGAGTAGTATCCCCCCATGAAGTTAAGCTCATTCAACAACCTGGGTACGCATGTGCATTTCAGCAGCATGAATGACCTGAATGTCCACTGAGACTAGTGCCAGAATCCAGGGCAAGTGCCAGATACTCTGCAGGTGGTGGATGGGGACACCATGCCAGATTGGAGGTAATTCTTGTACTCTGGCCATTGCCTCTTTTCTCAAACCCTATTGATCATTCTGCTGGCCCCATCTATGGGTCAGGCAGGTGAGGGTGGGCAGAACACCTGCATACATCTTTGAGCATATTTGCTGAGTACGATTGTCACCATGATTAGTGTCCTCTTTCCCAGTGAAGGACAATTCCTGAATGTCCTCTATTAACCTTAATGTGCTCATTAATTCTTCAATTTACCAGCATTCCCAAATAACATTACTTTAATCCTTAATTCTTTTTTACTGGCTTAAATTTATTTTCAGAACTCTCAATTTTGCTTCATCCAATAGCTCTTTAATACATGGAATGATGTATTCCTTATGATAAATGTATAATTTATTAATGTAATGGAGTAATATTTCCTCAGGAAAATTCTTCCTAGTTTTATGCCAGGTTAACTATACTTCTGCAGAGAACACTGTGTCTTTCAGGTACTCTGCCAATAGAGTAAGTGTGAGAACTACTGGTGTAAGAGCACACAACCAAAGAGCTGGTGGAGAACTGCCAGGCAGAAATATATATTAATAAAAATAGCAATAGATAGGACATGGCCAAAAATGGGGGTTGACGTACTAATATAAGATATAGGCCATGCTTTCAAGGAGTCACACAGATTGAAGACAGCATCTCATTTGTTTTCACTCACACTGTGTTCCCAGGATTCAGCACATCGTTGGTGCTCTATTAGATACATGTTCACTGACTGCATGACTGAGTAGATTGAAAATAGTTAGCTTAGTAGCTTTGGAACTGGAGACCTTATTAAGAACTGTTTAAAGGACCAATGATTTAGTTGGCAAATGATTTGTAGGCAGGTCACAAGAGATTACAAGTCCTGATGTTTGTATTATTAATTTTATGAATAAATTACTTAGAAATTGACAAGTGTAATTGATGTATGGCCTTCAAAAGCAAATCAAATAAAATCAAATCTACAAATCAATACACCAGAAAAGTTGTATGTCATGGAATAAACTTAAATTCCCTGTAACACTAATTTACTATTAATTTACCATAGTGCCTAATGTAGTGTGCCTAACTTGCACAAGGAGTTTTCCCAAATTTATCCAGTGTTTAGTGATCGCTTATTAATTTGAAATTGAAGGAGAAATGTCCAAGAAGTAATCTCAAATCAAAACCAATGAAAACTCTTTCATAATCAATATTTTACACTGTAATGATAGGTATAAGGCTCTCATTTAGCATGTCGAGTTCTTCCTGTGTACCAAATACCCAGTCTTATGATGCAGCTTCCTTTTCTGAACTTTATTCATTATTCAAAAATAATTTTTCTTACTATGTTGATACAAAATTATATTGTATATCATTCTCTGTTAATTATTGTTAATAGAGACAAAGGGTTTCTTTTATTCAGCTCTTACTAGAAACACTTCCCACTGTGAAAAATCAAATAATTTCTAGCCTTGAGAATTCTTGAATTCCATAAAAAAATTAATGCCCCAAATATTTCAATTAGGAAATATGTGCAGTAGTTAACTTGTTTAAGAGCTTGGTAAAAAGTCATTTGAAAGAGACTCAGTTCATGGAGGACATTAATTATAGCAAGAGGTCTTTTGATATTGACATCATGTTTGTGCTAAGGTCATAGACTCTCATTATAATTTAAGTGTTTTGACATGTGCTGACATGTTTAACTTACTGAAACACATTTAAATATTTCTATAAATCATCTACTGAAGGTGAAGACTACCCCCAACAAGTATCCTTGAGAAATGACTGTGGCATTCTTATTGAAGTCACATTACAAAGGGTCAAAGCTGCTAGTTCTTCTGCAGTGTAAAATGAAAATGTTTTGTGTGTCTTAGAGAGACCAGTGAGTATTGGTGCTGTCATTTCAGGGAGTCATGATAAGGTACCTTCAGTACCTGTAGGTAGATAAAATCATCTTCAGTGAGAGTATCTCATAGGACTCAGCACACAGTATCCAACAGTTTAATGACATACGGACATAACCATACAGTTTATACCCTAGTACAAAGATAAACGACTGAGTTATGGACAATGTCCAAGCTTGACTAAAGTGACCAGGCTGTCACACAGAAAGTTGTCACTGAATTATCTGTAATGTGCACATTCCTGTTAACAAAAGAAAAATCAAGGGCCAGACTTTAGTCCCTTAAGTCCAACAGACTCTGAGGGAAGCTCCAAGGCCCTGTGTAGGCCGTGCTTGTCTTCCTTGCTGAAATCAATGCTTTTTCCAAAGTCAGCGTGTTCTCATTATGACAATCCACTGATTAGTATGTGGCTTAAACATTCAAATTTTCTCAGAAACAGATTTTTTTTATCTTTAAAACAGACCTACCAACTTATGAATACACAGAGAGGGTAAGGTCTCCTTATAAATCTTGTAGTTTGCAAGATACATGTTGATACCACACATCCTAGCATGCCAGTTTCATTCTTCTGCTAAAGTCCTCCTTGTACAGCTGGGCTCCATCAACTGTCACCTCCTGTCTTCATGCCTCAGCTCTTCCAGGTTTTTGTAATGGAAGAGCTTGTTCGATTCAGCATAACAACAGCAGCAAAAATAAATTCTGTGAGTGATTATTATGCATTAGCCAACATGCTGACTACTTTCATACATATTTAATTCTCTAATTAGCTCTTCACCCTGTGAAACAATTTCCATTTTACAGATTAAGTAATAGAGGCTTTTGATAATAACTTGTTCAAAGACACACAATGAAATATTTACCGTTTGAACGTTGGCTTACATGAGTCCAATATCCATATTTTTTATGGTATAGCCTTCTGTGTCTAATTGATTTAATGAATTTAATAGAGATCTTGTCCTTTACTAGTATAATGTAATAACTTTCCAGTAGCAAAAAGTCCTATGTTTCAAACCCCCTGGATGTTACAATGGGATAGATCTCACCAGTTAAGACAATGGAATGCAGCGTGTAACATCTAGTAATTGTACTGATTTAGAACTTCTTAATAGATTCCATGTAACTTAAAGATTTTTTACTATTAATTAACTCAGCCATGGTTGGGCTGGGTTGATCATCCTGTGGCTTAATTGCTCTAGGGCTCTCCACTTTGGCAGTCTTTTCACAAATACTTGAAGTTGAGTTCATTATCTGGTGTCTGTGAAGGGCTACTAGATTTACCACTTAGGCTGACTATTCCCAATGGCTCAAGGTCTCATAAAAGAGATAGTAAGATAAATATAATTGCAATGAAATGTGTTGTTACAACCATATTGAGAAATTGCTGCAGGAACCAGCGGTGAGGGCAATGAATCATCTGGGCTTGTGCGAGAGCTTTACAAGTGGGGAGGTATCATTTGTTCAGGTCTAAAAAGAAGAGATTGGGAATTTGCCAGGAGAAGAACTGAATAGGAGGGAGGGATTTGCAGGCAGTGGATCCAGTTTTTCCAGAAGTATTGACATGTGAAAACATTGTTTAAGTCCATAGAATGATAAATAATTCGGTATGGTAGTTTTTGTTATTTGTTTGTTTGTTGAAATCATGAACACATTGCCTAGAGGTTAAGATAGGAGCATGTAGCCAGAGCCAGGTCATGAGGTTTGACATACTGGCATGCTTGAATCTTGTTGCTTACCGGATTTCTGTCTGTGCATGACAGCCGGTCTAAAAGGGGAGACTCTATGAAATAGACTTAGATCCTCCATGATCAAGTAGGCTCTAATTGTAAAGTCTGACTATCCTAGCTTCCTGGCATAGATTAGCCTCTGCTTCAGGTCATGCTCAGTGTATGCAGTGGAAAAACAATGGATCTTTTCACTTACACTGAACACTCTTTGGATAACAGGTTGTCAATATGTGGTTATCAGACCATCGCATCTGAAAAATCTGGAGGGCTTGCAGAATAGGCACATTCCTGGGTCCTGGGATTCTAAAATTATTTGTATGAGGGTAATGCCTAGGAATCTAAGTTTTAATAAACATTCTGCAAGAATCTGTTACATGCACAAATGCACAGACCCTTTCCCTACAGGGTAAAGTTCAATTGATATAGTTACATTGATTAATTGGAACTCATGTAACACAAACATTTACTTTACTTTAAGACAAAAGAAATTAAAAGACAATATACTGATAACAGAAGTGTTTGTTTTTGGCTTATAGTCTCATTTCTGTGTTTGAATTCATTCTCACAATATTAATTAATTGCTACATTCCATCTTGGAATATTTTATATAAAATATTATAGTCACACAATATATTATACAGCTGGAGCTGGTTGAAGGATGTCTCCCTTGGGAAAGAATCCAGGATCTGCAGTTTACCATAGACCCCACCCAGCCTGCTCCACCCTGGTCTTTGCCTGGCCTGTGGAAATTGTCCTGTCTCCATGCAGGAAGGCTGATCCACGTCTTAACCACTCCATGCCTTCCAGTTTCATTCCTGTTTTTTCCTCACTTCTTCTCATGCTCAAAAATTGCCTAGTATTGGGAGGTGGGTGGACAGAGTCCTCCATCCCTCTGTGTCTTTGCACACATTCTTACTTAGGTCTAAAATGTCCTTGTCTTCCTCATATTCTTGGTCATCTTTTAAGACCCAGTGCAAATGTCATGTCAACTGTGCAATCTTCCCTGACTTCTCCTAGACCAGTTTAGAAATTCCTCCTCTGAGCTCTCCAAGAACTTCGCAAAACTCTCTTGTCCCTTTTATCACATTGTACTATAATCACCTATTTGCTCGAACATCTCCACCACTAGACCGTAAGTTTATTCAGTACTTGATATTTAAAATAAATTCTTACTTAGGCTTAATATAGAAAGGATTATCTCAAACTCACAGTTAACCAATAATCCCACAGCCCTGATTTCTTAATCATCTTAGTAGTAGAAATTGTGGAATTATTTTGAAAGAATACGTTAACTATTTTGACTTTACTCAGAAATGTTTAGGCAGAGTTCATCACATAGGTGCAGTGTATCTTTTTATTTCATTATTTGATTGCCCTTCCAAAATGAAGTTGAATATATCACAGGAGACCTAAAAACCTACTTTATTAAATTTTTTTCTATCATAACATACTACAAATACATCTTAGCTGAATGCAATTTGTGATAATTTCTTAGAAGAACATCCTGTTCTATATTTAACTAGAAACTTATCTAACATTGAAGTCACATTTAACTCTGAATTCTGTTTAATCTCTTCTTAGTAAAATAGCCTATTTCCCCTTTCAGAATAATGCCAGTTTCAGCTATTTGCTATCATTTTCAACATTCCATTTCCCCCAAATATCATCTAATTTTTTTTTTCCTGTTCTTGAGTATACTTATTAGTTTCTCCCTCTATTTTTCTGGCCAAATGCCATTCAGGGTTTAATTAATTCCTTCTACAATATTTGCATGCTATGATTTTCTTTAATTTATTCTGTCTACACTCTTGCCTTATTTAATTCAAGGGAACATTTGGGGAATGGATATGGTTTGCATAAAGGATGCTACGCCAATAAATTATGCTGCTTCCAACTGCCAAAATGGGTAAGCAAAACCTTGCAAAGCCATTTCTATAAAGTCCATCTGCAAACAATGAGAACACTTCTGATTAATATAGGCTAAAGCTACCCTGAAAGTCATTAGCGCACTTCAATTGCACTTGCACACTTCAAGTTTTAAAAAGTAGTGCTGGGGTTTAAATGTTTGAAATTACTCTTTCAGCACCAGTTCTGAAAAGGATGTGTAAATCTAGCTCTGTTTGGCTGGTAGTTCCCTGTCCAGATGGAATTGTGCATATGAATTTATAGAGCATTACAAGCTTGGAAGTCCAGTGATTGTACCATGATGTTTCACAGATCAAATTCTTTTCCTTTGTGAATTGTTGCCAATATGATAGCATTTAATTTTTAGAAAATAACTTCAACTCCATTAAAACTAACAGGGTGAATTAATTTAAAATATATTTCTGGAAGCTGTTCGGAGACAGAGACAGGCCTGAAGGGAAGGAGAAGCAGAGTTAGAGGTAGTGGCACTAGTGTAAAGTGACACAGAGAAAATCATCCGGCCTGGTTGCTCTTCTGTAACCTCTCTCCCTCTTGGGGACCTCTAATCAGACCTTGGGACAGGTGCAGTATTGTAGTTCTCTAGGGAAGTAAGCCCCAGATACCTGGGAGCTGAGCCTGGGTGAGCTCCTTTTATTGGGAGCCCACCCTAGATTCTCAGCTTGCTGGCTATCTAGGAAACCCAGACAAAAAGCACAAGTCATTGCTAGTACTAGCTTAATACCTTTTGCCAGAGGGCTTAACTTCTCAAGGCCTTAGCTTCCTTATTTTAAAGTAGAAATTATGTGTACCTCGTAGAATCCCTTGGAAATGTGGATCTTATTCCAAATGAACTACACTCATTTGTTTCTCAAAAAGAACCATAGAATCATTTATCAGTGGCCACTAAAAAAGGCAAAATTGCATTTTCCTGATTTTCACAACCTTTTGGGATTTATACCTAGATGATAATTCCATTCCAGTTATGAGTTAATACTGGAATCTAAGTGGAGAAATGCCAGAAGGCTAGAATTCCTTCTGAACTTAAATGCTATTTGTCTACATAGACCTGAATTTTAGAGAATGGAATGCCCCATGGTCAAGCTTGTGAGACCTTTTTATTTGCAGTTTTATTGCAAAATAACAGGAGCAGAGAAAAGAAAAGGGTAGCATGCTTGTTTAGGTAATATCAAGAGGATAATTGCTAAGTTTTCTGGTACATACTAAGAGCATGATTTTCTGCTTCTCCATAAAATCGGCATGGAGAATCTCAATGTCTGTGCTCTTATTGCTCAGATATAGCTCAAGCAAGGCATTCCATATGGTCAGAGAGCCTAGAGCCTTTCTGGACCAGTCTATGAGGAGAAGGCTTCTCTGTGGTACACAGTAGAACTTGTCGAATGCTTTTTATGCACCGTGACTTAGCTTTTACACATATCCTTGCATTCCATTTTCACAATGATTCCTACTGCTATTCTTCAGTGGTACATCTACATAAAAAAAAAAAAAAACAAAAACAGATTACAAAAGATACTGGGTAGCTATGCGAGAAGAAAAGACAGTCGCTTTTCTTTATTGAGGAAAAGGATTATTTTCAAAACTTTCCATGGACTTACGAAGGTGAGAAATTTCAGAGCTAGGAGGCAGAAATATTTTTTCATATGCCAAAATTAGCAAGAGGATAATAGACTAAATTATAAATGGAAGAAAAATTTAAAAACATTATAAACACCAAGGAAAATGACTGTGCTCTCTTATTCTAGTGAGAATACAAGTTCATTATGTAGTAAGAGTCTGGATCAAGAGGCTGTTCGAGAGCCATGCTGCAACTCATCATAGAGTTCAGGAGCTGGAGTTCAGTAGGTCAACATTCAATCTTGGCTTCATTATTTTCCAACTTTGTGACTTTAGACAACCACTTAGCTTCTTTGAGTATTCATTTTCTACTTATAAAGTGAGAATAATAAAATGTCTACTTTATACAGTACAGATTAACTTAGTTTGTACAAAATATTGTACCTAACACACTACTAAATTCATGAACATTAAGTAGTGTTATTATTATTATTATTAAAATTTTATTGTTTAGGCAACTTCTAGTGGACAGTCTTCCTGTAGCTTAAGACTGGAATAAATCCTTGGTGCCTAGGATTCCTGTATTCCCAGTTTAGAAACCAGTGGCTTGGGGATCAGAGGTTCATACCTCAAAGGGTGACACAGATATTTTTCCATTTGTAACACAGGCAATCATCAGAAAGCAGACTCTCTTCTTAATCCTGCTCAAATCAAATTACTTTTTTCCCTTTTTCTTATAAAGCAGTACGTGGACTTCACGCCAAAGTCATTGTTAATGCAAATATGATATTGACTTTAATAAATTTTCTGTATTATTTTAAAGAGTTGATACTGACACGGAATGTTTCCAAGACACAGTTATCTATGGAATAATTTAAATTCATGTAGGGAGGTGTTAAGGGGGACATTTTTTCTGCAGCATCAAAACAAGAAATTACCAACTTCAGAGTAGACAAGATGATAGTCCCTGAGGATAGAATAAAATGTCTTAGTTAAAACAGAGCAGCATTTTAATGTCTGTTTTAAACCTCTTATACATTGCAAAACAAATAGAAAATATTCAAGGCACTCTCCACAGTTCTGGTTCTCAGATGTCTGTGTGCATCAGGGATCATCTGTAAAAATGCGTATTCCTGAGCTAGACATTAACTCTGATGATTGAGATTTTCCAAGGGAGAAGCTGGGTGATTATGATGTAAACCAAAGTCTAAGGATTGCTACTCCACAGTTTTTGCCACCCCGTGTCCCAGGCATAGAGAAGAGGCTCTGGATTCTAAGAGAGGAAAGCACCACCTTGGCTAAACTCCTGCCATAAGCATTCATGGGATGTGGAAATTTTATTGGAACATTTAGCAGCAAGGTTATTTTTGAAGATTTTGTGTTAGTTGTGTGTACATTTATTCAATAGATGATCTTTGGATACCCCACTAAGTATAATCAACTGTAATTCCTGTTGGCAATAAAAGGAAGAATCAAAGAATTGAGACTGTCTTCAATTTATTCACATTCTAGTTGTAGAGAAACACAAGCAACCAAGAAAATACAACAGAGGGCATTAAGATAGATCCATGCTGAGAATATTATGAGAGAATGGAGGTGGAGGATGAGAGCTTCGACCCAAATTGAAGAGAGGAACTTCTCAAAGCAAATGACGTTTAAACCAAATCTTGAAAAAATGATTATAAAGAGAGGTTAATTTGAGGGTGTCTCTGAGAGCATATTTCAGTCATAAAGGATCAGGTTAAAAGGTTCAAGGGCATGAAACAGCTGGAATAACAGCAAGTAGTTAAATACATAGCTTTAAATACTTCTGTATATATTAAATTAATATCAAATAGATATAGTAATTAAGTATAACCAGAGTAATAGTCATGTGAGAAGAGTCCAAAAGATGGAAAGACTCAGATCACAAAAGTCTTAGTTGGTAAAATAAGAAATTTGAGTTTTGAAATTTGAAACAAAAGAGAACTACTGAAGGATTTTAAGGGCCAAAGTGAAAAGATCAGATTTGCATAGTTGAAAGCCTCTTTTTCCATTCTGATTACATTTGGCTACAGTTCTGTAGGTCAGAAATCTGCCATGGTCTCACTGGATTAAATCAAGGTGTTGGAGGACTATATTCCTTTTTGGAGGCTCTAGCAAAGAATCGATTTTCTGAACTTTTTTCTAAATTTTTAGAAGCTGCATTTCTGGGCTTGTGGTCTTCTTCCTCCGCCTTCAAAGCCAGAATAGCAGGTTGAGTTCTTCTAACATTGCATAGCTCTGACCTCCTCTTCTGCCTCCTTCTTCCACTCTTAAGGAATCTTATGATTGCATTGAGCCCACTTGGATGAACCAAGTCAGCTGATTAGCAACCTTAACTCCATCTGCAACCTTAATTCTTCTTTTCCATGTAATCTAACATTTTTCACAGGTTTCAGGGATTAGAGTGTAGACATTTCTGGAAGCCACTTATTCTGCCTATCACACTGTTGAAGCTCAAACCTCTCCCTAAGACTTCTGCTTATATTCTCATAGTCACTTAAGAACTCTTATTTCCTAGCTTTACTGGATTTTTGTCTTCTTCTCTGACTCTTGCAGTGGCATTTACTTACCCTTATGCCAACAAAAATATAAAACAAAATCCCTTTAACTGTCACTCCACCCTCACATAAATTTGAACACTCAATAACTGTCTACATTGGAACTTTTTGAGAGGATTTGTGGATCATGGAGACATAACATACAGCAAAAATTGAAAGATATATAGTAGACATTTCTAATTTCTTATTCTATTGATCATTCACCTAATGTAGTTTCTCAATGGGTGCTGACCACTTCACTGCACATGGTGTCCAACCTTCCTCCATAAATTTGATATCATATTTGTCTTCCTCTTTATGCCACTTTTCTTTTTCTCCCTCTCCTCACTGTCAGCTGCATAGCACATTCCTCTCACTTTCTCATGCAGAGACAATTGACCATCTCTTTTGTTGCCGTGGCTCTTAAAGACTTCTACTGCTTCAGGTTCTCATCTGCTTCTACAGGAGGTTATTGAGGTATTTTTCTAAGAAGAAATTTGGTGAGAATCAACAGAGTACATTCTTCACCATTGACATCAAACATAGCCCCAAATCCTGTTTATGACTTTCTTACACAAATCTTCCACTCTCCTCCTGTATTATTTTGGTCTGAAGGATCCATTTTATTTGAAATATTAAACTATAAGCAAAATAAGAGCTTTGCTATAGTTAACATCCATGGTGAGATTTTGGAATGAAATGTTTCAATTTAATGAAAATGACAACACAAGAACATTTTCTGAGGGGAGGGGCAAAAACCTACCTAATGGGTACAATGAACACTCTTCGCGTGATGGGCACTCTTACAGCCCTGACTCAAGCATTACTGAAGCCATCCATGTAACAAAAACATTTGTAACCCCTTAATATTTTGAAATTAAAATTAAGAAAATAATTATCACCCTAAAATCAAATGGACTAGGAAAGAGAAATGACTTATTTCACTCCAGTGAGAGCTAAAATTATGGAGGAGCAGCTTCAGGTACAGCCCATAGACAGGGAGGGTCACAGCTATAGCAGAGGCATGGCAAGGAAATAGCAAAGGAGCAGAGAAGAAAATTTATATTCTCTTTTTCCTGCCTTTGGATCGCCTGCCCGTGCCCCCAGCGTCCAAACCCAACTGGAAGCTTTTCGACAGGGAAGCCTGGTGGATAGCATTTATTAATGCCAGCCTCCCAGGGAAAGGGCAGGGCAGTGAAAGACAGAGAATAAATTTTGGATAGGAATAGGGGAAATGCAAAATAATAAGCACAGTGTCCTAGAAAACTGGAACCTCATTTTGGCCATTTTTCATTTCAGTTACTGGTTGACATAATACAGGCCAGTAGCTCTTCTCAGATATCCATCCTTTAACTATAACTTGAAATACACAATTCTATGAATTAAATTTAACTATGCTTGGGAAATGAGATTTGACTAAAGAGTCTACGAGTGAAGTGTCTGTGATAATATAAATTGAGAAACTCCAGTTGTCATCCATCATAATATTAAAAAAATGAATTCATAGTTGCATTCTAGGTATACCTTGGTTTTAATTCAATAATGATGAAAAAAATGCTGCTTAAAAGCAATTAGAAGGGCTGGGAGAAAGTGTCAGTTTCTTTACCAGTAAAATAAATGGAGCCCATCCCATCAATTATGTTACAGAATTCTAAGAAATATCAGTCAAGAAATACATTATTTTAGACTAGAAAATAATAAACATTTTACAATGAATATGGCAATTAGGTTAGGGGAAAGACTATATGTCAATGATAGTCAAAATTTATTAAACACCTCTAATGTGTGAGACAAGTTTCCTTCCTTCTCTCTTCTCCCTTCCTTCCTTTTCTTGCCTGCCTTCCTGCCTCTCTCCCTTCCTGCTTTCTAGCCTTCAACAACATTTCATGGCTTTGTGGTAGTTATTGGGATTATAAAGAGCTATGGTATTACAAGGAGAAGCACATAACCTAAAATGGGGGCAGGAAAGTGTTCTAGAAGGTTGTGGAACCTGTTCTGAAATTTGAAGATCATATAGAAATATAGAAACTAGCTGTGGGAAGAAATAGGGGAGGCATACCACATAGACCATGTACAAAGACAATGAGGGTACAGTGTGTTATTCTTTAAAAACACTGCAAATAGCTAAGTCTGCCAAAAATATATAGGGTGGAGGGTGGGGGTAATCAAGGATATAGAAACGTGGGTCTGAGAGGGATTCCTATGACTTGCTGAAGAGTGTGGGTTTAAAACTAAAAGCATTAGAGTCACTGTATAATTTGTTATTCAGACTAGGAAACCTTTGAGAGAGAGAATTGGTGCTATTAATAATTACCATGGGACAAAAGGTATAAACTGAGATTGTCCTGACAAACTGGGATTTATGTTTACTTTAAAAATTAGAGACACATAAAAGGATTTTAAGGAGAGATATGGTGTGATAGGAATTGCTCTTTAGGAGAAACCAGTTTGGGTCCTATTAGAATAATCAATAAGACTGATCCGGAGGCCCTAGGCTAAGGCAGCAGCAGAGGGGTTGGATACAAGGCCCTACATCTGAAAAGTATAAAGCAAGCAGTGTTAACAGAACTGGACATGGTGGGTGAGGAGGAAGGGTCATTATCTCCTAGGTCATTTGTGCAAGACAGCAGTCCCAAATGCCTTTTTTTAAATTTCAAAATATTAAGGGCATACAAATGTTTTTATTACATGGATACCTTTTATAAGACTTAAGTTGGGGTTTTTATTGTGCCTATCACCCAAATAGTGTTTATTGTACTCCTCCCCTCCTGCCTCCCTTCTCCTTCTCAGTTTCCAATGACCGTTACCACTCTTTGTGTCCAGGTGTGCCCATCGATTAGCTCCCACTTATTAGAGAGTACATGTGGTGTTTGTTTTTCCATTCTTGAGATACTTCGCTTAGGATCATAGTTTCCAATCCCATCCAAGGTGCTGCAAAAGGCATTGTTTCCTTCCTTTTTATGGCTGAGTAGTATTCCATGGCATATATTTGATATCCATATCCACTATAATTAGAAAGATTTTAAAATTATAAATCAGGTCATTATCTTGCTTAAAATTGCTAAAGGACTTCACATGGCTCTAAGGCTCTGCATAGTCTGACAACCGCCTGTCTCTCAGCTAACCTTGGCATCATCCTTCCCTAGTTTGCTCACCTCCAGGCACTCTAGCCTCACTTCTGTGTTTTAATCACTCCAAGTTCTTTCCAACTTGCAATTTTTTTCACCCATTCTTCCCTGTGCCTGTGCTCCCTTCAGTGGGCTCCTTACAGGGTGAGTTCTTTTCTTGCTTCAGTCTCCACCATGCACCCTCCTATGGAGATGTCAATAAACACCCACCAGCAGTAGACACACCCTGTCTTTCCAACTGACACAGGTTCAATGAAGAACTTATGTGAGTGGACATAGAGTTCAGCAAATTTAGAACTGTTGATAGATGGATGGTGCACCATCTGTTCCCCACACAGTCCCAGACAGATTCTCAAAATGTGAAGGATGAAAACCCTCTGGGGTCCTCCTCTTGCAATAAGAGAAAAAGTCCTCACTTTGGTCTTCATGGCCCTACGCAGTCTGGTCCCTGGCTTCCTCTTCCAGGTCTCTACTAAAATGCCACCTCCTCCAAGAGGCTTCCCTAGACCAAGCTATCCATACTTACCTCTAACGGTACTTTATCATTTTACAGCGCTTATCACCACCAGATGTTATATAGATATGTGTTTATCATTATTTTCTAATAGGTTGCAAGCTCCATTAATATAGGAATGTTGTATGTTTTATTTATTGTTTATTATGCAGTGATTATAACAGTAAACGGCACATGTTAGGCAACTAATGAATACTTGTTGAACAAATGAATGAATAGACTGACCCATGGATTCTCCACACAGTCTTCTGAGGATAGGCTTTAGTTGGAAGAAGATTAAAATTTATGGAAATGGTTTTGTAGCGAGATGGGACCAAGAGAAGTCATTGATTCACTAGCCTTTCTTCTGGCAGGTGATTTAGCAGTATTCGTTCAGTTTAAAGAACAGCAAGTGAGGCTCAGATAGTGAACTTACTTATCTAATGTCACATATCTTTTTATTGTCAGAGCTGTTAAGAATCCTTAGGTTCCTGTATTTTAGCAGGAAAAAAAAGACCACTTACATTATAGTGCATTTTCTCTGTGGCAAATCTGTGTTAAATGCTTTATTCAGTAAAACTATCCTATGGATAGCTGTGTAGCTAAGAGAGGTAAAGTAACTAACCCAAGGTCACTGGTAAGTAAGTAGCAGAGTTGGAATTTGGTTGCAGGTCTACTTTGCTTCTCAGTCTTGTGATGTCCGAGTGAGCATCTATTACAATAGGTACTTAGCCTTGGCTCCTAAAATACTTGGTACCATCCATCACCCATCTCAGTGGCAACCTCTGAGTCATATTTATAAAATCTTGTAGAAAGTTAACATATGATCTTAAAAATGTAACGTGATGAAATGATGATCATGTAAGGGAAGAGGTAAGTGTTGAGA
The DNA here is from genome assembly GCA_028533085.1 of Varecia variegata. Classification (NCBI taxonomy): domain Eukaryota; kingdom Metazoa; phylum Chordata; class Mammalia; order Primates; family Lemuridae; genus Varecia; species Varecia variegata. The sequence continues at coordinate 106,103,523 of CM052443.1, read as the reverse complement.
TATCCAAAAAAGGAAAATCAGGATAGCTTCCTGACATGAATACACATTTTCTTATTCAAATACTATAAATATAAATATTCTAATAGAATCAGAATACTGTATTAATAAACTGCAATTAACTAAGCATTTGGTTCATTTATTCAACAAATGTTTACTGAGCATTCCATGTGCACACTGTATTACTAAGCAATGTGAGAAGCACAGAGGAATATAGACACAGTATTTTCTCTCTAGGAATTTCTGATCTAATTGGGAAGACAAAACATGCACAGGCCAAATTTAAATATACAGTCACGATAACAAAGAGGAGAGTTTCAAGGATACATATAGAAATCTCATTTAAATCAGGTATTTACATTTTTTCCCACACTAAACCTTATAGAACCTCAAACAGGTACCACCTGGACTGATTTGAAGCTTATATCAACTCCATTCTTTAGCTTGTCTTTTAGGTGGTCACCATACTCATGGGAAAATTAGTGAACAAAAAGAAAGCAAGGAAATGAAAAAGTTGAGTAATTCATGAGCCATTTTTTTTTTCATCAATTCACACATCTACTGTTTGTTGGGACCAAATTGTATCCTGGGGATACAGAGAGGGTAAAGCAGACATTGTCCTTGCCCTGAAGGATTCCTAGTCTAGTAGAGGATAGAGTCATAAACTGTAGTGTTTCAAGGCTCTTATATGTGTTGAGATAAAAATCAGAAAGGGGAATGGAGCAGCGATAAAACATGTGGGTGTGCTGAATTCAGACTGTCAGAGTTTGTAACTTAGCACCACTTACAAGCTGTGGGATGTTGAGCACCGTTCTCAATCTCTATGAATTTCAGTTTTCTCATCTGTAAAATGGAGATAACAATAGATAATGCTTCCTAGGGTTATTGTAACTATTAAATGAATCAAAATGTGTCTTGGCAACAATAAGAGATATTCTCAGTAGAATATCTCTTGCAGACATCTGGAAAGTTTTCCTACAGGCAGTTGCTTCTGTCTGAGATGACTCATGAAAGAGTAATGACTATCATGAAAGAGATGCTCGGGGAAATGTAATTATTTTGATAGGTCTTGAGCTCTGGTCCTCTGGTTATAGGTGGGGATTTCATTTGGGAGTGAGCTGAGGTTGGAAGACAGACAGAGGCCAGATAATGCACAGCTCTGTATGACATGCAAAGAGGTTTGGACTTGATCCAGAATACAGTGTGGAAAAGAAAAATTTTAATCAGAGAAGTCACATGGTTAAATTAGACTTGGACAGTGCTGTAGAAATACACTGGCCCAGGGACAAACTGGCAGCCAGAAAAGCAGTTAAAAGATGCTTGGAATAGTTCAGATAATGGATGGTAATATCCTGAAGGCTTTAGCTGCAGAGGTGGAGAGAAAAGCATGATACTAAGAGATTTTAGAAGGTAAAATATATAGGATTTAGTGATTTATTGAGTTTGTAGGGTGATTAAGGAGAAACAGTCTAGACTGACTCACAAAACTGTCTGCAAAATAAAAATAAATTATTCTTCCAGATAAGTTAAGTGCTGACTATTCCAATTATTGCTGCAATTTGTTTCTACCATACTTACCCCTTGGGTGAATAAGTTTTCCTCTCTGATCAAGCACTTACCTGATTAAAGACAGGCAAGCACATTATTGATTATTAAAGGATCACAATTAATTCTGTGCCTAACCATTCATGGAAACTAGTGCTTTTGCTACAAAAATGAAAGAAATTTCAATTATCAATTATTGTAATACAGAAAGCTAGGACTAGTTGAAGAAATCTGTGCAAGAATGAACTTCAGGTTTATTTCTAATTCTTCAAATCTTTGAAGGCTATTCAGTCATGGATTTCATTCCCAATGCAACTGGTATTCTGAAATTTAATCAGGCAATTTCACTAATTCTATAAGTGAAATGTTCCTACTTTATAGTTTACGGTTGCTATATGTATTTTGATACAGACTATTAAAAATGGCATTTTCAGCTTTTTATTGCTTTGAAAACTTTAACTTCCTGCTGGGAAAGCCTAAAGTGATCAAAGGGAAGGAGTAGTTTATGATTACAGATCGGAGAATTTTAAATCTACCTGATCGGAGAATTTTAAATCTACCTGAGCTAGTCATCTTCCACTCCTACTTGTACTAGTTAGAAGGCTTCTCATATACTCATCCAAAGAAACAATCATCTACAGCCAGTGAACATTTCTTTGTGATTTAGGAATAAAAGACAAGTTGTAGCCTCCCTTAGGTTAGGCATTGCAAAATAAGTTGAGCAGTTATTCTCTTTCAAAGTGCATTTTTATTTTTGTTCTATTTCCTAAATATGATTTACATGGATTAAGCTTTTTTATTTATACATATGATTATCAGATGTTAAATGAAGGCATGCATTATTTAAATAGTATATTGCATGCCAAGACACCAGTACTGACCAGATGCATTTGGAATTTCCCTGATACTAATGAACCATTATCAAATGTTCAAATTATTGCAAGATAATAATACTGACTATCTGATAGTAACATAGAAAGAAATGCAAAATGTTTTTTTTGTTTCAGTCTCTCTTCAAAGCAACCTAACTACTTACAACAAGATATGATTTGTTATATTACAGTAAGGCTGAATCAGGAGATGATTAAAGAAGAAATTATGAAATATCAAAGGGTTTATAATACATAAGTTTTGGGTAAAATGCTTCTTTGAGTTAAGCTTAAGACTTCACAATTTATACTCCAATTCCATTTCCTACTCCAGAGAAACAATTTAGGAAAATACTCCAAAATATTAATCCTGAAGTTTTACATATTTAAGAAGCTTAAAAATGATAGTTTGGATTTGAATCAGTGTTTTCAGTGTAAATTGTAATCTTCTATAAGAATAACCATAAACAATTTAATAACCACAAACAATGTCTGTGATTACAAGCTCTATTTCTCATGGCTACTTAAATTGTTCCATTTGACTAAAGTGACAAAAATTCCATCAAGGCTGAGCAATCATTATTTTTTTGTGTGCATTACGTACTTTCGTCAGTAAATCATTGAATTCTTTGACTCATAAGGAAACTTCGGCAGGCTATTGGATTGTTTTATGTATCCTTGCTTTGAGATTCTACTGCTCTAGAAAATGTCAATACAGCTCACTCATAAGGGTAACTAAAGTACATCTTTTGGTCTGCAAAATGCTCTGAGATGGTAAGATAAAGAGAAAATCATTACAAATAATAGTTCAGAAAGAAAACAGCACACTAAAACGAACAAAGAATAAAAGCTTATAGATATATATGAGCTAAAGTCTTGCTAAACAGAAAGATTGCATTGTAAATTATATAATAACCTCCAGGGTTATGGTATAGGTAAAAATTCAATATCAGTACAACTAATTTTTGCTAAGAGTCTCCATCATAAAGTGAACAACAAACAACCATTTTGATCCATATTTATGGTTATCCGAGGTAGGGAAGGGATGAACAGGAATGGCTTCAGCTCATAGTGGTTAACAACTGTGTTTAATTTTTTAGTTTAGATTGTAACTTTCACCTATAGAAAGTATACAGGAGGGCATCTTGATGTGATTGAAGAGTAAGATTTTTAAAATAGCAATGTCAAGGTGTAAAAACTCATTACTTTATCATTAAAGAATGTGCACACAACAGACATTACCTCATCTCTGAACCTTGCCCAGTTCCTAGTTGTCTCCCTCTGTTTTGATCACTCTCAAACCCTGGGGAGGTGAAGGGAAGAATATGGTGAGATTCCAGGATGGAAAAGTTGTCTATGTTGTACGTTCCATAATAATTATTTTTAAAAAGTTTACTTTTAATAAGTGCTTTTAATAATAGTTTGTAAACTTACTGTAAATTTATTGGAATCATGTTTAGTATAATTTTTCTCTGATATAGTTCATAGATGGATGAGAAGGTCTTTCTAAGCATGTGACACCAAAGACAAAAGACTGGAGAAGTAGCTGAATCAATTTTACTCCATAAAAATAAAACAAAATGCAAAAAATTAACAAAAGCAAGAAAACTTCAGTAACAAGAGCCTATCTGAAGGACAACTTTACTAGGAAAAATAGTTGCAAGGTGTTAATATATGACCAACTAAAGTTTGATTTTTTTTTAATAAATCAAGGGCTATCATATATCGATAAAAGAAGATGTAATGCAGAATAAATAACACTGATATCATTTTGCTCTTATTAGACTGGCAAACACTGGAATGCTGGCTCATGCCAAGTGTTGGTGCAGACGTAGGGTGTAGGAAACCTTAGGCGCTGCTAGTGAAAACACAGTTGACGCAGCCAATCTGGGGGGAAATCTGATCATATTGGCTGAAATTCAATATGGACTCACCCTATGATACAGAAATTCCACTCCTGGGTAAATATTACAAATAAATACACAGATCAGCACAGGGACATGTTCAAGATGTTCGTGGCAACATTGTTAAGATAGAAAGAAGTGGAAGCCCTCTGGGGAAGTGGGTAATGTGGTGGGTACAGCCCACAGAGTTCTAGCCAGCAGGGAGAAGCAATAGACTTGGTGTATACAAAAGAACATGGATAGATTTTTAAAACAGAGACCTGTGTTTAATGTATGTGTATATGTATATATGTATGTATATACAATAAATGAACTAGAAGGAGACCTCTAATACTATATTATCCATATAAATTATGCATGCATATATATCAGAAAACTATAATAAAAATTTTATAAAATATATATATTAAGGGATATATTAAACATGTCAAAATGGTTACTGAGGAGGGGATGTATAGAAATGGGAAAAGGGATAAAGGGAATAAATAGATTGCAGTGCTGGGGCCTTGTGTAACCACTGATGACAACTGTGCCTCTAGTTGAGGATATGATTAACCCAACCTTCTGCACCTGAGGTCTAGGAAAAAACCACAAATACAATAGACAATGCGATATGGCAGCTGATGAGAGAAATAATAAATACATATGGTTAAATGGTTAATAAAAATATAAAGAGCTGTCAAAGTTCACAAGAGTCCACTGAACAGAGACAGATACATACTAGTTCACCACACAGTACACCTATAGTATAATGTTCTCACCTGTGAAATAGTTACTTTCATACTTAACACAAAGGGCATGTGGAAAATACTGTTGCTTTTCCAACCCAACCACAACTCCTAATTCCCTTTTTTCTTGCTTGCTACATACAATAGAGGTTGAAAAGTACCACATACCTACATTTCTGGTCTTCCTTGTAGTTGGAGCTGCCAGTTGGAACTATTTCTGAACAATAAATAATATGTAAAGAAAATTATAGAAAAACCTTTGTTTTCCTGACAGAATATAAGTGAAAGCTCTAACTTTACTTTTTCCCTCTTTTCCTGCTTTGATGGTAGGCATGATTGCTGGAACTATGATGCTATTTTATCACTATGAGGCAACACATATAGAAAGGAAAAGCCAAAACCTGATGATAGGGAAGCATAACATGCAGAAGAGCCTGAATCTGTGATAACATCATTCAGGTACTGAACCAACACCAACAGCAGTCCATTACCAGACTTCCTGTTATGTTGTGAAACCGAATCCCTATTAAATTTAAGTCATTGTTAATATATTATTCTGTTACTTCCCAGTAGAATCTGAAAAATAGACTTAGAAATGTCTGACATATAGAATACTGAGGCATGGGCAATATACATAACCTAAACTTTTATACCTCCATAATAAGCTGAAATAAAATAAAAAAAGAATACTGAGGGACAGGTTTCCCCAAGTCAAAGAAAAGTCAGGAATGGAGAGAGGGTGTTCTGAGAAGTCAGTGTGCCTGCTACTTCAAGGTATTCCTATATTATTTTTTTATCAGTAGCTAGTTTTGATAGAACTATAAACAGATATTGAAAACAAGAGAACATAAAGGGCAAATAAAAACATATATCTAAAAATTAGTTAAGAAAACTGAAAATTTTAGGTAAGAACTCTCCTTGCTTGGAAATAAAGAAAACAGATCTATGACAAAAAATCAAAAGAAGAGATACAAAGAGAACAAAAAAGAGGTATTAAAACACCAAAACACAAGAAGTGGATAGAAGTAAATTGGCAGAACTCAAAAGAAATGGAGGATAAGAATAAAATGATTACCAACATGAAAGATTCTTTAGGAGCAGCCAACAGTAGAACTAATAGAGGTCCAATACTACAATGTAGGAGACTGGCTTGAAAAAAATGCTCAAAATAAAATATAAACCATCAACAATATAAAAGTAATTAAACTATGGATAGAAAGCAGAAAGTGTTTGGGAGGAAGAGAATTTGTTAGACAAGAGCATAAGGGAAATCTCTGGAGTGATGGACATAGTCTATCTCTTGTTTTGTGTGATGGTGTATGTGCTGTACACATTTGTCAAAAGTCAACAAACTGAAGACCTGAGATCTGTGCATTTTACAGTATATTAATTAGATGTCAACTAAAAATATGCAAAAGTGATCAGAGAAAATGGTAGATACGAATGGCAGAAAAAGAAGATCCAACATTCACAGAATTAGACCACTGAATTACAGAGGGGTACAAGTGGAATTGACAAAATATTCAATAATCTATGTAAACAAGGGTTTTCCATAATAAAAGAAGACCAGAATATGCACAAGAAAAGGATAAACTGTGTTCCCGAAATTATTGAGATGGGGATAGTGCCTGGTGAACATATTTAATAAGGATAATGGAAAAATCCTATGACTGTCTAAAAACACTCAATAACCTGAAAATTACACACATACTTTCTCAAAAAATAAATCTAGATTCACATAAATAGATAAAACCAAAACTGAAGAATATATAGGAAAAATGATTTTTAAAACATACTCTGTATTAATACATATGAAGTACGGCTAAAACTGAGAGAAAATTTCATCACCTTCAACATCTTTCTGAAAGCAGACAAGTAAAACGCATTCCACTCAAAGAGTAAAATGACCTAAATAAATAGATACACAAACAAGCAAAGCCAAAAAAAGCAAAAGGAACCAACAAAGTTAAAATCAGGAATTATTGAATTGAGAAACCAAAACCAACCAACAAATAAAAATCTTTAGCAGAACAAATACATCAATTCAGAAACTTATTAAAAATAATACAGCAAAACAGATAAATCATTAGCTACTCTAACAAGGAAAAATAAAGTACCAATTAAAAATAGAGATGAAAATGGAAAAATAATTATAGATATGGGGGAAATTTTGTAATAGTTTTTGAGAAAACTTTGCTAAATCTATTAAAGTGGATTTCAAAATTGAATAAAATATAATAGCTGATATTCTAAGAAATGCCATTGAGCAAAATAAACCCCTGAAGGGAGATAAACATTTAAAGGGCTTTCAAAATGTCAAAGATGTCAAAGTAGCTATTTAAATACTGCTATGAAAAACAATGTTGCTCTTAGACTAGATGATATTCTTGACTCTATTTTTCTCAGTATGCTTTTTCCTGTGACAATTTGTCTAAAATGAACATTTTTAATTTATTTTTACTCTCTTATTTCTTAACCTGTTATTTGTAAATTTATTACACATGGATATTTTATAAGAAGCAAATTCTTCCTGGGCCCTGGTTTCAACCATTTCAACCATTCTTAGAATTTTTGTTTCAATAGGGAAGTTCAAGCTATTTTTATCATTATCAACAATAATCAATATATATGTTGAACATCCAATATGTACCAGGTACCATGCTAATATTATCCCATATATTATACCATTTAATTTCCAAAACTTCACAATGAGGCTGTTGTCAGTATTTTTCATTGATTCTGAGACGCATAACTTTCCCACATTTTAATGTCATTAAGATTGTGATAGGTCTCACAATAAATGGCATCATGCAATTTTAATAGCAATTATTTTTCTTTTTTATGGTACACAAAAAAATGGTGCCACCAATGATCAATGACATCTTGGATTAAATGAAATACATAATAACCATTTCACAGGTGGAGAAACATAGTTAACCATACTTAACAAAGTTTAAAAACATGTCCAAGATCACTGAAGGTAAGTGACAGAAACAGAGTTCCAGCACAAGTCAGCCTCACACCACATCCCAAGATCATTACCTCCATAATGGAAACACATTGTCCTCTACCATCTCATTGTAGATTGTCTATATGCTTTCTTGCTGTATCATTAATTTTCTATATTTTGTTCTACTGACTATTATTCTTTTGCTTATATTCCTCCATCAGTTTGGGAGTTACTTGTCTTATTTATCATGTCAATAAGAATCAATAACAAGTAATAAGTACTTATTACATAACAGGTTTTATGTATAATAGCACATACAAAATAGTTAGCTCTCCCTGTTTAAAATAAGAAAAGAGACTTCCTCTCCCTTTGCTTATAATATTTGTTTAATTTAGAAAATTTATAATTAAGTTCTTTCTCTGTCTCTCTGAGATACATGCAAGTCATTTAAAAGCTCAATAAGCCTCTTGCCAGCTTTATGACCCAGGAAATCTTTCTCAAAAACCTAGGAGCATGTCTTTGAAATGTAATAATCAAGGAAGATAGCACCCCTATCTCCCAATTGCTATGCCTAACTTTAGGGGATGCCTTGCTCTAAGTTGCATCTTGTCAAGACTATATCTTGTCACAAAGATGTGACAAATTTATTTTTCCTTTGGATAAAGCTAATTAGTTAACACAGATGGTCACCTCGAATTACCAAATGAATTTAGGATTAACTCTGTGTAACTAATTGTGCTGTCAAGTCCTCTTATATGGGGACTAGTTTTAGTTTGTCTTGAGACCATGTACGTAAAGTGTTGTATTTGCTTGGCTATATAAAAAGATAAGATTTCTGTTTTTGCAGTCTCTTAGAAAATTGCCTGTGATGTACATCATATTCTGGCTTAATGCTTATGCAATTATAAAATAGTTTCCTTTCTCTTCTACCTTTGTGGAGCAGTTTTCTGGGTTGGGAAGAGATTTTGTTTTTGATTATATTTTCTAAATATGTGTAAGGACTAAAAGTTAACTGGTAAAGAGTTAAATAATTGCTTGGAACAATTTAATGATGCAAGTTCATTCAATCACAATGTTCACATCTGTCTGTGCTTATATACAGGATTTATGCTTCCGTGAGTATGTCTAATATTACCCCCTTCCCCTGAAACTGAACATGTAAGCCAAACAGCTGCTGCTATGTTGAAGAAAAGGTGGTGAGTTGATCCATGGAGCACACAGTTGGCATCAACGTGTGCTAAGTTAATATTCCATGAGCACCAGCTGCCATGTCATTGCCAAAATTGTAAATTTGAAACAATCTAAGAATTGTGCATTCAGGCTCATAAAGAGCCTGGTGCCATGATGGATGCCTAAGGATTGAGCTCTACCTGCCACTAACTATCACATGCCATGTTTTTTCTCTATAATTTCAGCAGTTGAAAGTTTCTTAATAGTTTACTTTTACCAATTTTAGTAAATGCCTCAATCTGTAACTAAAGTATTTGGGGTAGGGAAGTATTTCTGGGGAAGGCATTTGAAACAGAAACCATACACAGATATGAGTTCTGGATTGTGTGAGTCTCTTCAATCAGAATTCAAAAGTATTATTTCCCTGCACAAAACTTTCTTTGGCCCACTCTCAATAACAAAGAGACAATTACATCATTTAGCTCTTAGGTTGTTGTCAGTAATTGCAAAATCCAATTTTAACTTCCTTTGAAAGAATATTGGTCCTGCTTCTTTCTTTGTATTTGACTGCATACCTGTTTTTTGTTTTCTGCTTTGCCTTTGGTAATTATTACCAAGCACAATATCTAAGCCAAGTGCATGAGTAACCATGTACCTTTCCCCCTCTCTAGCTAAAATGTGATGGAGGTAACTATTGGTTGAGGTCTCTTTAAAAAGTAGAAAAAATGTGATGTAAAAATTAGTGTTTTGAGTATGGTATGTAGCAACTTGGGCAACCAGAAATAGGGGATGCCGTTTTCTATTTTATGTAAATGAACCATGAGGGCTGGCCCGAGCCCTGACTTCGAGAGAGACAGTGGCCTCAGCAGTTCTACTGGTGTAAGAGTTTAAATGAAATTGGTCCAACTATGGGGCCTGGTTCCTGTAAGGGAGGCTGGGTTGTCTAAATCATTTTCTATGTAGGGGCTCAGTGAACTTGAGGGGAATTTTTGCAGGGAGAAATTATAGGCTTGAGTGCGTGGTTGAAATGAGAGGTGCACAAATAGGTAGAATCGAGGATAATTCCAAGGTATTTAATTAGGTATCTAGGTGGATGTTGTACTGTTAATCAAGGTACTGTCAACACAGGAGGAAAAAAATAGGTTTGAATGAGGGAAATACTTAAATCAAAGTTGAACAATTTATTTCCCTTCTTAAAGATGTAACAGAAGACTAAGGAGTATTTTGAGGGGTATGTACATGTAGGTAGGAGGTCAAGTACCTATTTGGGCCATCTTAAGGCTAAATATCATATAGATCAGAAGGCTGCATCTCATTTGATGGACAAATCTCCATTTTCCCAGTTGTTCAGACCTAAACTTAGAATTATTTATGTCTCCTCCCTTTCTCTTCCAATGCATGTCCAATCCAGTACCAAATATGTTAGCTCCGTGTATATCCAGAATCTAATCTTCACTGTGACTTCACTTAGACTCTGGTCTAAGCCAGTATAAATTCTTGTCTGGATACTGGCCTCATCCTTCTCCTAGTAGCCAGGAAAGTTTATTTTCCACACAACAGACAGAGGGATATTTAAAAAATGTAAAACTATTTAATATAGTTTTTCATGCCACTCAGAGTAAAAGCCATAGTCCTTTTCTACAAGGTCCTCTACCACTTGGTCCTTGGCTGTCATTCTTTTTATTGATTGATTGATTCAATAATCATGCCACCACACCCTGCTGTCTTTTTTCTATTTTTAGTAGAGATGGGGTATTACTCTTGCTCAGACTGGTTTCAAACTCCTGAGCTCAAGCAAGCCTCCCACCTCAGCCTCCCAGAGTGCTGGGATTATAGGCATGAGCCACAGCGCCCAGCCCTGGGTTGTCATTCTGACCTTACTTTTTTCTGTTACTACTCTTCCACATTCATTTTGTTCCAGGCATACTGGCCCTCACATTACCAGCAGCTCCATAAACAGACTGAGGGCCTTTGTACTTAGGATGACTCACTTCCCCTGAATCCTCTTCCACAGATATTTTTATGGAGATTTCTCTTATTTCATTCAGGTTCTTTGCTCAGTTGCCACCCACAGGGAGACCTTCTCTGACCATCTTATCTAAACAGCACACCTGTCATGCACCAACCCCTTACTTGATTTATTGTTTACAAAATTTATATTGTCATTATTTTGTTTTACTTGTTTATATATTTTGTTTATTCATTATCTATCTGTCTATCTCTGCTTATTGTCTGCTTTCCTAGAACAAAAAGGAAACTCTGTAAGCATAGGAATTTCTGTTGTTCTCTTGATAGTATCCCCAATGCCTGAAATAGGGCCTGATTAATTGACTCAATTAATCAATTCATTCATTTAATAAATAGCAAATAATGGGGTGAAAAGGCAAAGAAAATATGAAATATACCATAGTTTAATGGAATAACAGCAACATAGCAAGACCCCGTCTCTACAAAAAATAAAAATGTAGCCAGGCATGGTGGTGCACACCTACAGTCCCAACTACTCAGGAGGCTGAGGCAGGAAGATTGCTTGAGCCAGTAGTTTGAGGTTGCAGCAGTGAGTTATGATGGCACCACTGTACTCTATCCTGGGCAATAGAGTGAGACCTTACCACACACAAAAAAAAAAAAAAGGAAAGAACAAGGAACATAGATTCAGAAATATTTTATTGATTTTTGAAAGTTACTTAAACTTTATTAATCTTAGTTTATTATCTATATAATGAGGATAAAAATAATAATGCATCATATATTTAATACAGAAATGAGCACTCATGTACATAAAATATCTAGCATGATTTTGGCATTCATTAATTACTCAAGGAATTACAGCTTTTATCATTTGAAATATTATCACTGTCCTGAAGAAATTCCCACAATGGAGAGACTCAAGCATATGAGTAGGATTACAATAGTGTCAAGGGAGCTTTGATAGAAAAAAAGAACATGGTATATAGGTAAAGGTGATATTCAAATATTTGATAGCTGGTTTGGCCAGGGCACTGGCCAGTCAGAAATGACATTGGCTTTAAAATTCAGCCAGTGACCATTCTAGTACATAGTGCTTACTGATAAATACTAGGAATGGGACACAGAAGAGAGATTGATTCTATACCCTTCTGGGGAGAGAAATCCAGAGGCCCTATCAGTTCAGATTATCCTCCCAATAACTCAGGAACTATTGATCTGATATTGAGCACTAGCTTTAACATTATGCCTGATTCCTCCTTACTACTAAGTAGTTTGGAGTGAAATATACTGGAATGAGCCAATGGGTGTTTATCCTGTTCCCTGAGTTAATACCTGTGATGCCTCTTGGCCTATTTCAACATCCAAGTGACCAGCCCTCAACAGCTATTGCCCTGACTCATGGTGTCAGACTTCAGCATCATTTCCCACCCTGAGTCTGTGTCCTCCCTCCCTTGACCTTTTCCGTAAGGGAAAGGTCTCCATCCTCCCTTCCTCCCTTGGGACTGGAGCTCTGGCCCTAGACTGGAGCACAGTCCCTGTGGCCTTGAAATCTGTAAATAAAGCCTGAGGTTGCTGGTCTGTTTTCCCAGACTTTGGAATATTACTCATCATTTATCTTCTCTTTTCCTTTACCTGCCACTGTCCATACCATAATGCATTCTGTTCTGAACCAGTCCTGAGAGGAGGGGAGAGAGCGAATCCATGGTTGGCAAGGGGCAGCCTCAGAGGATAGCCAAGCCAGTACCAGCAACTGGGAAGGGAGTGCGGAGAGGAATGCCATATGGGGGGAGGGGCAGAAAAGGAAAACATTTTGAAAAAGAAATTATTGTAACTATGCTGTGAATACAATATTATGCAGGTAATTCTGAAGTGTGAATGTGTGAGTATATGGGTGTATGCATATGTATTTCAATTCAATTAACTTTAACTGTAACAATTCAAAGAAAGCCAACAAAGTTTAGTTATTTATTATGACTGTAGCTTGTATATGGATGTAAGGGGCACTATTTATAATCCTTTTAGTTTCAAACAAAGCCTGTGCTTTTTACATGTCTAAACTGTCCAGATGCCAGGTAGCCAGGATCCAAAGGTAGAGAGCTCTGGACAGACAGCTCTATTTGTTATTAAAATTCTCCTTTTGGGGGTGGGGGAGGGGACGGGTGTTTACCTACATGATGAGTGCGATGTGCACTGTTGGGGGAATGGACACCCTTGAGGCTCAGTCTCGGGGGGTTGGGAGGGGCATGGGCAATATACTTAACCAGAACGGTTGTACCCCCATAATAAGCTATAATAAATAAAAAAAAAATTCTCCTTTGCTCTATGTTTGAACTTCTTGCTTGGTTTCTCTGTTCACCAAGATCCCAAACTCTCGTCTTGTATTCTGTTAGGATCCTAGTGCTTACTCTTCCAAAGTAAAGGTGACAGATAACATGTCTTGGCTTTTGAACCCTGGCTGTCCTTCTTCAACATGGCTCTGTTTCCTCAGGGTATCTCTGTCTCCTTACCCAGATTCCCCTAAAAAGAATTTGTAAAGTGGATTCTGTATGAATTGAATTATTCTAATTTGCTGTAAGGTTTGTTCTTAAGTATTTTCATCATTATTCTACCACCTAGTTTAAACTTGTTTATAATTTACACAGATTGCATCTGGTAATGTTGATTATGGAAAGCAAAAGAGAGTGTATTCTGGAGCCACAAAAAATTAATGAGGTTTTATAATGTACATTGCAGTGCCTTCCTCTGTACTATATATTTATTCATCATTAACAAAAAGGTCCACATAACCAGTGTAGGCTTAGAAAAGTCTAGAATTAAAAAAAAAAAAACAGCTCTAAAATAGAAAATAGAGGTCAGAAGAAGCAAAGGTCAAAATCTAAGAGATATATGTTATTAATGAGTCATGTTCCAATTTTCTCTGCAAAAGTAGTAAAAGGTAAAATCGAAAGGAGTGATCCAGCATATTGGACCACTTGCCCAGAGAAATAATGGCAAGAAAAAGGGGATTTAGGACAGTTCAAGGGATCTGTGAAGGGGACAGAGAATGAGCAGAAATATTTCCATTTATTTTCAAAGCAAAGGCACTATTAACTTGACAAATGGCTAGTTCATAGTTGTGCTGTTGATCACATACATTTAGAGTGTCAGAAAGATGTGGTGTGACAATGAGAAATAGGGTAGTTTGAAACTCTGGTTAGCAAAACAAAGGCAAAAAATATATGAAAAATTGTCTTAGAAGTTTCCAAGATAATGGGAATAAAGAACCCATGGCCATTTGCCATGCCCAAAAGCTGACTAGCCTTTGAATATGAAAATCAAAAGACTTAAATTTATCTAAGAATACCACCAGCACCCAAAGTTGATTATTTCTAAGGGAAAGTTCTAAGAGCTTAAATCCATTAAAAAGATTATGCCAAGTGCTTTTGATGAATACTTCCCCAGATTTAAATTATATTTCCCTAAGCTAGAGGTGGGAGGAATAAGATAAGAGACAAAGTGGCTTGGGGGATCCTAGTAATAGCAAAATCAACAAAATGTTAGGAATGTGGCAAGATCTGAGATAGAAATGACTGCAGATACACAAGCAGATGGACCATACATAGTCTTCAGAAAAATGTTCCATGACCTTAGCATGAAACTGAAGTAGCAACAGCGGTGCAAAAAACTCCTGTGTGGGGCTTTGTTTGAGTACCCAGTAGCTGCGTGAAAGCTGAGTCATCCACACCAGAGCACGTGTCCTTTGCTGTACCTATTCCTAGGGTCTATGATGCTGGCTGCATGGTCTATTTTTGATGTGGATTTGTAGTCATCAGCAGCTTGAATGACGGAGAGAAGTCCCAGCAAGAATTTTATCTTTGATTGTGCTCTAAGGTGTTGTCCAGTGCCCATCTGACTTAAGCTGTGTGGACCCTTAGCAACGATATATGCAATGGCCACTGATGCCCACAGGCTCAGGAAGTGATGCAGGCTTTCCCTCCTTAATAAAGGTGGGGGAGTACTTGCTTTGAGGGGAAGACTGAATAAGCATTACAGTTACAATTGTACTGAATCATATACATGCCACTCCATAAATGGTGTGTTGATTGTCAACATTATTATTAAATTTAATGTATGCTATTTGTAATTTGAAGAAAAATCATTTTTAAAATAACTCCTTAAGGAATTGAACCAACTGAACTCATAGTCAAGACTCTGGTGCTCAATGACCATTCCTCCTCACAATGTCATGCCAGAACAGGACTTACTTGTTTCTGACTGGTCATTAGCATATTGTGGATCTAATATGCAAAAATTTATTTTCCTGGGCTTGATTAATATTTGCATTATACTTCTGGGGAACATTTTGTACTTCACCTGGCCACAACTTGTTTCTTTTGTGTTTTATTCTTTTTTAATCTTTATGAATATAGTAGTGATCTAACTGCCATTTTTGTCACCCCATGTTCACCTCAGGATTGGTTCAGATGATCCATCCAGCTAGCAGTTGCCCACCTTCTTCTTTACTGGGGCAAACGTTTCTTCCTAAAGCTGCACTATTGACTGAAGAGACAACCTTCTTTATTCACTGAATTTTTATTGCATTTCTAGCCTCCTGGAAGACAGCAGTGAATTAGTCAAACTGATTAGAATGCAATTAAATACCTGTATAAACTAATGTTAAACTCTTAAAAATGTGATAAGCTTTATGAAGGAAGATTCTCAGGGCTATAAGAGTACATACATGATACAGGGGATTCCACCTAGATGTGGAGTGGAGTGGACTTCATTAAAGGCTGTTCGGAGGAAGAGATGTTTGTGCTGAAATTAAAAGGATAAATATGATGTAGTAGAACAGGGGAGAGGAGAGGAAGGATGGGGTTAGAGAAGACCATTTGGGGACAAATATTTTGCTAGACCGCGGTGTAATTTTCCCTCAGTAAAAAGGGTGATTTTTATGCTAGTGATCTATGGGGTCACTTAGCATGTTCCTCTGAGCTTATAATACCTGTAAACTTGTAGTTGTATACAGAGACTAGATCAAATTAAAAATACTTTTTGGCAAGTCTAGCTTTTCTATTAACTTTCATAAGAGTACCTTTTGATATATTGTCATTTTATATTTTCCTGTATTCAAATATGTTAATATTTTCCTTTGTATTCCCTATTTTATTTATGTTTAATCTGTGTCTATGCAGTTCATTTTAGTACTTAAGAGCATATGGACTTTAGACTGTCTGTGTTAAAATCCTGTCCCATCACTAACTGTGTAAACTTGAATAGTTTCTTAAGAAAAATAGTATTTATTGAGCTCTGACAACATACCTGGCCTATTTCTTTGATTTTGTTTAAATTTTATCTTGGCTTTTTAAAAAATCTTACTATGTTTTTGTCTTTAGTATTTCTTTTCCATTCTTATACTTTCAACTTTTTTGCATTTTTACATTTTAGATGTGCCCCTTGTTCCTAGGTTTGGTGTTTTTTTCTTTTTTTTTTTTTCCACTTCTAAGTGAAGTATTTAGTCCATTTCTGCTTAAAATCGTGAATATATTTGAATTATTGCAGAAAGTAAGGTAAGAAAATGCCATGCAAAGGGCAATGGGTTATTTTCTATATGAAATGAGGGGGAAAAGAAGTTTTTAAGTAAAGATAGTTGCCACCTTGTTTTTTTAAAAAAAGATAACTCTAGTATTAGTAGAGAGGGCAGACTTTATGAACAGGACACTAAATAAGGACACTATTACAATAATCCAGATGACAAAGAACGCTTCATCCAGGACAATGAGAGTGGAGATAGAAAGGAAATGATGAGTATTATATTGGAAGAGTTTGACTCAAAAGGAGATACTTTTGAAGTACTACAAATAACCAGACATGTTGACTGAGGAAGGATAAAGCTTCTTCAGAGGCTTTCTCCTAGGTTTTTAGACTTTATAACTTAAAAAAAAAAAAGTGTACTTATTTATTTATTTTTATTTGAGAATATGATGGGGGTACAAATGCTTTGGTTACATAAATTACCTTTGTACCACCTGAGTTAGAGTTACAAGTGTGCCCATCCCCCACACAGCACGCACCATGCACTGCACTCGTTAGGTGTGAATTTACCCATCCCCTCCACCCCCCCCCACCTACTCGACACCTGATGAATGTTACTTCCCATATGAGCACATAAGTGTTGACTGATTAGTACCAATTTAATGGTGAGTACATGTGGTGTTCATTTTTCCATTCTTGTGATACATCACTTAGAAGAATGGGCCCCAGCTCCATCCAGGATAATACAAGAGTAAGCATTCATCTATAGAAGAAATAAAGATAGATAAGCAGACTTCAGACAGGGGAAGTGATACTTACCATTTCAGATATGTTGAAGTTGAAAGGCCTGGAAATAATCTAGGAAAAGATGTCCTGAAGGAACTTCAACATTCAAATCTAAAGTTCAAGAATTAAAGTATAAAATGCCACTTAAGAAATCACCAACATATAAGTGATAGAGAAGATAGCAGAATTTATGTGAATAAATGATTTTTAAAATAAGAGTATATATGGGGAAAAGAGATGAGGGCCAATAATATACCGACAGGGAAAAGCAATGTGTTGAAAGATGAAGAGAGTGGACTAAAAAGAAACACAGTGAGAGAACAAAAACATTATGAACAGTGGAGTGTGATGGAAGCCCAGGAAGAAAAGTATTTCCAACAGCAGGAAGTGTTGATTACTGTCAGGGACTTCAGACTTCATTTTACTCTCATAGAGAAAGGAATGAACAGAGATTACCCATTAGATTTGGAAAATTGTGAGTAATTTGAAAATCTTATCAAGAATGTTTTAAGAGGTTCACTGATGAGGACAAAAGCAAATTTTCTTAAAATTCTTGCCTCGGGTCACAGGGGCCAGAGCTGATTTTTGCAAATGAGCTCAGGCATTATCTAGCCATTAGTCTTCTATGTGCTTCTTCTGCATGTGGAGCCTGAAAAATTCTCATCAGCCTTGACAGTCACCAGGAGTGCTATTGTGTCTGGCAATGAACACATCACCCAGAGTCATCTCATTCATCTTGAATCCTATGACCACAGTCCCTGAGGCATACAAGACATTCATTTGTTCAACAAACATTTACTGAACATCGACTTTAGACCACGTATTGGGAACACAAAGATGAATAAGACTTGGTTCCTCCATCTGAGCTCCTCTTTGACTAGTCAAAGAAACAGATGGAAGCACATTAGGGAACTGATTTTTCACTCTATAATAACATAATCTACCAGGTAGGAAGCAAAGATTTATTATTAAAAAGAAATATATGTATTAGTTCAATGATATTACATTTTTTTAGAACTAGAGTGATATCTTTTTTGCTTTCCTATAGTTGAATACAAATAATTGAAAGCATGCCTTTCCATGGAAAAAAAACCTATGTAATCAACGTGATATATTGAAAGACAGGCCTCTACACTGCAAATTCAATACCTGACTCAGACCTTCTCTGTACAGTTGGTAGATGATAAATTTTTATTAGTTTATATCTATACAGAGCCAATAAAATGATTTTCATTCTGTTTCTATACAAAGCCAAAAAAATAATTTAGGTGTAAGTATTTGATCATTTACATTTGGTCTACAGCAACTGTATCAAATGTCTGACATGCACACTTCCAGTTCCATTTTTCTGCACTTATAGCAGATTGTACTAATTGTGTGTGACCCTTTTCCTCTCTGGTCACAGGTGTGAACACATAATCCTTTCCAACACAGTGTTCCAGGCAGCCATTACCAATCAATTGACATTGACATTGTAAACATGCACTCCTGGGTTAGTTTCATTGTTTCTTGGATTCCATATCATTTTCTTTCTATGGATCCCCATTTAATTCTGTTGGAGGGCATCCTAAATGAATGCAGAGAAGATAAATTTTGAAAACTTTGCATCTGAAAGGTTATCTTTGTCTTCACATTTATTTACCAGTTTGGCTAGATAAAAAAATTAAGGATTGAATTCATTTGATTTTCAATTTTTGAAGACGTCGCTCTTTAGGGCTCTATCTTCCTCTTGTATCTAGTGTTGTTGATGAGAAGTTAGGTGTATTTTACCATGGGTGTCCCCTTTTCCTTATCAGTTTTCTGCTAGATCGACTTTTACATTGTCAGGGTGGACTAACTGGACTATTTTCCCGCAACCAACTCCTCCCTGTAAGCCTCTCCTGGAGGCTATTCTCCTGGGATAGCATGCTTGTTTCCATCACAACCTTCTCCCAGTGTGTATTCAGAGTTAGGGCTTTCTCCATGCATATTAATATGATTCTTCCCAATCTCCAAGTTCTATAAATTCATAAAAATGTATTTTATTCAGGGAAATTTATTTTGTTTTAAGTAGTGTCGTGAGTTATATATGTATTAACACTTAGTTTTACAGTCATTTGGTGGGATCTTGGAAGGTAGAAAATATGTGTTTTATCTGTTAACTGGAGCAGAAAATATTTTTTTGCTGTTATCTATAGATCTTCAATAAAGTAATCTGCACATTTTGTTGAGCTAGGTGGATACGATTAGTGCTTGTGGTTAGCAGAGTGTGTAGACTAAATAAGGAAGATGAAATTATCATGAGTGGCCATTTCTTGACAGACAACAATATGAAATTAAACCATGATGGGTGTATACCTACATGATGAGTGCGATGTGCACTGTCTGGGGAATGGACACGCTTGAAGCTCAGACTCGGGGGGATGGGGGGGCATGAGCAATATATATAACCTGAACTTTTGTATCCCCATAATAAGCTGAAATAAAAAAATAGAATAAAATAAATAATAAAAATAAAATAAAATAAAATATCAATGCTTTTATTCAGCCAATGAGAAAACAAACTACCTTTTGCAGTCATCATTCCTTTAATTTTGTATCCTTGTGCTAATTAAAGTCACCTTAAATTGTAAGGAACAGAATTCTATTCTTATTTGCTTACTCAAAGAGGTGGAATTTTCAAGATTTTGGGGCATGTCAGTAAGTCTAAAAGAGGTTTAAATAGTTAACATGGAAATGGCAGAAATCAGGGAAGCTCCAGGAGCCACAAGCAATAAGTGTTGTTCAATTATCATTCAGGACAGGAAATGGGCAGGTTTACCGATTCCCACTCACTATATCCGTTCTAAATTCTTGAAGAGAGCTATGGATTGGCTCAATATTGGTTAAAAATCTGCCTCTCAATTAGTTATGGATAGGGTTACATAATATAAAAAGAGCCAAAAATCAGCCCTGAAAAAATCCTACTGATAGAAAGCATTATCAAAATGCTTATTCTTGAATGGTGATTGTAGCATTCACTTCACTCAGACAGACAACATTTCAGGATGCAATGTCATAGGTTCATTAGCCACTGGACCCAAAGGTCAAAGCCTCCCTATAATACACTTCCCTGGATGCTGTTGCTAAACTAGAAATTCAACAGCTCATGTCGTCAACAAGATCTTCCCTTCTTTCTATGTATTTTTCATGGTTTCAGATGCAAAGCATACTTGGGCCTCAAAAAGCAGAATGTAGTTTTAAGTTGTACTCTTGACATACATTTATATCCCTCCCAAACAAACAAGTAAACAAAATCCAACAGACTTAAAAGTGAAAAAAAATTAGTGAATGGATGAAAGAAAATATTAAATAGGAGGTTTTTCACAAATGAGTCTGCTGACTCCAAAAAATGAGCTTATAGTAGTTTTCATTTGCAAATTTATATGCAGTTCTAAATCAGAGACTATAACATTCATGTTTACAATAATAGAAGTGTGTAACTCTAAAAAGATAACATTGATAAATTGCCTCACTTTATGGAAAAGAAAGCAGTCTCTGAGAAGAGAAATGGCTTTCTAAGACTAAAGAGTTTGCTATTGCAAGAGAACTCCAATCCAGACCTTTCTGACTCAAAATTCAGGGCTCTTTGAATTAGTTTCTGAAATGGCACAGCATGTAGTTCCAGGAGACTTCTACTCTGTTGGTTGTTGGAATCTTTTGGTAATAATAATTGGGGTTATTCTACTGGAAAAGCATCCTGCTGTGTTCTATAAAAAAGAATGATTTTTCACCAAATCGATTCCATATTTTATTTTTAGGATGAGTATTTCCCTGGAAAGGTTAAAATTGTCAGTGATATCCTTTTGGTTATTTTCAGACTCATATTTGAGGACATTTTATAAAGCTAAGCATTTTGACTTAAGCTTATTGCTCTGAGATTTTAATTAATAATTAATTTTAATATTATTTTTCCCTGATGACTTCTGAATATCTAGTCAGATTTTACCAAAGTGTCTTTAATAATTTTGTTATTAAATTTTGAATCTAAATTCTTATTTAGGCAGCAACTAGGAGCTTTTTAAATCAGGAGATATAAAACTAAATAATGTATAGTTTCTATTTCTCAGGAATTCATGGGATAATTAGAAAGAGAGACAAATTGAAATAATCATAATGCAATGTAATAAATGGTATAGTATAGAGAAAAATCACAGCGTTATGAAAACATATAGTACTGGTCACAGGGGATAAAAATATTTGAAAAGTTATAGATCTTTTACTTAAGGATTTCACAATTTGGGGGTTTAAATAGTGTTATCTATTCAATGGGGCAAATGCCCTATTGTGACTACAATTTGCATAGTCATTTAAACTAAAATAGGTGGTAAATGAACATGGGACTTTGCTAGATTCTTTGGAGTAAAAAAAATTGAGACGTGAAAATTTTCCTCTATTTCTAATATGGATATGCCAAAAACACAGGACAGAAAATTGCAAAATTTTATAAAAATGGTACAGACAATGCTTTGGAAATTTGGAGGTGGGAAAGGTTTTTTTCTAAATAGGAAGAGTAGACTTTACAGAAAACCTGATTGTTTAGCTTGGTGAGTATGATTAAGATGTGAGAAACTTATCAACAGGTAAAGTGTTAAGGAAATTGCTAAAACGTGAATGGCATCAGCATGCTTATTATTTATTTTGTACTTATGAAGAGAGAGATCAGCTATTTCTGTCTGGTTGGACCATAGAGTATGTTAAGAAAAGTGGTACAAAATAAGGCTTAAAAAGAAACTTAGAGCCTAACTGATAGGTCATTAAAAGGCAAGATACTAATTTAGCAATTTATCCAATAACCGATTTGGAGCCATCAAAAGTATCTGAACTAAAAAGTTATAGGATCAGAGTTGTAGTTCAGGAAAATTAATCCACTAGCCTCAAGTAGGCTGGTTTGGAAGTGAGAAACACTAGGGGGTATAGAGATCAATTAGAATATGATTTCAACAGTCTAGATTCTATGTTATAAAGACCTAGACTAAGGCAGCAGCAAGAGATTGCCGGGAAAAGTCATGCAAAATACAAAATTGTTTTCACATGAAATGTATGTACTCCATATATTTATTCACACATTAGCAGGTATGTTTCTCATATATATGTGAAACATAAAACATTTTCTTTGCGAAAGTTACCCAAAATGTCATGCACTTTAGAAAAACAAATAGAGCGAATCTGAGTGGATCAATGTGATGAATTTAATTTTGCTTTAGAGGTAAGAGTGTGATGGGAATGAGATATGGGAAGAGAGGAAGGAAAGAAGGAAGGAAGGAAGGGAGGCAGGGAGGGAAGAGGGAAGGAAGGAGGTGATTTAAGGCATGAGGAGAAGATATCTAAGGAAAAATTCTTTGTCAGATAAGGGTATGGTCAAAATTAAGGCGGAATGTTAAGGAGAGTAGTATATGGTGAGATTGGAAGACTTCTGAGGAAGGAGAATATTTCCCTCCTCTTCCCAGCTATATGACCCCGTGGTCTTAAGCTTTCTGAGACTCAATTTCCCAATTTTTAAAATGAGTATCATATTGGTTGTTGGTAATGATCAAGTGAGAAAATGAATGTCTTGGAACATAATGTGTAACATTTAGTATGCGTTCTATAAATATTCCTTGAATGGTTAGAAAGTGGAAGATGGAGGAAAATGCCATCTAAATGGCAGAAAACAAAGAACTGCAGCAGATGCTATAAATTAAAATAAGTGAAAGGGAAAGTAATGTGTACCATCAGCAGAACACAGCCAGATTCTTGGTACATAGGAAAAGCTTATAAAATATATTTTTAAATAGAATTAAAAATATGAGCTCTATAGCTGAGTATACTTATAGTTTTTGGGAATGCAATTTTGGGAACTAAATGACCCCAGTTAAATTCAGCACAAGAAATAATAGCACCATGAATCTTCAAACTGGCAATTGAATCAATCTGTATTTATATCTATATTAGGGAGCCATAATTCAGTCCCATTGGATGCCCCAGTTAATGAGATGTTGTCTTAGTGAGTTTCCCCATAAAGCATGTTTTTACATTTAAATTAAAGGAGAAAGCCAATTTCCCGTGGCTCCCTGAGATTTTGCCCAGAGGCAAATTCCTCTAAAACCCCAAGTATCTTTGCTGCATCACTTTAATGATCTTGTTTTATTAAAATGTCCATGAAAGTTAAAATAAAGACAATGCATATTTATATGTATAAAAACAGGTTAAAAAGGTAAAAAATTTTAACTCCAGTATAGGGTATACTTGCCTGCCTTTCCTGCTTCAGCCAGGATTTGCTGAACAATTTGAAGAAAATTTGTGATCTGCAGTGCACCCTGCAGAGACTCAGCAGCATCATCCTGCTGTTTCTGCAAGAGCAAAGGATAAACTCCTTGGGTTTCCCACTCAATTATAAGATAATTAAGCTTAGCTCTTTAAGTATGAGTTCAGGACTAGAACTGACCTCTTCTTGACAAAGTAGTGCTCTGAGGGCAAAACAATTATAGATGGTCTTAAACACACACACACACACACACACACACACACACACAAATACATGGCAATCTAAGTCCCTTTTAACTACCTCTGTAAAAATTGCTGCTTTTTTTTTTTTTTTGTGGTTTCAAATGTGCTTTGCAAACCAAATGGTTTTCTAATTACAAATTGGCAGAAATAGAAATACAGGTCTGGAGAGAATGTGACACACATGCAGCCTCTCACTGGGGATAATCAGAACGCTAGAAGCCAGCATAAAATTTTCAAAATCCACCCACCCTGAAGAACATGTAAAACATCTGTAGTTTATGAAAAGATTGAGTTTTTTGGAGACTCTCAAATTATTCCATTTCTACAGTCACTTTTGTTTCTTTGACTCTGTGTGTCAGTGAGTAAGAAGTAGATGGAAGACTTGTCCTCCATATATCCCTTCTAAAAGAAGTAAAAATAAGATGCTCCAGACAGACACATATACATAATTTCTGAAAGAGTGGCGATCCGTCATCGCTTATTCTTTGCTACCCTAGTGAGTTGGCCAGGCTTTGTAGAAAAATAAAGCCTGAAATTTTATCTCCTAACCTGTTTTCACTTCTATAAAATGAGGCTATAATCACTTATTCAAAAGGATAGTGTAAGAATTAAAGTATGGATGTGAAAGTGTTTATTGAAATTCTGAGGATAAAGTAAGTACTCAAAATGTGTTGAACAAATCAGGTCTAGCAGTAAAAAATTTAAGTGTCCATGGAAGTTAGGGTTAAGATAAGAAAGTTTTAGGCCAAGCGCGGTGACTCACGTCTGTAATCCTAGCACTCTGGGAGGTTGAGGCGGGAGGATCGTTTGAGCTCAGGAGTTCGAGACCGGCCTGAGCAAGAGCAAGACCCCATCTCTACTAAAAATAGAAAAATTAGCCAGATGTCATTCTATGCACCTGTAGTCCCAGCTACTTGGGAGGCTGAGGCAGGAGGTTCGCTTGAGCCCAGAAGTTGGAGGTTGCAGTGAATTTTGATGACACCATCGCACTTTACCTGGGGAGACAGAGTGAGATTCTATCTCACAACAAAAACAAAAAAACTCAAAAAACAAACAAACAAAAAAAGAAAGTTTACTTTTCTTTATGAAGTTCAGGCAAAGAGGAAAATATTGACTTACAGAAACTCTATAATCTAATAATATGACTAATAAATATTTTAAATTAATGCAGTTGTAAAGCAAATTTGTCTACTACCTCCTCTTATCATGTCTGGAACAAGACTGAAATAAGCAGACAAGTTTAATTGGAATCTTACCAAAATAATTGATCTTAGGGCCCTA
Source organism: Varecia variegata (assembly GCA_028533085.1). Classification (NCBI taxonomy): domain Eukaryota; kingdom Metazoa; phylum Chordata; class Mammalia; order Primates; family Lemuridae; genus Varecia; species Varecia variegata. The sequence goes on along the minus strand of CM052443.1, from coordinate 106,078,301 downwards.
TTAAAATAACAATGAGACTTTATCCTTAATGACTTTATTTATCTCCCAGGTAGAGAAAGACAAATTTCTAACTTATTCTGCACAACAATGTGTTCAGTTATAGCAAAAGAAGGATGAAGCATCTTGCAAGGGTCAAATTTGTTAGACTTATTTTCTTCATCAATAGTGATTTTGACTAGATTGGAAATAGGAATATAGTGATTTGATCTAATAGGGCAATGGTTAAGAAAATATGTGTGTGAGTAACTATCACAGAGGTACCACAGCCCCATAGACCATGAGACTTGAAGTTTCATAGCTCCTGTTCTAAACCCCAACCTCTGACTATTTGTGGGCCTTGGGTATAAAAGGGCATCACTGATGATCTCATTAAAGCTCTAGGAGGCTTCTCCAAAGAGAGGGACTCTGAGTTGAAGATATGCATGATGAAGAGGGGTAAATCCAGGAACAGTGACCCCTCCTTCTGAATGTCATAGGGTTTCCTGAGAGATGCATGGAAGGTATTAAAACTGGAGAGTTTAGGGAGAGATTGGAACCTCAGAGAAAGAGAGCCAGATTAGGAAGGAGACTACATTGCCAAATTAGATTTTATTAGGGAGTCATGTAGTGGTGGTTATCAGTTTCTTTGCCCCATTTGGCTCACATCTTGGTGTGCACAATTTATCAGGCAGTATCCTGAAGAAGAAAACAGCAGCTTGATTTGAACACTAAGCTTCACCCTCAACCTCCAACATCATTGTTAGACTGCACTAATATGGAAACTTAACACTGATTTGGATTTAAGAAAGGCAACTTTAGATTTCTTAGTCTTCATTTCATATTGCCTGCTAAACATCAAGCACTGGGTTAGGTGATTAAAAAATGACAGTAAGGCTCCTTTCTTCTCTAAAGATATGTGCAGCCTGGTGCAGGAAAAAGAAAAGTAAAATGAAAATGTTAATGCAACGTTAATGCAGCATGCTATAGGAAAACAAAAGAGGAACATACTAAATATACCTGGGGAAAAGAAAGTCTTTGAAGAATAAGTGAGATCCTGTTCTGTGTCTTGAATGAGCAAGCAGGAATGCTAGAGGGGAACTCTAATGAGAGGAAATGGTAAATTCATAAGCATGAAATTACAATGAAGCAAAGTATTAATATTTTGTAGAACTTTCAATTCAGTGTAACTGGAACATAAAGAGGATGCGAGGCTAGTGGAGAGATAAAAGACTAGAAACGTTAAGTGGTAACTGGAGGTTACTCACTCAAATTCTGTATATTATGGGATAAGAAATATAGATCCCTTGAAAAGTGTTCAGCAATAGCTAGAGTAGATAGTGATCTGATTTGTTTTAGGAAGACTACTATTCCTGATGAAGCCAATATGGGTGTACTGTAATTTTTTTAAAAAAATTATTGCTGTGCCCAATTTGCCAATATTTTATTTAGGGTTTTTACATATGTATTCATGAAAAAAAATGCATTATAATCCTTCCTTCTTGTGATGACCTTATCAGATTTTAGTATTTAGCTGTTACTGGCTTCATAAAACAAATTGAGAAGAGTTCCCTCTTTTTAAGTGTTTGTCTAAAGTTGGGATTATTTTTTCTGTATATGTTTGGAAAATTTTACTACTGAAGTCAATTGGACCTGGGGGTTTCTTTGTGGGAATATTTTAAATTACAGATTTAGTTTTTTAAAACAATTTTTACTACATATGCACGGTCTTGTATACTCTGGTACTGAATCTTGACTAATTTTAGGCTGTAGAAGAGGTTTTTTCTTCATTTATCTAAGAAATTTATTACAGACATGGAAGAATCACCAATTTATAGAAATCCTACCAAAATGGCTTAGAGCTACAGAATCTACATTTTACCAAGCTGGTCATCTAGCCCCTTCAGACTTCATCTAAGGACAGTAGCAGAATATGTAAACATCAAGGAAGAGGTATAGGTTCCACTCAACGCCAGCCTGTGCAGTCTCCTAGGACCAAATCACTTTACAGAATAATCTTTGCTACCTTTGTTCTCCAGAAAATAATCCCCCCAGATTCTGAAATAAAACCAGCAAAACCCCTGCATTAGCTTTCTATTGTTGCCATAACAAATTAGCACAAACAATGCAAATTATCTGACAGTTTCTATAAGCCAGAAGTCATGTGGGCGTGGCTGGGTCTCACAAGGCCAAAATTAAAGTGTCCCCAGGGCTGGATTCCTTGCTGCAAACTCTGAGTGAAACTCTGCTTCCACGCTCATTCAGGCTGTTGGCTGAATATAGTTCCTTGTGGTTGGAGGACTGAGGTCCCCATCTCCTTGCTGGTGGTCAGCTGAGGCCAGTCTTTGCTTCTAGAGGCTGCCTGTTGCTTCCCTCTCATGCTTTCTATGTGCCCCCCTCCAGTAATGGCAGGTTGAGTCCTTCTCATGCTTCCAACCTCCCACTTGAAGAGTTTTAAGTGGGAAGGAAAGGTAACATAATTTGACTTACTTTTTAAAAGATCACCTTGGCAGATCTGTGGTGAACTCATTGGAGAAAACAAGGTGACAGTTATGAGGCTTTTGCAGTGGTCAGATGAGAAATGATAGTGACTTGGGCCAACTGGTATCGGAGTATGAGATACAGTGAGGTAGAAACAAGAGGACCGGGTTAAGGATTGGGCGAGGGTTTGGGGAAGGATACTGAGGGAAAAGGAGCAATTTAGAATGAAACGTGAATTTTGTTATAAACAACTGGTAGTAGACATGGCATTGTAAAATAGGAAGGAAAAATAGATTTTACAAGAAATGTTCTGGAATGTTTCATTAAAATTTTTGCAAACACAATTTGGATCACTTTCTCATGCCATCAAAAATGTTTCAGACAGATTATAGCATTGAGTGAAAAAAAAAACTGAGAACCAAATGTAATAGAGTAAAATATAAATAAATATTTATCTTTATTTGGGAAATGTCTTTCTAATCTCAAAAAAAAGTAAACGAACAAATTATATGGGGAAAATAGAAAAATTTGAGTATAAATATTTGAAAACTTCTTAATACCAAAAATATAATTAGCTTAAAAGCACAAATGGCAAGAGGTAACAACTGGCAATACAATTGTTGAAAAGGAATTAGCAATCCATATTTGTTAAGGGTGAATTGGAAGGGTAAATTAGAGAAGTTCAAGAAAGCTACAGGGCAAGTATATAGGAGGAAGGATCTAACACAAAGCCTTCTATTAAGCAAGCCCCAAATGCATAATGGAGGGTTAAAGTGGACTGACCTGACTGTAAGGAGACATATTAAAATGTGTGCACAGTGTTTTATCTAAGGGACAGTGTAGTGATGATCAATAGCAGTCATGTGACTGAGAAAGAGGACTCTGGCTACAAAGAGACTGGATTAGTATGGTCAAGACCAGAAGCAAAAATACTGTTAGCATCATGCAGGAACCAGATAGTTTCTGACTCCTGATGTCTCGTATAAAAATACATGACATAATCTCCTGGTGGCATAAGGGATGCTATTATAAATGACTTTTAGGAAGTTGTACCATCCCTGAGGTTTCATTTATAATTCATTTACATACAGAAAGCATCTAGAAAGCAGTTCTGTTCTCTCTCCACATATAACTGTTTTCAAGTTTTACATGTCACAGGTTATTTTCCTACTCCTACCCTCTCTACTTCTGGCCTAATAAATATCTTTCAGGATAAAGTGCATTAGATTTTACACTTGATTTTATCAATGTGAAGTGAAAACTGCTGACTTTTATAGATATTTTGCCTATGGTTGATGCTAGTAAAAAAAAATTGGTGGGCAAATCTTTGACCCATTAAGGCTATTTTCTGGGACTTTATCATACTTAAATAATCCAAAGGCAGACAAAGAGGAATATTGGGGACAAAAGAATTGTAAATGATTCATTGAGTAACATAATATACTCCATATTATAATAAAGTAATATGTGCCATTAAAATGACTATAAAAAAGACTGTAACCACAAGAACATTCTTATGAATCATTTAAACAGAGTATAAATGTATATTTATACTATGGCTAAAACACTGTAAAAATGATATATATTTGGGGGCAAAGTCTAGAAAGGAGAAGTGAAAATTAAAACAGTTTGATTCACAGAGGTGATTAAACAGTTGTTCTCAAACTATAATGAGCAAGTGAATGAATCATCTGAAGTGCTTTCTAAAAATGCACATTTCCAGGGCCACCCCACGAGATTTGTATTCAGTTACTCTGAAGAAGGTCTTTGGAACTTACATGTTAAAAAAGTATTCCCAGATGACTCCAGGGCAAGTCATGAGTGGTCCACTGTTGGAGGCACTGTCGCAGGGTCGTGGTGATTTAAAAGTTTATAACCAGAGTCTGCTAATGTGATTATGGCTTTTGCCCCAGAAATATCAGGAATATACTACACTTGATTGTCCAGCATTTAGTCACAATGTGATAGACTGAATTTTACACCGTTGATGTAAAATATTATGACGTTTACGTATTTCTTACCCACATTAATCATTTTTTAATTGTCTGTATCTGTGGGCCTCTATTTTCCACATCTACTCCCTGGGGAGAGACTGAGTGAGTTCGCTAACTTACTGCTATATAGTTCTCAGTATTGAGCAGTGCAAGGAAAAGAAATTTATGGCATCAGTTTATTAATTGATGAGAACTGTACAATGATAGCTCTCTAACTGGGGAGGACTGAAGGTAAGACCCCTGTCATGGAGTCAGTAACCACCTTTCTGGGTGAACCTACATTCCTTCCTCCTCAGACCTGGTTTTCCTTTCCCCTGTTGAAACCAGATCCCATCTTTGCCCCAACACACATTGTACCCTGCTGTATTCTTGCTAGCACTCTCTCCAGGGTACTGAATTGCCTCTTTTGGGTCAACTCATTAATTAGCTTCCTGCTTTAAAGGGATTTATCAGCAGAAAGCATGTAGCTGTGGTCTGCTGTGATTTAATTAATGTTTGCTGCCTAGCTGGCTACTGTGCTTAGAACAGTGACTGGCACATAGAAAGTGCACAATAAGGTTATCAATTATCAGCCCACTTGATAATCTAGATATCCACATTGGCCCTAATACTAACCACCTCTGCATCTGCATTAGATACTTGGGTTGGATACTTGGACTGAACTTTAAATGAGTTAACCACTGTGGCTTCATGAATATTTCAAACCTCCAGCTTTTTTCTGGTCCCTGTTTCATCTTTCTCTTCATCTATTCATAGGGATGAAGCTCCAGTCAGTCTTGCATCCAATCTCATCATATTTTGAAAAATCAGACTAGAGGTTATATATAATTTTTAGTGTAGACATAGGACAGACACAGTAATAGTTACCTTCTGAAAGTACACTATACAAACTATGCATTAAGAGGAAGGGTAAGGAAGCAGCATCGTGTTAGATACTTGGAACACATAATTAAGTTTATCCTCAAGATTCCATATTACATGAGGAAACTGAAATTTGAAGATAATAGACGTTTAAGTGAAGTGACATAGGCAAAATTACATTTCATACCTAATTGTAATATACCTTTTTTCTTGCCACTATACTACAATGCCAGTCAAGCTGTCTCGTTTGTTGAAGTTAGTTTAAAAGGTAAAAACAAACCACTTAGGAGGAAAGGTTTACTGTGAGCATGATGTCAGATAAGCCAATCAATGGGATGAACTTTTTTGTTTGTGTGTTTTTAGTTTTTCTAGAACTGCTTGTCTCAACCATTTGACTATGGTATGGCTTTAGATTTTGACCAAGCCCAAAAATTATGCAAGAGAGAAGAAAGATGAGGTTTTAAGTAGAGATACTATAGACAGATTCTCAACATAAAATTAATGTGCAGGGTAAATGGGGAGCTGAGCAAAAGTGATTAATTGTTCATTAAAATTTACCTTGTTATTAAAATGTGTCAAGGGCAGATGGTTTTGAAAGGCTATTGAATGAGATGAAGAGTGTGAGAAAAATAAGAAATGGCTGTGAGGTCATTCCTTTGTTCTCTTCTGTGAACTTAATAGCATGGGCACCATTGCATAATGACTGACATAATGATACAGATCAAAAACGAACAATACAGTAATGCAAATTAAGAGGCTGGTGTTAGTCTGACTTGGGAGAGAAATAATGAATACACAAGGTCACGCCATGTGAAAATTTTTCTTTTATTTAAGAGCTTTAGTAAGAGTTTTAAACAGACATTAAATTGCAATTTGTATTTTAACATTATCAGTACCTTTTCCAATAAAATACTCAGGAAGACAGTTAAAGATAGCACCTAAAAATCATTCTGAAAACTCAGGATGTGTCTCAACCATTGGAAAGGGGCCCAGAGGAGTTTCCATGAACCACCAGAAGCAGATAAAACTGGATTGAACAACACAATTATGACCTATGTATTGTATCCTTGTGGGAGGAAGAGGAAGATTGAGAAGAATAGGAAATAAGTCTAAAATATAGTTTTATTCTCCCCAATTTAGATTGGGGACTTGGAGAAAAACGACCTGAACAACTATAACCTTTCCTTATGGATGTGATTTCTTTACAGCTAGAGCCAGGGCCACCTGCAGTCCTTCTCTATCCCTCCTCAATACCTCTCTACCATCCATTCAGGGAACAAATTCAAAAGGAACAAACAATATGGCAGGTGGCAGGAGGAGAAGACCAACGGTGTACTGTATTTTTTGGTGTGACTTTCAGTTATATTCAGAGATGTATGTTCAAAGAGAGACAAGAATAATACTCAAGTAAATAATGCTGAAGAATGTGGTATTTTATATACTCTAATGAAAAAATAGCCACAGATACATTTTTACCTAAAATTTATCTATTGGTGTGCTGACATTAAGATAATCTTAATTTATTTCAAAATCAATTCATTTTTTGTCAATTTAGTGTGCTTTTAACTGCTACAGTTCATTCTTCACACTACCTGGTTGCTATAGACTGAATTATGTCCCCACCGCCCAATTTATATGTTAAAGTCCTAACCCCCAACATGACTGTATTTGGAGATAGGGTATATAAGGAAATAATTACGTTTAAATGAGGTTGTAAGGGTAGGGCTCTAATCTGATAGGACTGTTGTCCTTAAAAGAAAAGTAAAAGACACCAGAGCTCTCTTTCCCTCCACCATGTAAAGACACAGAGAGAAGACAACCAACTGCAGGCCAGGAAGGGAACCCTCACTGGGAACCAAGTCAGCCAGCACCATGGTCTTGGACTTCCCAGCCTCCAGAACAGTGAGAAAACAAATTTCTGTTTTTTAAGCCACCCAGGCTATGGTATTATGTATGGTATTATGTATGGTATTATGTATTAGCAGCCTCAGCTAACTAATACATTAATATTTATAATCTTGCTATATATTTCTATTACTTTATTTCTATTATTTTTATTTTTAATTTATTTCATTTATTCCTTATCTATTCATTTTTCTTTCATTTCTCTGACATTTGATTCTTTTGCTGATGGTCTATTTACAATATTACAAAACATTTGATAGTGCAAGTCTCACTTATTAGTCTTTCAAAAATGTTGACTTACCTATTCAAGTCTGCTTTTCCTCCCAGAATTATTTTAGCTATTTTCAAATGTATCTACATATAATTTTGGACATTGAGATTATGATGAAACTGAAATTATTTAAGGAAAAATTGATACCTTTATGAGATTCATTTTTTAAATACAGGGACTCCCTGTCATACTTTATAACTTTGATTAGAGTTTTGGCATTACCTATATAGAGTTCCCATATATTTTTTGCTTATTCATTGTAGTCATATATAAAATATTACTCCTTACTATTATCAAGGTAGTTATTGTTACTGTGAAGAAAATGTATTAGCATTTAGATTAGAAGATTATGATGAGAATTTAAAATAGAAAAGAGCATTAATAGATTAGATGATTTAATCAAATGATGCCTCTACCTGGTTTGAAAATTAGGTAATGATATGACTCAAATTAGAAACTAGGACTCTGTGACCACTTCCTTCTAGAAGTTACAGAATTCTTATTACTGATTTTATCTTGGTTTGAGCATCTCCCACTATTGTCAGACAGAAATTCTGTCATGCTCCAGCCAATATTCCCATCTACTAGGTACCTTCTACAGAATCCGGGGAGACAATATCCAAATTTGCTTGCAAAGTTTATCTCAAAATTTGAATGGCAAAGAATTTCCTAAGTGAGTAAAAATTGAGTTATCCAGGAATTCAGAAGTAAGAATATAAGTGTTTGAGAAAAATCAAAATTATATATCTTTTGCTTAATAAACTTGAAGTTGGTAGTAAATAGCTTCCTATGATTTCTTTCACAAAATATATGAGGTAGCCTCACATCACATAAGCCACATCTTAAATATTATACTTAATGAGGGAGAAAGATGAAACTTCAATATTTTAATAATTGTGGGAAAATGAGAAAAATCAATAGATTCTGGCACCATGGCCTCACTGGTATCTGCCTCACCCCTGCCTACCATAGGGGCTTTAAGGTCAGTAAAAGCAGACCAAGAAAAATGTCATATGCTGGAAATGAGTTAGGGCTATCACTGGAAAAATTAAAACCATCCTAAAATATGAAAATATTAAAATAATAACAAGGCAAATGAAAGCAATTATAAACATGCTTAAATCAAATGAAATAATATAAAGTCTCAGCAAAGAAATAGAAAACATTAGCAAACAAATAGAACATATATCTCCACATTGCTAATGAGTAGATTTTCAACATTCTCACTAGAAAAAGTAATAAGTGCTGAATGTTTTAATTATCTTGATTTAATCTTTGTATGATGTATATGCATCAAAACATCACATTGTAGCCCATAAATATATACAATTGTTACTTCTCAGTTTAAAAAGAGCATGCAAAACATTCAAACATAAAAAAGGTATGAAGAAGACTAAATAAAGATTTTAAAACTGAGAAAATACAGTAACCAAAATATAAAAACTCAAAGAATGGGCTCAATAGCAATATGTTAGGGAAAAAAGCAAAAAATAGGTGAACTGTGTCATATAATAATAGAAATTGCCCAATCTGAACAACAGAGAGAAAACAGACTGAAAAAAAAATGAACAGAGCCTAAGGAACCTATGGGACTACAACAAAAGATCTAACATTTGGGTCCAGAAGGAAAGAAGAGAGAGGTCAAGGCTAAAAAAGAGGTCAAGGGAATAGTGGCTGAAAACTTCCAAAATTCAGCAAAAGACATGAACCTACTGATTCAAGAAGCTGAGTGAACCCCAAACAGAATAAGCCCAAAGAAATTCACACCAAATGCAATATAGTCAAACATCTGAAAGCTAAAGAAAAAGAAAGAAATACTGAAAACAGTGAAAGAAAGGGATAAAAGGAGGAACCTTATAACATCAAGAAGGGAAGAAATACATTGTAAGCAAAAATGTGGGTAAGCACAATAGACTATCCTTCTCCTCTTGAGTTTTCTAAGTTGTTTGGTAGTGGAAGCAAACATCATAATCCTAACTAATGTGGTTTTTTTTTATTTCAGCTTATTATGGGGGTACAAAAGTTCTGGTTAGATATATTGCCCATTTCCCTCCCATTCCCCTGAGTCTGGGCTTCAAGCATGTCCATTCCCCAGACAGTGCACATGTGTGTGTATAGAGGAAACACTTGAGGCAACCATAAGTGGGGAGAGGGTAAAGGGTTGTAAAGGGCTGTAAGGTTTTTATACTTCACTTGGACTGTTAAAATGATATCAGTGGACTGTGGTAGAGTGTGGTAAGTTATGCATGTATAAATGTAATACCTATAATAGTCACCAAAATATTTATGCAAAGATATACACTCAAAATTTACAAATAAATTGAAAGGAATTTTTTAAAAATGTTCAATTATCCCAGAGATAGGCAAGACAAAGGAAAACTTAATACATAAAGACAAGCTTAAACAGAAAGCAAAAATAAAATGGCAGACCTAAGCTTCAACATATCAATAATTACACAAACTATAAATGATCTAAATACATCAGTTTAAAGAGAGATTGGCAGAGTGAACTAAATAACGTCTTCCAATTATATGCTTGTCTGTAAGAAACTCACTTCAAAGATAACAATATAGGCAGGCTGAAAGTAAAAGAATGGAAAAATATATCATGCAAACATTAATTAAAGGAAAATAGGAATGGCTATATTAATATACTTCAGAACAAAGAAATTGATCAGAGATGTAAAAGGATATTATATAATGATAAAAGTGTTAATCCACCAAGAAGACTTAGTAATCCAAATGCATCAAACAACAGAGCTGCAAAATATGTCAAGAAACTCGTAGAACTGAAAGGAGAAATAGGCAAATCCCCAATTATAATTGGAGATTTCAACATCCTTCTGTCAACAATTGATAGAACTTGTGGACAATCAAGAAGGAGATGGAAGAACTGAAAACCACCATCAACCAACAATTGTAATTGACATTTACAGTACACTGTGCTCAATAAAATCTAAATACACATTTTTTTTAGTGTCCATAGGACTTACATCAATATAGGTCATAACCTAGCCATACACACACACATACACACAAAATACCTCACCAAATTTAAAATAATTAAAATGATATGGAATGTGTTTTCCATAGAGGTTGTACTAATTTACAGTCCCACCAACAGTATATAAGTGTTCCTTTCTCTCTGCATCTATGCCGCCAAGAGCTAAATGAAGACCTACCATTTGATCCAGCAATCCTGCTACTGGATATTTACCCAAAGGAAAAGAAGTCATTTTATCAAAAGGACACCTACACTCGAATGTTTATTGCAGCACAATTCACAATTGCAAAGATGTGGAATCAAGTGCACCCAAATGCCCATCAATTCATGAGTAAATTAACAAAATGGGGTATATGTATATCATGGAATACTACTCAGCCATGAAGAAGGATGAATTAAGGGCTTTTGCAACAATTTGGATGGAACTGGGACCATTATCCTAAGTGAAGTATCTCAAGAATAGAAAAACAAACACCACATGTACGCGCTATTAAATTGGAACTAACCTATGAACACATACGTGCATAGAGGGAAGTAAAACTCAGTGGAAATCAAGCAGCAGGGAGGGAGAAGGAGGGTATGAGTGGAAACCTACCTAATGGGTACAACGAACACTATCTAGGTGATGGGCACACATATAACCCTGACTCATGCATAACAAAATTGATCCATGGAACCAAAATATTTGTACTTCCATAATATTTTGAAGTAAAAAAAATGATACAGAGTGTATTCACCAACCACATGGATGTGAACTTGAAATCTATAACAGAAAGGTAAGAGAAAAATTTGCAAAGAGTTGGAAACAAACAATAGAGTCCTAAATAATCCATGGGTCAAACAGGAAATTGGGCAAATGATTTAAATTGGACATTTTTCTAAAGAAAACACACAAGTGGCCACAAATCACGTGAAAATATGCTCAACATCACTAACAATTAGGGAAATGAAAATCAAAACCAAAATAAGATGCCACTTCACAACCATTAGGATGGCTATTATCAACCAAATAGAAAATAAGTATCTAGGAGAATCTGAAGAAATTGGGACCTTTGTGCATTGCTAGTAGGAATGTAAAATTGAGCAGCTACTATGGAAAATGGTATGGCTGTTCCTAAAAAAAAAAAAAAAAAAACATAAAATTACAATTTGATCCAACAATTCCACTTCGGGACATATACCCAAAACAGTTGAAAGCAGGGACTCTTAACAGATATTTTTACACCCATGTTCATAGCAGCATTATTCACAAGAGCCAAAAGGTAGAACAGTCCAAATGTCCATTGACAGATGAATGAATAAACAAAATGTGGTACATATAATGGAATATTATTCAACCTTAAAAAGGCAAGAAGTTCTGACACATACTACAACATGGATGAACCTTGGAGACATGCTAAGTGGAATAAGCCAGTCACAAAAGGACAAATGTTGTATGATTCCATTTGTATAAGGTACCTAGAATAGTCAAATTCATGAACATGGATAGTAGAATGGTGTTTCCAGGGGCTAGGAGGAGGAAAAATGGGAATTTACTATTTTAACAGGTATATAGTTTAATTTGAGAGGTGAAAAAGTTCTAGAGATGGATGCCGGTGATGGTTTCAAAACAATGGGAATGTAGTTAATGCCACAGAGCTGTGCACTTAAAAATGGTTAAAATAACAAATTTTATGTTATATATATTTTTATCACAATAAAAAATTGTGGAACATAGTTACAACAGTGTGAGAGGGAATTTTATAGCACTAAATATACACATTAGGAAAAAAGGAAATGTCTCCAATCAGTAATCAAGAATTTGGTTCAAAAATCTAAAATCAGAAAAGCTAAAAAAACACAGAGCAAGGCAGATGGAGGAAATAATAAGGATAATATTAGAAATCAATAAAATTGAAAAAAAGTAGAGAAATTCAATGAAACAAAGAACTTGTCCTTCAAAAAGGCTAATACAGTTGACAATTTTCTACCAAGACTGACACAGAGGAAAAGAGGGAAGATTCAAATCACCAATACCATGAATGAAATAAAGTTTATCACTACAGACTGTCTAGAATATATATCAAGCATTCTGTTTGAGACATGAGGTTTGATATATACATCATGAAACTTCCGAGCCATCAAGTAGGCACTGGGATTCAACTGCCTTGGTGCACACAGACTCTTGTTGCAACCTGCATAAGCAGGTCAAAAATGCTTTTTGATCATTTGCCATGTGACAATACATCCCATCCTTCATCTGAGAACAAACAAACTTGATTAAACTGTTATGTGGAGGGCATTGCACAGCCATCTTAGTTTGTCTTGTTCCATTGAGATAATGTATTTAAGTCATAATAAGAAACAGAATGAGAGCATGTAAGTTTCTTTATATATTTTTCATTATGTCATGAACATTTTACATGATTGCTTCTTTATAATAGCTCCAGTAGAGAAAGAATCAGCTGCTTCTACATTCCAAATGATGTTGTCACTGTTATTGGTGTAAATGAAGGAAGGTCACCTCGTAGAAGAAAAGAATGACAAGGTTATGTCTATGTAGCTTGACTGTCCATGAACTTTGTTTCACCACCTCCTCACAAGATTGTTGGGGCTAGGTGATTGACAAGATAACATTCTCCAGTACTGCTGAAACTTTTGAAACTCAAAGTAGGAAATATTCATTATCAGAATGCTGAAAAATGAGAGAGGGTGATATCTGATTGCTACCTAATATTGTAGAAATTGAGTACTTCATTGAGAAACTATTTTGACTGTTGTCTGTCTCCAAGTCCTGAACATTTCACTCACTGACTTATAAGAAGAATCTGTTATATAATTAGGCCTTGGAGAGGGAGGAAGTAGCCTCTACATCTCTACTGATTTTTGGCCACAATTTCCACCAAAACACTGGGAAGACACTGTCATATATGATATTTAAAGATAGGAATTATTGTAATTACATGGAACAGTATTTCTCAAACTTTTGCAACTTCACGTTACCAACTTAAAGTATATTTTTAAAAGATTCATCAAAATTGAAAATAAGTAAAACACAATATTTAAAAATTGATAATTATTATTTTTTCAGGTCAATGAAATAGATGAAGTTATTTGAAATCTTTCACCAAGGTTTTTTTAATATGGTTTAATAATAAATGAATATAGTTGACAATTCAGTTGATGTATTCTTTTTTTTATTTGCTGAGTTGCTTTTTTAATTTTCAGCTTTATTAAGATTAAATTGACAAATAAAAATTGTACTTCTGTACAATGCAATTTTTTGATATATTCATTATACATTGTGTGATGATTAAATCAAGCTGATTAACATATTTATCATCCCGCATATAATTTTTTGTGGTGAAAATATTTAAGGTCTATTCTCTTAGCAATTTTCAAGTAAACATTACGTTATTATTCACTATGGTCACAATGCTATATGATAGATCTCCAGATGGGATGCATCAAATTAAAAGCTACACAGCTAAGGAAACAATCAACAGAGTGAAGAGGCAGTCTACAGAATGGGAGAAAATATTTGCAAACCGTACATCTGATAAGGGATTAATATCTGAAATATGTGTGGAACTCAAACGACTCAATAGTAAGAAAACAACCCATTTTAAAAAAATGAAAAATGGCCAAGTATATGAAAAAATGTTCAGCATCTCTAATCATCAGGGACATGCAAATTAAAACCACAATGGGATATCACTTCACACCTGTTAGAATGGCTATTATTGAAAAGACAGAAGATAACAGGTGTTGGCAAGGATTAGAACAGGGAATGTTTGCATGCTACCAGTGAGACTGTAAATTAGTATCGCCATTTTGGAAAATAGTATGGAGATTCCTCAAAAAATTAAAAATAGAACTATCATATTATCCAGAAATATCACTTCTGGGTATATAAGCAAAGGAAATTAAATCAGTATGTTGAAGAAATATTTACATTCCCATGTTCATTGATACATTCTTTTTAATCCATTTTTTTATTAAATTAGAACATTCTGATTTACAATTATAGTTTTCAGGAGTCAAAGATAGCGTTCAGTGTCTTTGTTAGATGGATGTAGAAATTCAGACTCAAAATGGCCCCAAAATATATAGACATACTTTTTCAGAGACTACTTGACACTGTATAACATCATTTCAAAAGCTGAAAAGCAACATGTCTGAACATGAAAGATAAGAGTGAATGGATCTCTACCCACTCCTTGTTTTATTCATCTCTGGAAAGCTTTCCTTCAGATTTTGAGTAAACGTGCTCATAATATATATCAAAAATTTTATTCTCCTGCAGGTGAAAAAACCATCAGGTATTGTGAAAGAGTGAAACTCTCAGCCATCAATCCATCTGCACATGGTTTAATTTTCTCATGAAAACTTAATATATTATCCTTAACCTAAAAAACTAATATTTTAGCACTGGTGTTATAGAGTCTGACTGTGCTAGGTCCTACCCATATTGATGAGAAACACAGTGTAGCTAAACCACTTAAAATCTTACAAAGGATCTTGCATTATCAGAAATATTTCATCTACTAGCTCATTTCACTTATTTGGGTGCCTTTACAACAATCAGGGTTCTTACGTGCATACAAAGCATTTCTTTGCATAGCATATTGAGACAGATGCATGATTCAGTCATATTCACATTATCTGATTTTCTTTTGACGCTGAATTGAGACCAGAAGTGGCCTCTGGCACTGGACGGCCTGGGTTTGAATCCTAGCTCCATCGTTTACCCGCTGTGTGACTATGGACAACTTACTTAACCTCTTGGTTTCTGCATTGACAGGCTGAGGATCATACCAGACAGTAAAAACTTCATAGGTCATTGTGAGGATTAAACAAGTTAATTCATGCAGAGCTTTTAGACCAGTGCTTGATATGTAATAAGTGTTCAGTACATGTTACCCGTTATTATACAGGAATAGCACAAAGGCTAAAGTTATTCAAATATCATTTTATCTAATTGTTAAGTATATGTAGTACATATGGTTTTAATTGCTTTTCTAAGTAATTAATCTTTATTAATCAGAAATCTTTTTGATGTAAATTGAAAGAAAAAAATCTTATAACTTGCTTAATTGGAAAAAGAGAATGCATTAGCTTATATAAACTATGAAATCCTAGAGAAGATTTTGCATTAAGCCTGGCTGAATTAGGAATTCAGACATTGTTAACAATAATAAATCAATCTCTCTCTCTCCTTGTCTCTTTAATTTCTTGATTCTGCTTTTTCCTGATTTGACTTTATTCTCAGGAAAAATGGCCTTCAGCCACTCTGTGCTTATAATTCTAAACTACCACAATCTCAAAAAAAAAAAAAAACAAAACCACACTTTCCCTGTCACAACATGCATATAAATCCTCATGAAAAATAAATGCATGAAAATAGTTTATGAAAAAAATTAGTCTCTACAGTTAATTGCCCCTTCCAGACTTCTCTTTAGAAAAATTTCTCCATATCCCTGGATGAAATCTCAGACATGTTATGTATCTCTCAGGTAATAACAAATAGTTTCATTTCCTGGTGTTAAAAAATCCAGGCTTATATTAAAGCTTCAATGTTTCATTTACTTTAAAGCTTATTCCATTCTCCAGCTTGGCCCTCTTTAGACTGAAAATTCTGCAATGGGAAAATACAGTTAATGTTGGTTTCCTCACCGTTTTTTCTTTTTGCTTTTCTGTTCTTTCTCTAGTATTGAATGAATTCTCTGGTGTTGGAATGGAGGAACAAGGAGAGGTAAGGGACAGGAAATGTTTGTCCCTCTGGTACACTCATAACCTGACATTGGAACTCTCTGAGTGTGGCAGATGTTCAAATGCTCATTCTTCTGATGGAGCATTTTTGTGGGTTTCCAGAAGACTTGGTTGGGAACCTCTTACCTGCAGTGCATTGTGTGAGTGAGGTATCCTCTGGCTAAACACTATAATTTCCTGTTTGGACACTGAGTTCTGAAAGATATCCTAGGACTCT
This sequence comes from Varecia variegata, assembly GCA_028533085.1. NCBI lineage: Eukaryota > Metazoa > Chordata > Mammalia > Primates > Lemuridae > Varecia > Varecia variegata. Next base: position 106,061,841 of record CM052443.1, on the reverse strand, counting down.
CTCTCTCTGGAGAGTATACTGACCACTTCAATGGTGCTTTTGATTGAGATCTTTTAAAACACTCAAGTTCAGTTGTCTTCTATGGGTTCTACATTGGGCCTCACATCTTGCCCTCAAACTCTGGAGGTCCAAGACACTTCTAGTGTGCCTCTCTTTGCTAGAATTGGAAATGAGCCTGACTGCAGGCAGCATGGACTGTCCTTGTACTCCTGTCTGATTTGGTCAGGACTCCCTGCTGCCCTAGTCCAGTGCTGTGTGAAATTTTGTCTTAGTAGGTATGTTTGTAAAGTGTATTTTTGTAATTAGCTTCATCAATAATATAGGTAACATTTTGGCCTTCAGTTTTCTTCTTTTGTTTCACATATTATTTAGAATCTAGGCAGGGAAAAGGGGTTCTTTTCATTGGATAAACTGAAGAATCTCAATGGTTTACAGATCACGATACTAAGAAACATTAGTCTGTGGAGGAAAATATAGAATGAAATTGGAGAAGGCCTAAGACACGGCCTTTGCCTTCAAATTTTTAGTCTAATTATGGGGCTAGGCAAGTAAGTCATTATGTACTTATCTGAAATATAAGCAAACTCTACTCAGAATCAGAAAATCTCACAATTTCTGAGATTTCCAAACGTTTATTTTTACTGTACCTTATTACATATTTAAAGAAATATAACACTCAAAATTTCACAAAAATAACTAACATTAGTATAGTGGTTTTGCTATGTCTATTCATTTGATAATTTTATCAGTGTCATGGCATATATTATTATCAGCATTATAATTATTATTATAAAGAACCTAAGGCTCAGAATTATAAAGTGACTTGCCAGGTTACACAGGTAGCACCTGGGGGGACTTTCTTCTGATATGCAAATTCTATGCTGTTCCTATTCTAACTCAGTGCAGCAGATACTGCCAGCAATCGCTCTAGCTTTTCTTTGACGAGTTCCTCCAGAATGATAAATATCTTCAAAACGTTTCCAACATGACTGCAAGAGCTAATGATTGGCTGGCTAGAAACAAAACATATATCAGACACTGTGGGGAAGCACACGTGCATTCATAGAGGCATTGTTTTTAATCATAAAAAGCTGGTATGACAGGTAATTTTTTGAAATATATGTTAAATTGTGTTTTGCTTTTCTAGCTATAAAAAATTTTAAAAAATGAGTAGTTTTTATGTTTTATACTTTGTATTTTCCTCCCTTCATTCCAAAAAGAACTTTGCATTCTCTTCCCTTTGGTGTAATTGCTGAGCCAAAGCAAAATTATTGGAAGAAAAATCACTTTTAATGGCCTTTGTGGAAGCTTTAACTCATGGAGGGTAGGGAGGGAAGAGAAGTATCTTCCAGAATGAGGAGAAATATATAAAGCAGTCAAAGAGTTACCACAAGATTTAAAATGGGATGGCAATCTGCTAATTTATGTAATATTTGGGATGTGAAGTTGGCTCTTTTGCAATACCCGTGGGAGCAGGAAGGACCCCAATAGCGAATACGTGATAGAGCTCAGGAGGCTGGACCCTGGACAGTAGAGCTGGAACGTAGGTAGAGACTCAGATGCCTGAGCCTGCTAGTAAAGCTCCAGAGCTACAGGACTTCAAGTTAAGGTAGGATGGATAATGGATTTACCAGATCTTCTAGAATGTTCTAAAGCAGCGGTCCCCAACCTTTTCGGCACCATGGACCAGTCTCATGGAAGACAATTTTTCCATGGACTGGGGAGGGGTGGTTAGGGAGAGAGATGGTTTCGGGATGATTCAAGCGCATTACGTTTATTGTGCACTTTATTTCCATTATTATTACATTGTGATATATAATGAAATAATTATACAACTCATCATAATGCAGAATCAGTGGGAGCCCTGAGCTTGTTTTCCTGCAATAGACAGTCCTATCTGGGGGTGATGAGAGACAGTGAGTGATATGACAGGAGGCGGAGCTCAGGCGGTGATGATAGTGATGGGGAGCGGCTGTAAATACAGATGAAGCTTCGTTCACTCCCCTGCCACTCATCTCCTGTTGTGTGGCCCGGTTCCTGACAGGCCATGGACCAGTATTGGTCTGTGGCCGGGGGTTGGGATCACAGTTCTAAAGGCAAGAGAGGCCTCAGTGAATATATGGTTTTATAGGAGCCCCCATCACCATCTTTGAATGAAGGAAAGGGCAGAAAGAGCATTCTCAGAAAGATTAGTTTTCTGGAGAGCTACTATCTAGAAACTTGAGGCCATATTTAATTTTATTTAAAAACCATAAAGTAAATATATATGTATATGGGGTAGAGTTGAATAGATAAAATGAACTTGGCAAAATGTGCATAATTTTTGATGGCTAGTGCTAGGTACATGGAGCTCATAATACTATTCTCTTTTTTGTGTATATTTGAAATTTTTCATAATAAAGCATTTTTAAAATACATTAAAGTTAGGTAATAATTTTGGTACCCCTAAGACTAAGGTCCATCCTGGACATGCTGGAAAGAGCCTAAAAAGTACAATGCAAAGGGAGAAGCTAAGTAGCAATGCCTGCCATGGGCTTAGAATGTAAAAGTGGTAATATGTGTGACAGGTATTTTCCATCCTTGATCAAGATTCTCCAACTATTTTTGATATAAACAAAGTCATAAAAAATCAGAATATTCCAGTTCAATCATCTTCACACAGAAATAGAATATGTCATGCTTTCGGGGGACTAGATTAATAATTTGAAGCAATAGCCACACCTTTTCTTATAAATAAAGTTATTGCCCAATATTAGATTCTAGCCTTTTTACAAAAACCAAAGTGAAATGTTTCTGCTTGCTTTAGCTCCTGAAAAGTATCTACTAGGAACAGAATCCCTTATCCACTAAAGCTGCTAGATGCAGTTAATCCTGCTAGTTTTGGTCCACCAGACTAGAAGAAGGTGAAATAAAACCTGCCTGGGTGATCCCCCGAGTTTGGGGACTGGACTTCATTTCCAAACTTAGAAAAAAGCCCTAGTACCCAATTCCTGCCTCCACCAGCAGTCTCAGTGCCCCAGCCTCTCTCCCCAGTCTTGCTGGCACTGTGGGGCAGCACTGTTAGAAGTTCAGGGCTCCAGGGTGATCAGATTCTTGCTCTTTCTAGAGCCCAAGGGCTACTAGATTTGCTGATGCTCCTGAGTTGCCTGGCTCTTTCTAATTCTGCCATATGACCTGCAACTGAGGGGGCCCAGAAGCTGAGCCAACAGGGCCCCCTCTTCCAGATGAGGCATCTAACACTCAGATACACTGGATGCAGGAAAGTCCAGCTGAGGGAAGCCAAAGCACCATGCCAGAGAGGGCTGGAGCAGACCTGTAAGGACACTTGCTCTCTAAGTGGAGGCTGCTCTTGGGAGGAGGCTGTGCTCTCTTGAACCAATCCTGAACAAGAGCTTCCAGTAGCTCATGAAGATTTAAGACCATCTTGGGGATGGCCACACTTAAGATGAGCTTCTATAGAGCACAAAATACCAGCCAACTATCCACAGACACATCTAGGTCTCTGGGGGATGCCCACTTCTACTTAGAACTGGCCCAAGTACATCTATTAATATATCCCCAGAAACAACATCTTCTACTTTGGAACTACCTACCAATATTAAGGCCGCTGAGAGAGCGAGCTCCTGTTCCTCTGAGCTGAGGATAAAACATCAAAACTGAAAATGGTTTCAAAGTCCTCCCAAAGATCTTTGATGGGACGTATGGGAAGAAAATGTTAAAACTGCTATTTCTATTCATTTTTATCAAATAGTCTAAAATATATGCTTAATAATATATATGATTGTCAGTGGCTTCTTCACTTGGTCAATGTGTCTGTCACTTAAGGTATAAGTTGTATCCTGAGGAGAGAATACAAATTCCCCAACTCAAAGGGGTTGATAGCTGCAAACTCACACATCCATTCAAATTCACCGCATCATAGTGCAATTCACATATGCTTGATTTTGTGGATTCATGAATTTTGTATCACAAAGAGTAAAATCTTTCTAATACTGCAATTTTATAATACCGACAGAAGGTTCGTGATCATATAAACCTATTTTATGCATTGTTTTATTTTTCTTTTGTGCAACACGGATTCCTTGTTGTTTTTTGGCAAAGAAATAAAAGAGTAACATTTTTCTTATACTAAATGACAAGAGTTCCATATTAGCTGACCTTTTCTGTAATGACAAGTAGCTGTCAATAGAATACTACCTAACAGAGATCCTCCAAAAAGATTAAGACACTTATTGTCTCCTTTCAAGGTAAAGGTGACATTCTAACAATGAGTGAGACAGTAACTATTTGTTTTGTTTTAAATCCTAGGATGGGAAAAGAATGTTAAAAATGGATGTTTGAAAATGTTTACATTACTTTTGTCAAAAATGATATGTCTCATTTCTTACATTTAAACTTCCTCATATCTTACATTTAAAAAATTGAAACAGAATTCTCTCATCTATTTTAAGATCTTCCAAATAAAGAGTTTCAGCAGTTTTGAAAGCCATTTTATGAAAATATTAAAATGAAATCCCTTGTCATTTGCCAAAAAATCTGATTCCATAATGTATACATGAATTGAAGCATCATATTATACCTCCAAAATATATACAATTATTGTCAATCGTAAAATAAAACTTTAAAAAGATGATTTTTGACATCAGGGTAGAGGGAACTTATTAAATTTTAACAATACAATTGAATAAGAAATGTTGTCAGTCGGACTAAGAAACTAATGATTTAGAAAATGTAGCTAATAAAGCACCTCTTGGATCCACAGATCTCTTGAGAAATGTTTTACAGCTATTACAGCCATCAAAATCAAGTATCAAAATCAAATGAACAGAACCAGACCTTTAATTTCTGTATCACAAAGATTTAAACCAAAATTTTGTTTAAATGATGGAGCATATTCTATCATATCACAGTGTTAAAAATATTAATCATAATTTTAGTAAGCCAGATACAGATTTTTGTTTGATTAATAAATATAACAACGTTTCAATAATCTTAATTCATGTTTGCTATATTCTTTGTATAAATGTCTATTCTGGTAAATGGTTCATATTGGGCGTAATACCTAGTACTGTATTACATTATATGTATGTGCTTATGTGTGTTCCTATCTATATTTATAACCATATCCATCTATCTAACTAGAATCAAAAAAATATGCAGAGATGCCCTTGGGTCACACACATGAATTCCAGAACAACTGCCCATAACTTTTGAGCCACAACTTGAAACAGGAGCTCTGAGGATGGCTCCTTTCTATATCCCTAGCATAAGGCCTGGCTATGCTCAATAATGTTTGATAAATGAATAAAAATCTTAATATGGCTAGAGGTTTGAATTGTCTTCATACAAAAATAAGCATCCATGAATTATTTCAAAAATGTTTTAATCCAACCATATATGCACAGAGCAGTGAAATAAAATTGCAAATTGTTTATGCCTTTGGAAAGAAAATGTTCCTGTTAGGACTGTGAAAAGGTGCCTGACGTTCCTGTAGTTAACCACTAGATGGCAATAGCTCTACATCACTCTCCATGTTCTCGTTTCCCAGGGATCCTTCCCTACTGGTTTCAAAGGTGGCATCTAGAATGATTGTTATCTCTGCAGATATTTGCCACACAAAAAGAAAAAAAACGGGCTTATCCGTTTTAGGAACTCTGAGATCGTTATGATTAATGAAAATGCATTTCTGTGCTTATTTCTTGTTGCATATGTCTACGACTATTGCAACAGTTGCCCACCAATTTGATTATCTTGGAGCTGTAAATTATCACAACAAAATCAATAAAGAATTTATTTTAAGCCATAGGAGTCCATAAAGGTCTACATATGGAAAATTTAAGATAATTGCTGTGCTTTCATAGCATTTTAATTTCTCCTCTCTCCCCTCCTCCCATTTAACCTCATGGCTTTGGAACATGAGCACTGCTACAAATATCAAAACAGCAGAAGTGAGAGCTCTGCTCTTGCTTCTCTCTCTGGCTGTTCCTGTATACAAACAAGTCACCTAACTATAATACAAGTGAGAGCTGTCCAGTTCCTCATTCATGGAACAGATCTACAAAGAAAGCCTGTAAAATGCATGACAGAATTAGACAGGATAACTGGAGAGCATGAACCTCTCTTTAGCTCAATACCTGGGGAAAATGATATCATGTAATTTTCTTTTGAAATAGGAACAAAATATATAATTCAATACTCTCATGGGAGGTTTGTTTGAATTTATTCATGTAGCAATAGCAGGGTACTAAAGTTTGCTTTCCATAACTTTATCAAATATTAGATCTATATGATTCAAAAATTGGGGAAAGAAACAGGTTAAATTAATTTCAAAGAAAAAAAAACCTCTTGACCTATGAATTTGTATCGTTTTGTTTTTCAAATACTTTTGGCAAATATAGCACTGATGTGTTCAAAAATGCAATTTTATTTTAGCATCTTATGTTGTGACAACTGACTTCTGTCCCCCTTCCTCAATTTTAAGATTATTCTAAAGGCAATATTTGGAGGGGTCGGCAGTGGGGGAGAGAGAGAGAGAAAACACGCATGCTAAAATGCAGATACCCTGAGTATTTCTTTTTAAAATTAAAGAAATATTAGAGATTAAAAAAAAATGTCACAGGTTTTTGTGATTAATTTTAGGCTACATTTGACTGTCTTGTGATGGAAAATATCCCAAGTGACTAATCTCTCTCTGCTTTCTGCATTTATTTAACTTAAATTCCATCTCAATCTAGTTCTAATAGGCTTCCTCCAGAGAGAATACTGAAGGATTATTTTAGGATTGAATGTTCTCTTCACTACCTACAACCAATTGTGGTTCCAAATTATTTTAAACACTGACAAAATCAATTAGAATCACTGTGGTATCTCAAAAAGAGCATTTATTCATTTAACAAGCTCACCTAGATGGCCCAGCTGTTGTGTCTCTAATAACAGTGTCCGGAACTAGAAGGTATAAAGGGACAGCAGTTTTCTAGGGCAGGTGCACTTTTTCTTTCTTTAGGGAGAATAATCTTTTAAGGTATTTCCTAGCTCACTTTTCTGGCATCTTTTTGGCCAGAATTAGGCCTTATACCTCCTGTAGGCCAACTGGTGGGAAAAATATATGGGGTTTCCTTACTCTCTTAGAACAGTCATGAGCCATTTGCCAGATCTGGGTGCAATGTCACCTGAACACAGCTGGAGTTCTGTTGGTCAGGAAGAACCAGAAGAAGGGTGGTGAGAAGGGAGAGTAGAAGTTTGGAAATCAAGGAACTCTGTCTGCTACAAATAGCATTGTATACATGGTGGAATATAAACAGTTTAATACGACCACATGGAATTCCATGGGGAAACAGTAAAAGATAAAAGCTTGATGTAAGCAGGACCTACATTCAGGAGGGCTTCCTCGAGTCACTATGTTCTTAAGAGGCAATGGCGATTCTGTGAATGGCTTTTATGTTATTAGTTTGGTAATCTTGAGTAAGTCTGATATCCATAACTTGAAAAAAAGAGCAGCCAGTGTGTGTCTGAGGAGAGATGTGCAGGGTATTTCCTACACTGGATGTTCAGCAGACACTGTTTAGAGTGGGGAGTGGGGGATGGCAAGAGGAAGTGGATCATGTGTGAAGGATGGAGGGGGCTGAGTCCCTTTGACACATTGTTTGGAGGAGGGAGGTGTCTGCAGTGGTGGAATGGCAATGATTGGTTTCTCTGAAGTACTCGGCAATAAGGTGCTTTGGAGTTCTATGTAATTGCTGCTTAGCTGGGGATGGAGGGAGACCACCACGGGAAAGACAAGGGTATGAGAGCCTGCAGGTGTGGTTGGAGGGAAGAAAGATTTGTCTGCAACTTAGGGTTATGGTTGGGGTTAGGGTTACCTAGCCTGGGCAACATAGTGAGACCCCATCTGTACAAAATATTTTTAAAAAATTTAGCTGGGAGTAGTGACCTACACCTGTAGTCCTAGCTACTTGGGAGGATGAGGTAGGAGGATTGCTGGAGTCTAGGCATTTGAGGCTGTAGTGAGCTATGATTGTACCACTGTATTCCAGCCTGGGCAATGGTGTCTCCAGAAAAAAAAAAAAAAGCAGAAGTGAAATAAGGATATAACTAATTTGAACAATATAATTGATGTTAAAATATTTATCTCCAGCTGTAGTCCTATAGCTAGTTGACTTTTAGGTTATTTTTATTACCTTGACAAATATTGGTAGCCAAGAAAATAATGTAATGTACAACAAATGAAAAGTAAACTACTTTATTTCCACTCTAGGACAAGATCAATTAGACAGTTCCTGCCTCAGGTTGTCAAAGAGACAGGTAGAACCGTGGAAAGAAAACTATAACAAGCCAGATGTTCTGTTGCTGATTAGCTCTAGGTCTTTATGCAAGGCACTTTCCTCTTTTGCTTCATTTATGTACCCATGACATGGAAAGAATGATGTCAAGGTCTCCTTCAAGTCCAACATTCTGTGACATTATGCATATCATTTTCATTCAGATAAAAGGAGATGAAATTTCAATATTCATTTGGCAAGTGTTTATTGGTGGTGTCTTCCGTGCAGGTCCTGTACTATTTGGTGAGGATGGATATGTGAAGAAGCTATAAACCAGGGACCGCCCAACTACATTTGGAATGTTCAGAGGAAGCTCTTATACGAAAAAATATTTAAACTAGGTCTTTAGAGAACACACAATGCATTTAGAGAATAGAAAAACATATCCATCATTTTCTTTCCAATGAGTAATTCATGATCCTCAAAATACATTGCACAATTCCTTTCCATGCTAGCGGTTCCTCTGATGATTTTAGAACTAGAGAAAAGAAAACAAGTTATTTCATCTGAGAAATCACCCCACTGGGCCAAAGCATATAAAATAAAGTTTGTGATGTTATAAAGGAAGATGGAAGTGCAAGAAAACAGGGAATCAAGCAGAAACTGAAAAGTTTGAAAAATCAATTGAAGTTAAAAGAAGATCGGTCAAGAAAGGAAACATAGTAGCAGTAGCTCTGCAAGTTAGCTATTGATAGCTCAATCCATGCTGTTCCTAATGGGTCCTTACAGACACACCAACAGAGGGTGGTAAAAGTTGGTGACAGGTGGTAAAGAATACTTTAAATCCTAGTAAAGATTAGTTTCGTTTCATCTCATCACAAAGGAACATAATTGCTATTTCAATGAGAATTTAAAAGGGCATTATTCAATAAATATTTATTAATAGAATATTTTCTAGTGCTAAGTAGGGCAGGAATCCTAAAGAATATTTCAAATGAATATTGGAAAATATCTGGCTACATGCAGCATGGGCTCTAATCCAGACAAATTCAAGTTCAATATCAAACTTGGTGATTTAATAGCTGGGGGGCCTTGGTAAGTCACTTATTTTTATGAGCCTCAGGGTTTCTAAACTGTAAAATCACATCACTAATAATATTCTGCAACATAGAGTCGCCATGATGATTAAATGAGATGATGAGGATGAAACACACAACACAGGCTCTTACGCAGAACAGATACTCAGTAAATATGAATTCCCTCCTCTCCCTAGAGGAGTGCCTAGCCTACATCGACCTGGCTGTATCCGTCAAGGTCTAATCAGGAGATGGAAACCATACAGTGATTTGAATATAAGAAGTTTAATAAAAAGATTATTAACGATAACAGGGGACTGGAGTAACAAAGGTGTACTGTAAGAAGTAAAGAGAATTCTAAAAAACATAGGAGTGGCAGATATAAGCATCACCCAGGGGTCTAATAGAGCATCCAAGTAAAAGCCTCCCACACCTCACTCCCACGGCTGAGATCCAGATCTGGGAGAGGGAATGGCTATGGCCCATTGGATGGCAGAGAAGTCGCTGTGTGCTGCACTGGCAGAAGTTGCTAGAAGTGTATCCATAGTGCTGGGAAACTATTCACAGCTGGGGAACTATGCTACACAGTGCTGGGAGGTACCTGCCTGAGGAATTTAACTGTGAAACCACTAGAGGGTGCTGGAGGAGGATGTTGGTTCTAAGTGCTGTTGGCCATTGTGCGCTGTAGGAGCCAGGTGCTGGAGAAGACCTCCGGGCTATAGAATCCTGGTGCTGGGGAGACAATAGTGCTGCAGGAGCTGGGCGCTGGAGAAGCCACACATGCATGCTACAGGAGCCATGAGCCGGGGAAGCTGCTCATGCTGCAGGAGTTAGGATTGGAGAAGCAGCCTGCACTGCAGGAAGCAGGCTCTGAAAAAGCTACCCTTACTGCAGGTGCCTGAGAAGTGCAGCACGCTGGAACCAGAAAGAAGGATCCCTTTCCCTCTTCGTTGTCTCTCCAGAACTATCTACTGGCAAAGCTTAACAATGTCCCACATGGCAAAGAAGAAATAATGGAAAAGACCAGCTCCATTTCACAGATCAGGCAATGAAGAGCGTATTTGGAGGTGAGAGACAATAAAATGATAATTTGCACACTGGCTAACCTAGTTTTCTCTTTGGAGTGCATCAGTGTGGAATCATACCCTATGAATTTATCTAGAGACCTAGTAGGTATGAATGGCCAACCATGGTTAGGCAGCCAAGCTCCTGGGAAGGGCTACCCAGGGCTGCTGACCACCAAAATCAGGGGAGGAGATTTTAGCATGTGTCTATCCATGTACATCCGAGCTCCTTCACCTTCTTATGAAGAAGAAACTTCTAATCTCATTCATCAAATTCTAGGCCATAGATTCATCCGCATTTGCTAGTGGGCAGGAACACTGTGCCATAAATGACAGGAGTCAGTGCTATTCTTTTTTTCTCTCACTTCTCTCCTATGGTTCCCTTGGGAGGAACTCTGCCACTTCTCACATTTTCTACAAAACCGCCCTAGCACCTTGGTCAGGGTGTCAAGTCCTTGCACCTTGTAGCTGGTCAGTAAGTGGTAAGCTTCCAAGATTTGAAATTAAGCCAAAAGCAAGCAAAGAGCTGCAGACCTCTGACTCAGCGTTACCAACATTATGCATTAGGAGTAATCAGGCACTCATCCAAAATAATAATGAAGTAACATTTGTTTCCCATTGGCTTTGCTCCCTGTGTCTACCTCCCAGTAGAATCTGCGAGGATGAGCTGTGATTTGCAGAACAGGATTCAGGCATCTACATTTTTTATTACAATAACAGCAAACACCTTCAAAATATCATCTTAACAATAGCCATCGTGTTTTTGCAGCCAAACACCCTAAGTGATTGGCTTAAAAAAAAAAACTTCTTATAACAATCATAAAAGCAGAAATATTTAAATAGTAATTTATACGGTTCAATAGAAATATTTATATAGGAACTTTACAAACTTTTCACGTTTACTTAAGTCTTCACAATTTTTATATGAGATGATTATTCTTACTCTTCCTTGACATCTAAGAAAACTGAAGTTGAAAAATACATTTCCCAGAATCACATAATTTTTAAAAGGCAGAGTAGCTTTCTGGGCACAGGTGTTTTGATTCTTAATCCCATTCCTGTCAATTAAATAAATATATTTAATTTTAAAATATATTTAATTAAAAATTCTGGACACATAGTAGGTATTCCATAAATTTTGATCTCACAAATCCCTGTGCTCTACTTGTACTAGCTACTTTCTTTGCACAGGAGGTGAGCTGTTAATGCAGCTTTTTCTCAGCTTCCATTGCTATGATAATGCTAATTACTTAACATCTTGTTCTAAAGGCCAAGATCCCAACTGAGATTATACCTGGGGCTCCTGCTATAATAAGCATGGCTTCTGGGGTGGGAAGGGATAAATTTTGATCCCTTTCTACAGCATTACAAAGTTGTTTTGTCATTTGCAATTTTTGTTTATTGGGAAACAAGATAGATTCTCCCCAGTCTGCTCATGCTGCTTAAACCTCTACATTTTTTTAAGGTTACTTTCAGGAAATGCGGCGCTAAAAACAGCATTCAGAACAGCAGAGTCAATTGTTATAGAAAGATTAAGAAAGTTAGCAGAAAATAGAGAACATCTGATGCTTTTAAGGGGCGCTTTTCCAATTATATTTACTGTTAGGGAATAACAGCTTTTGAAAAATCAATGTTCACCCACTGTTGTTGCCATACCACATTTAAACAGTCCCCTATTCATTTACTAGATTTGGCCCACAAAAACACACCACTTTATTGGCAATGTAGGACTCTTGGATTAGTCCTCTATTAGGAAATAAAAAATGAGGCAAGATGCTCTCTTTCCTTTCTTGCTGCTTCTAGATTATCTCTGTGCATAGATCCTGAGCTTGCTGTGCAGCATCCCCAGAAATAAGTATCCTCATAAACTCTGGTAACACCACTTCTTTGTTCCCCAACCCTACAAGAGATATCTGCTCTCCGAAAATATTAATCTCTGGACAACTTTCCCTCTTCCACTTTATTCCTTCAGGGCCCCTCCTCATTTTCGCTCTTCTAGCTTTCCAACACTAGTGTGATCAGTTCCTCCTGTTTAAAATCTAAAAATGTTTTCCATTTCCCCGATTGAATCTCATTGACAGAGGAATCAAATCAATTTATTGATTTTAAAATGTGTCAAGTGCTTTGAAGGAGATAAGCAGGAGCCCCCTGAAAAGTGAAGCTATTCGAGCTACAGTCTAAAGTATGAGAAGGAGATGACAGTGAGGGGATCTGGAGGCTGCGTGTTTCAGCCAGAGGGGACCTCATTTGGGTGATAATTAGTGGTAGCTTGGATTAGAGGGATGGCAGTAAAAATGAAGAGGATGGATTCAAGATGTGTTTTTTCAACTAGAAACAAAAAGAATGGCTTGCCGAAAAATGTCTGGGTGGGAGAGGAACAATAATAGATGATGTGGCAGGCTGAATAATGCCCCCTAAAATATTTGGGTCCTAATCCTTGGAACCTGTGAATGTTACCTTATATCTGCAGTCTCCAACCCCCGGGGTGCAGAACGCCCCCATCCTCCTTCACCCTCCCGCAACTCCCTTCCCAGAAAAATTGTCTTCCAGGAAACTTAGGAAGGGGGGGCGCACAGCAGTAGGTGAGTGGTGGGCCAGCAATCAAGGGAACCTTCATCTGTGTGGTCTGTATTTACAGCCACTCCCCACCACTCACATCACCACCTGAGCTCCACTTTCCCCATCCCACCTTTAATCCTATGGAAAAAATTGTCTTCTGTGAAACCCATCCCTGGTGCCAAAACGGTTGGGGACTGCTACCTTATATGACAAAAAGAGACTGTGCAGATGGGATTAAATTAAGGATCTGGAGATGGTAAGGATTATTTTGGATTATCTAAGTGGGCTTTAAATGAAATCACAAGTGTCTATGTGTCTGCTTTTATTGACTAATGTTTCTTTTGAATTTGGATCACAACATCCTGCTTCATCCTATGTCCAGTAATTTTGATTGTATGTTGGATAATATTTTGTAGAGACTGGATTCAGTAAACTTCCTCTGAAAAATGTAAATTTTGTCATAGCAGGCAAATTTATTTTTATTTTTATTTATTTATTTCAATAGATTTAGGGGTAGAAGTGGAGTTTTGTTACAGGAATATATTATACAGTGGTGAAGTCTGGGCTTTTTTAGTGTATCCATTATGTGAATGATATGTAACGGGTGACATGAACAAACACAAAATGACCCACCCCCATATGCTTTCCCTGTAGCTTTCTTATGCTTTGGATTCCCAGGTCTGTAGCACTGAATGACCAGAACATTATAATCTTTCTGCTTCACTGACCCTTTTACCTTTTGAGTTGTCTCTCAGAAACAGCAGACTCTTTACAGGATAACAATGCCAAGACTCACCATCCATCACCCACCTGTGACTTCTGAATTAGACCTCCTGCACACATCACTTTCAACACAACCTGCCCCAACACACATAGCCACCTTCCTGAACTGCTTATAAAAACCCCTGCCCTTAGTTGGTCAGAAAGACAGATTTGAGACATTTCTCCCATCTCTCAGGTGACATCATCTGTAATAAATTACCTTTCTTCCTTGGCAACCCTCATTGTCTGAGTAATTGGCTTTTTGTGTGGTGAGCAATTGGACCCAGGCCAGAACCCCCTTGTGGGTTCAGTAACAAGGGCACATTGTACCCAATAGGTAATTGCTGATGGACGAACTTGATTCTGTGTAGAGTTCATTTTTGGTTTTGTGAGGATGGCTCTAATTCAATTTTTCTCTCAGTCTCAGGGTATAGACTTTAGTCTGGGGAATGATCCTTACTACTATAAGGTGTAGCCTTTCTGGCGTATCAGTGACAAGCCCACGATTTTTTTTTTTTAAATTTGCTGAGACTTGTTTTGTGGCCTAAGATATGATCAATCTTGGAACATGTCCCATGTGCTAATGAGAAGAATGTATATTCACTAGTTTTTGAGTAGAATGTTCTGTAATAGTCTATTAGGTCCATTTATTCTAGAGTCTTGTTTAAGTCCATTGTTTCTTTATTCATTTTCTGATTCCATCATCTGTCCAATCCTGTCTGTGGGGTGTTGAAGTCTCTGGTTATTAAGATGGTACCATATCTTTCTTTCCTTAGATCTTGTAGAATTTGCTTTATGGTTCTGGGAGCTCCTGTGTTAGGTCCATATATATTTAGGATTACTATGTATTCTTGTTGAATTTCTCCCTTTACCATAACATAATGATCTATCTTTGTCTTTTTTTTCCATTGTTGATTTAAAGTATATTTTATCTGTTATGAGAATGGCTATACCTGCTTTCTTTTGGTTTCCATTTGTGTGGAGTATTTTTTTCCATCCCTTTACCTTGAGTCTGTGTGTGTCCTTGTGAGTTAGATGTGTTCCCTGGAGACAGCAGATACTTGAGTTGTGTTTTTTCATCTATTCAGCCAGTCTATATCTTTAAAGTAGGGCATTCAGACCATTCACGTTGAGTGTTGGATGCTATTCATCATGTTGGATGATACCTTATTGTTTTGTATTCCCTCTTATACTATTATTTTATAAAAGCCATAAGGTTTATCTTTTGGTGTTTTTACCCTGGTTGGTTTCTATTGTGTTGTTCCATGTATAATGCATTTTTGAGCTTTTCCTGTATGGCAGGTCTAGTAGTAACAACTTCCCTTAGTGTTCGCTTGTCTCAAAAAGTTTTTATTTTTCCATCATTTCTGAAACTTAGCTTTTCAGGATACAAAATTCTTGGCTGGAAGTTGTTCTTTTTAAGAAGAGTAAAAATTGGGCCCTAATCCTTTCTGGCTTGTAAGTCTCTGCTGAGAAGTTTGCTGTTAGCCTGATGGATTTGCCTTTGTAGGTTAGTAGGTGCTTTCATCTTGTAGGTTGTAGAATGTTCTCCTTCATTTTGACTTTGGCCAGGTTGATGATTATGTGTCTTGGGTATGTCCTATTTGCTATGAATCTTCCCAGTGTTTGATGACCATCTTGTATCTGGATTTCTGAATCTGTGGTGATATGAGGGAAGTTCTGCTCAATAATTCCCTTGAATAGGTTTTTCATGCTTTTTGCTTTTTCTTCTTCTCCCTTGGGATATGTATAATTTATTTATTGGCTCATTTCACACAGTCCCATATTTCTCTGAATGATTATTAATTTATTTTTATTCTTTTTGGGGCATCATGAACTGATTTGGTTAGTTTAAAAGCCTTGTCTTCAAGCTCTGAGATTCTTTCTTCTGCTTGGTCTAGCCTGTTGTTGAAGGTTTCTGTTGTGTTTTGTTATTCCCTAAACGAACTCTTTTATTTCTTTAAGTTCATTTATATCCTTTCTTATGTTGTCTATCTCTTTAGTGAATTTTTCATATTTTTTGTTCATGTCCTGAATTTTTTTTTTTGGTTTCTTTGTTTTGGTTTTCAACTTTCTCTTCAATTCCATTCATCTTGTTTGCCACCCATATTCTGAATTCCATTTCAGACATTTTGACAATTTCCTTTTGGTTGGGGTCTGTTGTGCATGTGTTGTGATCCTTTGGGGGTGTCAAACTAGCTTTTTTTTCATGTTGCCAGAATTGTTTTGCTGGTTTCTTTTCATCTGAAACCTCTTCTCTCAGCTCAGGGATGATAGGTTTGCAGCACACCTGTTCTTCTTTGCTGGAGAGTCTCCTACTTAGTGAGAAGAAGGAAAAATCCCTGGATAATGCTATTGTGTCATACTCTGGAGGACTGATCCTTGGAAGAGGTGTGGATGCACTGAGAGCCTGTAATGCAGCTGTTCTCCTGCATTGTCCCAGTACCCTGTGGTTGTCACAGACCAAGCCAGTGCTGGGGGATGTTCATTTGGATTAGTGGGTTGGTTCCTAGGCCACTGTTGAAAGGTTCGGCAAGGGGCTGGGCAAGTCCCTCTCCATGGAGGCAGGTGGTGTGTCCTCGGCCAGTGCCTGGGCATGTAACAGGACTGCAGCCAGCAGCAGGGTGGGTCACAGGATCTTGGCGGGTGCCTGGGCACATCGTGGGATCTTGGTCAGCATGTAGGCAGGTCACAGGACTTTGGCAGGTGCCTGGGCACATCATGGGACCTTAGCCAGTAGTGGCATGGGTCGCAGGATCTTGGTGGGTGCCTGCATGGGTTGCAGGACCTTGGTGGGTTCCTGGATAGGTCAGGGGTCTTGGTCAGTGCCTGGGCGGGTTGTAAGACCACATCCAGCAGTGGGATGATTCCTCAGGCCACAGCAGCTGGGATACCCATGGCTGGTGGGGCCAGCATAATGTGCAGCACCCTGCCAGAGTCATGGTATCCAGAGATCTTCCTCTGCCCAGGTCTGACTGTGGCAGCTGCTGCAATGCTACTCAGGTGGCAGTGGTAGTACTATCAAGATGGCAAGATGGTAGCAGCAGATGTTGAGGGCCAGTGGGCACCTGCTATTCTTGGATCCCCAGGAGGTGACTGGTGGTGTGGTTTGGAGGGTGCATGGCACCCAGTTACAGTGCACATGAGAACACCTTCCCTCCCCCCTACCTCTCTGACCTGGCAGATGTAATGAAGAGGCAGTTGCAGTGGAGTCAAGATTTCAGCTCAGATTTCAGCATCCACTGGAGGAGTGTGGAGCACCAGAGATCTCTCCCTTAACCCTTCCCCACATGTGCATGCTTCCCCCAGGCACCTTCCGATCTTGCTGAGCAGATCACCCCACCTTTCTCTCCTCCACTTTGGGCATCTCCAGTCATTTCTCTGATGATTCACAATGCTCTCTCTGAGACAGTCTATCCGTGGTTGAACCTCTACTCACAATCTTTGATCCTCTCTTTGAGACTGGCAAGTGCAGGCTGCTTCTAGTCTGCCATCTTGTCCCTTCTCCCCAAAATCTGCTTTTTAATAAGACCTCCAGATTATCAGTGTGCAGGCACATCAGAGTTCCGCAACGGATCTCGGATATAGCTGAAAAAAAAAAAAAAAAAGACAATGATATCTTCATTGTTACAAAGCTAACTTGTAATGTTATCAGAGTGGGAAATAAATCAGTGGAGGAAAATCTACTTATTTTGAATACGAAAAGAGTAATGCAATAATTTGGCCTCAGTGTGACATTTAGTGGTGGAAATAAAGAGGCAGTGAATGGTAGACATTTACTGGATGATGAAGGTTATATGAGAATTAATTTACATTAACACTAATTCCAGTTAAGGAGTGTTTGACCTGAAATGCCTCTCCTGTGGTGAGAGTCAATGCTTCTCCTTTGGTTAAGTTGGAAGGAAATGAAAAGCGTTTCTAATCGACTTTCAAAGGCTCGGGAATAGCAGTGATAACTCAAAATAAACATTAAATGCTAATTCAAATATTTGTAGGTAACAGGGATTGAATTTGAAAGCACACTTAGTTAATTAGCCAGGGTCTTAAATCCTGAGTTTTATCACACCTAATAAATGAGACTCGAATGAATTGTAGGTCTGAAATGACAGCTCCTAAAATCTTACCTTCAAGACAATGGTCAATATTAAATATCTGGGAAGTTAAATTGAGGCTTGGAATTGCTACTCTCTACACAGCTTTGCATAATCTGGCAATTTTCTTCCATTGACACGGCCTTGGTAAAAATGTATTAGCTCATAATTATGGTTTCTTGATTTCCATTTGTTCTTTCATCAAACATTTATTAAACACCTTTTATGTACCAGATGATGAGCTGGGTTCTGGGAATACAGAACTGAATAAGGCCAGCTCCTGACCTTTGTGGGGTGAAAATTTGGAGGAGCATCCACATGAATAGGGGAAAATTTTTAATAGTGGTTTAAACCAGGGGTGATGGAGAACAGGAGGGACTGGTGGAAGATAAGGCTAGAGTGCGAGACAGAGAATGCAAAATACACTGAAGAAATGTTTAATATGTATAACCTTTGTCAATGTACAAAATGGTTAACACTGAATATCTCATCAGATCATTTCAGGAAATATGTAGATATTAATCTCTTTTGCAAATGAAGAATCTGAACCTGAAGGAAGATTAGAGACTTATTTGGGATCTTACAGGCAAATTGTGGGACCTGAATGAGAAATCATGCTTTTTGACCCTAGAATCCCACATACATATCCCATCACCTCATGACTATTGTAAGTAACAATATATCCAGGAATATCATTGTAGAACATTTTAGGATCCTCATCCATGTAACTGAATGTGAACCTGATTCATCATCTGATTGGTGAATGATATATCACCTGATTGATTGCTTACATTTTGCAATCAATGTAATCATTTAGTTTGATTCCCTCTTCCCCTTACTGCTCTATATCTGTCCCTCTGAAACCTGGCCACTTGGAAAGATGCATAATCAAATAAATAAATAAACACCTTCCAATCTTTAGCTAAAGATTGTTGAGCACTTGGGCTCTACTGCTAGAATTTTCAAATATACCACTTTCTTTAATGACTATTTATAATTTACACACCTACTGTGTGCAAAGTATTATGCTGGAACTATGTAAAAAAAAACCCAAAATTTTTAGTAGTTTAGTTGCCAAGGATTACCTCAAATCAATTAAATCAGAATTTCTGATGGTTAGACTCAAGCATCAGTGTTGTCAAATCTTCCCAGGTGTTAAATCTTCCCAGGGATGACTAACTCCAATGTAGTGTTAAGTGGCTAGAGAAGTAACAACAGCTAATTGCTATTGAACACTTATCATAGACCAGGCAACACACTAAACTCTTCCACTGGATAATCTTTTTTCATCTTCATAACAACCCAATGAAGAGAATGTTATAATTACACATTATCTGCATTTTTTACATGAGAGAATTGAGGCTTTCTTAAGAGGCTGGTGTGTCCAATGTCAATGGTGAACCCCAAATTTCTGACTCCAGGTTCTAGGTTCCAGCCACTAGATTATATTGCCTTCCTACAATAAAGCTAAGTAGAAAGGAGATGCCTTTGAGGACTATTTTTCAAAGTTAAATTTGGAAACCAATTGGGGTAAAGCTAGTTCAATGCGTGAGTAAATGATTCCCTTTCCAGTGAAGAAAAAAGAGGAAGAAAATAAAGATGAAAATAAGCTCCAAGTGAATTAAGATCCCTTCCATTATTTCCTTTGAAATTGGAAAAGTATTTTGAGGCAGACTTTATGGATTAAAAAAAAATCTAAGCAGTCCTCAGGAACAGCAGGTCCTACAGCTATCTGGAAGGGGGCCCTGCAGCAGATGCTGAGGCAAAGATGGAGGAGAACATCTGTGCCAGCAGAAGGGGGAACGTGGTGTAGATAATGGAATGTGTGTATTCAGTGGGGTTCTGGAACATCACACAAGGATGCAACCTGAGGTGCAGAACCACGCACACTTCCAGGTTTCATAAGCTGAGGAATTTTAATGCATAAATGTAGTCTGCCTGCTTGATGTTTGTCTTACACAAGGCACTGTAACTCATTGGTTACCATACATGCACAGCATGTGGCAGGGACTAGGTTCAAACCTTGGCTCTAAAATGGAGTGATAATAATCTTAGAGGGTTATTGTGAGAATTATGAGGTATATTATATGACTTATATAATATAGTAATATGTTCTTAAATATTAGACTATTAGGCCTATAATATCATCTCAATATAGGTTAGTTTTTATTACTTCTGTTATTTCATTAAATGAAAACACAACATAACCAGTAAGAATAAGTTTCTATATTTTAGTTAAACCCAGAATTTCTGAGAAAAGGGGGAGATGTACCAATTTACAATATTCTTTGAAAGAAAGTCAAACATTCAGGGAAAATGTGCAATTATTGATACTGTATTTAGACATAATAAGATAAGCGTAAGGGAGCATAGTTCAGTGGTTAGGAACACAGGTGCTAGAGTTATAATTACCTAACAATTATTAGCTTTGTGACCTTGAGCAAATTACTGCATGTCTCTGAGCTTCAGTTCTGTCATCTTCACACTGGGGGTAATAATACCATTATTAGTTTAGGATTAAATGTGCTAATATTTGTAAAGATCTTAGAACAGTGTCCTGTATATAGTAAGAGTATATTGCATAAAATTATATACCACATAGAGATACAAGCTTGCCAGTATGCTTTAAGGGAAGACCTAGTTAATTCTGAATGAATGATTCAAGGAACTTTTCTTGATAGAAGTGGCATTTTAGGTGGCTCACACACTATTACTATAAGGCTTTTGACCCATACCCCAATGCTTAGTGAGTCAAGATGGATCTTTTTGGATGATTCCTATTGCCTATACTAAATAAAAGCCCAAATGGCCTCCAACATTAATGGAAAGGTGAAGGATTTGTCTCTATGATAAAGACAGACAAGTCCAGGGTTAAACACATGATGGAGATAATCACAAGCCAACTAGAAATTAGCTACCATAATGGCAGGAGAGGAGAGTATCTACCTTCCCCTGCCAATCAATATCCATGTCCCCAGCCTAGACCCTCTCTGGTTAAGGAAATGTTGATTCTTATTCTTTCAGCATTGTGGAAGGAAAGAAGATATCACAAAGATACAAATCTCTTGGCCCAGCCTTTATGGCCAATGTATGATTCTTGATCCTAACTCATTCTAGGGGAACCAGTGAAAAGGGGGTATAAAAGAGAGCCTGAGTAGCCTGCTGAGGTCAATTTTCCCCTTTCCTTTAATAAGCTGATGAGCTTAACCGGAACACCAGTTGTCAGCTGGAGACATTGCTGAACTACTTAGGACAGGAAGAAGATCAGTAGATTATCAGAAAATGCCTCCTTACACCTTCATGTGGTCCCATTACTAGTCTTTAACAACCTTCATGTTGTCACATGATTTGAAAGTCTGGGCACCTAATTTGTGCAGGCAATGGGAATGCAGTGATGAGAGCAAAACAAATCTGGCTTCAGCTTTTAGGGAAAAGCTAAATAAATTAGACTTCAAATATGCTGAGGTCAAATCAGTCAGAGGGAATTAAAAAAAAAAAAAACAGGAACACCATAGGAGACTAAATTTTCTTAGTCTAAAAATAGATTTAACCTTAGAGTAAATAATAGGGAATTAATTTAAACAAGGGCAAGATTATTTACAAACTGAGAGAAAAAATTGAAGTTTTGATACAAATATACAATTTAAACAGATGCAATTTTCTATCACTGAAATGCTTGATAGAACAAAATGATTAAACTCTTACATTAAAAAGATGTGTAGTCAGACATTCTAGCTGCTAAGAAAGTCTTATTTTCTTGTGCTAATTATTGATAAATATAAAAATATCTCTTAATCAACAGTGACAAGAAACAAAGCATGCATAATTTCATCTTTCAAAAAAACTATTATCTGTCCAAATAGCATCTTCATTTATATTACTCCTGTGGTTATAAGATGTGCATATTCTCAATATTTCATTCCTTCAAATTTTTGTTGTGCTTGTGAGGAAATTTTCAACAGATCATTTGCATTATTCAAGTACATATGTCCATAAATATGATTTAACCCACATATTTATATCCAGAGTATGTCAATGTAATTAAAATTTCCTAATTTTGATTTCCACAGTGTTTATAGTCTAGCAGGGACCAATTAGAATGGCAGATCATCCCCTTAGGCCTTCTTGAAAATCCCTTTTGATATTGTTCCCCAGCCTATAAAATGGGTCAGTACAGGAATTAATTGAGTGACCCCAGGGGCATACTATACATTAGGATAATTATCCATGTTTCTATTTCCCTTACTCCTACCTACTCACCAGACAAGTTTATACAAGATGTGGCAGCTAACAGTAGAGCCCAAATAATATAAGGCAAGCAATTTCAAATGCCCCAAATTTGCACCAAAGCTATACATTTTAACAATATTAACCCTTCATGTTATTACATAAATCTCTTTTACCACTGGGAAATTTAACAACTGAAATGCAATCTTGTCTCCCTTTTTATAGAAAGGTAAAGACCGAGATTATGTCTAAAAGCATCTTCTCTCTTGCTTTTTCTCATTTTACTGATTTTCAAAGGAAAATTCACTTAGTTGTCTTGGTAGAGAAATAGGGGTTTCTTAGCAGTGCCCTGGACTCCCTTCCTCTACAAGCAGTGCAGCTTGTTGGACACCTCCACATGGACTACTCCCAACTAGGACACTCTCCCACACTCTTCTAAAGTTACAAAAAAACCATAAGACATGTAAGAACATCACAGCACCAGACCCACACTTCATCCACAAAATACCCAGGACCCAAGGGACATTGGAAGCCCCTAAAATCTAAGCATATTCCATAAACAAAAGCATTTTCCAAGCAAGAATTATGTCCCTGAAAAACAACAAGAGATGTTCCAAGACAGACCCACATTCTGTTACAAATAATAGATAATATCAAAGATCTTGTCATGAGTGGGAGAACTAAGAAGGAAAAATAAGAGTTTAAGAGAGAAAACTGTTTTGGTTTATTTTAGCTTTTCCAGGATGTATATCAATTTCTTGAGTCTAGTGCCTGTGAATTTAATCTTCATATGAGAGAAGCCTTTCACTCAAATTAATTGTGACACTCTGCTTCTTATATTCTGAGGGAACAATAAACAAAAGAGAGGGAAATAATAACTCAAAAAACTGCCTTGCACACATAAAATTAGGAGAGATTTATTAAAATATTCTCATCTTAAAAAATGTATAAGGTAGTATTGAAAAATTTATCTTTATTGATGCTATCTTTTCTCCTTTATGTCACTTAGAGTCTTTTGGTCTTAATTCACATTTCCCCTTTAGACCAGAGTTCTTGGCTTCCCAATTTTTAATTGAGTGTGGCCCTGACTAGGGCTAGACTTTCCACTCTCTTGTGAGCCCAGAATTTTACTTACAACAAGAACTAAGAATTCATGGCTTTACACTTGCTATTCTCCCAAATTCTTCCTTCTCTTTCTGAAGTTTTCCATCTCCAAAGGAACCATCATGTTCCTTAGCCATTTGGTGACATTTATGTTACTATATAACAGTAGCTGCAGAATCAGCCTCCTAACTCCTGAATTCCCAGCATAAACCTTGGATTCTCCCTCCCAGTGAGGATTTCTTCCCAGGTCCACATTTGTCTCTGCTGGAGAACAGACTTTTGAACTGGGCATGCTATTCATTTTGCTTTCCAAACCTGTACCTTTGGGTCCAGTGCAAGTATTGGCCTATGCTCCTCTTCCAAACATTGTTTTTTCTTCAATTTCCTAACTTTCAGAAACCATTTCTACTCCACTTGCAGCAGAAATATAGCTGGCATCTCTAGTTTATCTATAGCAGTGAAATCTGATTACACTGACTCTAGAAATCCATTTCTTTTTTACTTTGGTGTCTCTTGGTGCCCTTTTGAAAAGGCCAGGTGAGATTTTAAAACTACATTGTGCTTCTCAACGTGCTTCTTAATTTGATCCATTTCTCCTTGACTGCGTGTAAAACTAATGTATGCTGAGTTTGAATGTCTTCCTTTTTTTCGTTTCCTATTTCCCACAGCTCATGTTTTAACTGCTAGATCAAAACATTATTCCTTACGTTTCTGATAGTTTTCTTACAAAATGCAAACAGTTTTCTGTTGCCAGCCTTCTTACTCTCTGATTGTAGTTATCAGCAATTCTGATATCTAGAGTCACTGTGTTGGATAGAGGCCTTTTGTTTTTCTTCATAGCAATTGAATTTTTGATAAATGCACTTAATTTTTCTTCAAACTTAGTACAAGCAAATGATAACAATTTTATATACTAGTGATTCACATTTCTCTTTATCTTTAGTGGTGGACTTCAGAAAAGAACTATACTCTGGGATCTGGCTCCCCCTAAATCCATACAGTTACCAAGATTTAGTAATAAACTTGTATCTCAAAACTTGGCTGAAGATAGAGGATAAGAAAACAAAAAGATCTTGGTATAAAATATATCAATCTGAAAGTCAAAAACTTCAATATACGGGTTCTGGCAATTTTGAAGTGAGTCTTCTTTGACCTTGAAAATGAATGTGAACACCTGAGCCATAATAAGCAGAAGAGTGGAAGACAGTATGTGTTCATGAAAACCCATTTTGTTCCCTCCTGGGCTCACAATTAGGTTACATTTTTTAGTCTCCTTTCCAGCTTCTGAAATCTGACAATTGGTATATGAGTGAAAGTAATGTGCACACATCCAGGCATGGCTCATATAAAACCTTCCGTGTGATCCTCCGCATGTGCTTGTATTTTTGCCCCTGTCTGCCAGTCAAAGACAGAGGATTCAGCAGGGGACTTCGAGGCTTTAGGGAACAGTGTGACTATACAACCAGAGGATCCTGGGTATCTGAGAGACTTTGTGGAGTAGAACATTCACCTTTTCCTTCCATCCTATTGAACTTCAGAGGACTAGAAAATAAAATTCTATTTTGCTAAGCCACTGAGATTTTGAGATTATTTATGTTAGTCTATGCTGAATTACACAATAAAATAAAGGTTGATACAAGTGCTTTTTTATGTGTCAGACATGAATTTATTCAGCATTGGGGAAGATTTGCTGAGTCAAAGCTCAAGTAACAGTCTCCTGAAATCAAAGCCACTCCAAGATAAAGCAGGGTTCCGGCACTCTTTTTATCATCTTTTATTTCCTTATCTCTTAAAAGAACTACCTAGTGATAGCCTACTATATGCTTTCTCAGAATATTTTGCCTTTACTCTTTTCCTCATTACAGCATATGATTTCTCTCATTTTTACATTAATTTTTGCTGTATGAATGCTGCACATGTAAGAGTGGTCCAAGAAAGACTGAAGACATAAAATCGAATATCACAAAATGTTGAGAGCTCATGAGAAAAAAAAATACAAAGAAAATTCTCCAAGCAAATATCTGATGAGCTAATGGTTCAACTTCAGTTCAAACTTAATTTTGTCTTGTTCAAGGTGAGCACTGTCAAACTGGTTGGTGCGTTGAAGATAAACGTGGCCTACCTCCCACGTTTTAGAGTCAGACAAAAACACAATAAAACTTTGTTTTTATTTTGCACACTTTGTGTCTCAAAGTCTTGTTCTTTCTTTAATGTATATTCTCACCTGTTCCACCCAACTATAACATATGTAAGCTATATGTGTTTTAGAATACCACAGAGGAATAGTCACCCAAGTTTTTAGTGGTTGCCTATTACCAAAATTTGAAGAGAGCAATATATGAATGTACAAAAAGGCTGTGTGAAGGAATATTTTGTTATTTCTTGGGGTTTTGTTCTTGAACTCCAATGTGGAGTCTTCTTTGTTGAAGTGAAGTGGACTAGAGTGTACAGAACTCTGCATATCCCTTGGGCTAAGGCTAGATAGTCTTAAATTTTCTCCTTTCTGATAAGACCTTATTTTCTTTCCAACATGTATCTCAATAGGGATGAGGAGGGGGGTGTAGGAGGTACCTATTTTGTGTGGTCCATGACTTAACACAACTTCCACATGCACAAAGAACTGCAGTACAACCTGCCATGATTCAGTTCAGAGGCTAAATGCCTTCCTCCTGAACTCCAAGGCTCCACTCTTTCACACTGTAATATAGTTAAAGAGCATTTAATGCCTCCTCAATAGAACTATTTAATACTTCTCCCTAGGGATGCGATGAAGAGGAAAACAATAGTTTCCAAGTTAATTTATTTTTTTGAATCAATAGACATACTGCATAGGAGTAGGAACCTTTCATCAAGGGAAGTAGCCAAGCTTTTGAAAAGAGATGTAGCTGTTAAGAGAGACAAAAATGACTTGAATGTTAGCAGGTAAATATTGTGACTTAATTTCCCCAAAGGAAAAACCATTTCAAACTTATTTTAATGCCAAATGACAAAATCAGGGTAGAAATATAAAGAGGAGCATAGATAAAACAGAACACAAGAAACCACAAGATCTGGGTTGCTGCCTTGACTTTTCTTGTCTTCATTTTTTAAAAATATTTTTAAACTACTCATTTATGATATTTGGTTTCCTAAGTGAGCATGCATAGGGCTATAGCTGTGCTTTTATGCATTTAATATAAAAGAATTAAAGATCCTTTTTCTAATTGATGAATACACTAGACATTATTTTCCACATTCTGAATAACATCCCACATTGCTCTAGTAATAACTGGTGGCTATACCACATAGAATATCACCAGCAATCACAAATAGGAAAGAATTCCAACTTTTTTTGAAAATATAATGTTACAAAATATAAGCTAAAAGTTTAGATATCACAGGAATATCTATGAATTAAATCTATAGGTTTATTATACAAATTACTTATGACTATGTTGACATAAATTTATTTAATTTCTGATAAAATCAAGTTAGGTGCCCATGGGGTAATAACATTCATTGAAAATCAAACAGGTGGGAGGGGGAAAGAGGGGTTGGGTAAATTCACACTTAATGGGTGCAATGCACACTATCTAGGGGAAGGGCACACTTAAAACTTTGACTCAAATGGTACAAAACCAATTTATGTGACCAACACGTTTGTACCCCTGTAATATTCTGAAATAAATAGAAAATAGTCAATTTTATTGAATCATTTTTAAAATTACAGGAATAGAAATAGTGATAAAAATAAAGCTTAACATGAAATTAAAATAAACCACAGTTAAAGGCTGTTTAGATTGTAAAGAACGGAAATTAAACCTGTCTGGTTTAATGAATATATTGGAAAGCTAGTGGAATATCTTAAAGAATGAAAACAGAGTTGAAAAATTAAGACTCAGGAAGGAAGCAAACCAGAGACACTTTGAGGGCTCCAAAAGGAGGAGATTAAGAACTACTCCAGAATGCTACTATCTCTGAGACTCATCTCGGAAGGAAGCAAATATAGTAGTTATGTATTGCTGCATAACAAACACCCCTAAACGTAGAAGCTTAAAACAAGCTTTATTTCTCGCAATTTCTGTGGGTTAGAAATCCAGGCATGGTTTAGCTAGGTTCAATTGCTTCAGGAGTCTGTAGTCAGAACTAGGGAAAAACCCATGTCCAAGCTCATAGCATGATTGTTGTCAAGATTCAGCTCCTGTGAGTTGTTGGACTGAGGGCTGATGTTCTCACAGAATGTTGGCCAGAAGCTACCCTCAGTTCCTTGCCACATGGACCTTCCTCATATGACAGCTGGCTTCATCAAAGTGTGCAAGGTGAGAAGACAACAGAAAGAATATCGGCAAGACACAAGCTATAGTTTTTTGTTACCTAATCACAAAAGTGGCATCTCATCATTCCATCATTTTTGCCCTATTTTATTATTTAGAAGCAAGTGACAATGTCCAGCCCACATTCAAGGGAAGGGGAGTACATAATGGCATGAATACCAGGAGGGAGGATCACTGAAAGCCTTGTCAGATACTCCATATCACATGCAGTCTGTTTTGTTTCAATCAACATTGCAGACTCCTAGGGAAAAAAATAAGGAAACTTAAGTTAGTTGTTTATACCTTGATCAGTGAATTACATGGGGTGGGGAGGGATGGAATAATATAGGAAAAACCACTTCCTGTCAGAGCTAAAGCTTGTCTATGAGGGCTGTTTCTAGAGAGAAAGAGATTGGTATGAGTGGGCTAGAAGACTGAGTACACTGCATGTATTTAGAATGATACATGACAGCCAAAATAACTTTAGAGTCAATTGTTAAAGGGCATAGTTCCAAATATTATCATAGAGTATTATTTCTTTAAACATAAACCTAATTCTTTTGCCTTTATGTGTTTACTAGAGTGGTCATTCTTTTTTTTTTTTTTTTTTTT
>CM052443.1:106022237-106033696 GCA_028533085.1 Varecia variegata | reverse complement strand
AGATTACAGGCGTGAGCCACCGCGCCCGGCCTAGAGTGGTCATTCTTAATAGGATTATTTCTCTACATTTTTCTTTGAGGATCAAAAACTTCACAGTAGTTAATCTTGACAGGAATGAAAGTAGTAGTAGTACAAGTTATAATTCTTATTTCTCATTTCACTGAGTTCAAAATGGAGATGAAGTGTGTGTCAGCGGAAAGTCCATCCCATTTTCAAATGAAGCTTCACAATTTTTTCTGGTAACATATCCTAGAGTAGAACATTGCTGAAGACCAAGGTACCTAATTAGTTAATTATTTTCTGTGTACTTTAGGTATGTGTTTGTCTGCCTAAAGCAGAGTCAGCATTTTACAAATGTCCCAATAAAATATGAACATAGGTTTTAAATATGGCATAGAATACATTATTTTATCAGATAAGCTAGATCTTAAAGCTCCTGAAAAATAGCCTTTTGAAATTGACATATTTTCTTACAATAGAAATTATCATATATTTGAGCTAGTTTTACAACACAAATAGATTTCAAGGCACAGGCTATTTTGAGAGTTGTTATGTCTTAACTAACATAGAGATACTATGCAGTGAATAGTCAACTATGATTGGCAGTGCTGTATCCCCATATCACTTAGCTCAAACAACACAGAAACATAGAGTTGAATACCTAACTATCAGACACCTAAATTAAAGACCAGGCAGTTTATTCTACACCAATGCCTTTTAGCTGATTAGATCTTGGCTTTTATCTTTGCATTTTATTACTACTCACGGAAGGTCTTTCAATTACTAAAGATGGTTGCATGTTGATTTGCTCTTTTTAATTATTCTGAATGTAGAATCACTAGAGGGTAAAAAGAAGTTTAATACTAAATTTAAAATCAAGGATTACGTATGTCTTTAAAACGTTAAAGCACAGACAAGTGGGACTTATCGGGGACATTGGGATAAATAATTTTCCTTTTTCCACTATTACCTGTTCAAACTCTCTCTGTGAGGTTAATTCTGGCTCACTTAAATCCCATATTGGCTCCATCGCTTTTCTGCTTTCTCATTTAGAAAAAGAACTTCAGTCACCTTAGTCCTCCAAACAGTTTCAGTTCAATAATGACATATCCAATTCAGGAAATAATCAAAACTGAATTTCTAAATTATTTACTCACTTTTTGCACACACAGACAAATGCATTGTAAATGCATGAGAGCTAAGTGTTAACAAAATAAAACAAATGTGATGAGACGGCCAGCTGCATACCACAGATACAGACTCTTACTCCACACTCTGGAATTGTTTCTAAGTTGAGGCAACCAGCCAGGGACTACATTTCCTAGCCTTCCCTGCCTCTAGGTAGTGCCATGTGAATGAGTTCTGACAAGTGAAATGTTAGCAAAACTCACATACATTACTTCTAACACTGGGCCTTAAAATATACTAAGCTATTCTCCACTCTTTCTCTTTCCCCATTTGCTGACAGAATGTCAACCTTTAGGGCAAACTTGAAAGCCACATGTTTAATCTAGGTGATGGGTATGTGGATGTTCAATGTAAGATTTTTTATTTATTTTTTCATAATACAAACTTGCAAAACACAAAATCAGTGGAGAAAGAAAACAATCTTTCATTCAAATTGAAAGCATCAGGTGGAACAAAATATAGCATCTCACCACCCCCAGCTGGGCCTGATTTGGGATGGTTATGTTCAGTGGGAAAGCAGCCGTATACAACTTTTTCTCTAATTCTTTAACTTGTATTTTTATTCCTTCTCTCCCCTATTGCTATGGGAGTGAAATACCTCCTGCTGAGAATGGGACTCAAAGCTATGTACTTTAGAAAAAAAATGGCCAAGTTCTACTAAAATTCCTAAAACTTAAACAAAATGAACTCTTGGTTTTTGATATGTCTAAGGTTCTTATGGAGAGGAAGGAGGATAAATGAGGGACATGTAAGAAAACAGTGTCTGTCTCGATTGGCTATATTCTGAGTTATAAATTCTCTATGATCATAGGAGAATCAAAACTACTTTTTATTTTTTTAAATGTTATGTGGGTTCTTTAGTGAACCCATCAATACCTGGGAATTTCTTGTATGTAGTTTCCTTTCAGATAAAGTCTCATTTCCCTATCAAATCGGTATTTAGAGCTGGTTCTAAGACAAATTTATGACAGTGCTCTCACTAAGAATCTCTATCTGGTTCACTGAAACCTGCTCCTTAGACCCTACTGTCAGCAGGATAAACCTACTTCCCAACTGAATTTCCCCACTCTGATGCCATCAGTTAATTTTGACAACCTCTTGTTTTTTAGATTTCTCAAGTGGGAGTCATAAACAAGTCCACTATGTCCTCCATATCCCTGGGTTTGTATATAAATCTCACTTAGGGTTTACTTAAAGCTGCTATCAGTAGGCTTCAGTTGTAGTGTGAGCACCTGCTGCCCCTTCACCATGGGAGTAGAGATTCACAGCCCACAGTTTAAAATGACCTCCACTGAAATCCTTTCTATAAATACAACCAACCTTTGTTTCTCTAATTTCTTTCCCTTTTTAATGCTCTAGCATATGTGGAAAATGGATATATCCAAACTTTATTATACATGGGGTGAAATACCTCCTGCTGAGAATGGGAATCAAAGCCATGAACTTTAGAAAAAAATGGCAAAATTCTACTAAAATTCCTAAAGTTCCAATGAAAGGAAACTCTAAATAGTACTATAGTACAGTTTTAGACATTTTCTAAACCTGGGGAAAACAAGACTCAAGTTGAGGAAGGAAACAAATTAAACTTTAAGTAAAGATAAGCTCGTAATCACAGACTAGAAACCACAAGATAGATACCTGTAAGTGATAAATCGTAGGAAAAATAACTCAATTAAAACATAACAGAACACTCTAAAATTCAAAATAAAATTTTAAATTAAAAATACTACAATAGAAGTGAAAATATGGATAGAAGACATATAAAAAAACTGTAAATTATTTAAATGCAGGTATATTTGAAAAAGAACCAAATAGAAAATCTAGGAAAGAAAAGTATAAATATAGTGAAATAAAGTAAAATCAAATAAATGAAATCAATCTTAGTCTAATGAAAGAAATAAACTGTACATTTTTTTTAGTAGAATAAAGATTGATAAAAATTGAGGTACTGAAAGATACTTCTAACCAAATCACCCAGAATAATGAAGCATAGAGAATAAAAATTAGAGAAAATATAGCAAATAAAAACAACCCACACCACTGGGAGAAGGTATTTACAATGCATGTAACCAGAAAACTAACTTTCTCTCTCTCTTTCTCTCTCCCCCTCCCTCCCACACAAATGTGTGTGTGTGTGTGTGGGTGTGTGTATAAAATAAATCAGTAAGAAATATAAACTAAAGTGTTATTTTAAAAAAAGAGGAAAACAATACCAAATATAGTAAGCATGCGGAGACAAGAAAGTTCTCACCTTACTGATGAGAATATTAATTGAAACCATCTTTTTGGGAAACAAAGTTGAGGATGTACATGGTCTGTGACTCATCAATTCTCCATTTAGGAATATAGCCTAGGCTCTTTCATAAACAGCAGCCTTGTTTGTTATAGCTAAGAATACGACTCAACTATTTGAGAGGGATTAATAAATTACTATAGAATCAGAGAGTCGCATATGACAGTTAAAATGAATGAAAGGATTCTATCTATACATGAGCATGATATATTTTTCCATTTGTTTGTGTCATCTGTGATTTCTTTCCTCAGTGTTTTATAGTTCTCTTTGTGGAGATCTTTCACATCCTTAGTTAAGTATATTCCTACGTATTTTATATTCTTTGTAGCTATTGTGAATGCTTTTGAGTCTTTAACTTGCCTCTCAGCTTGACTGAAATTGGTGTATAGGAATGCTACTGATTTGTGTACATTGATTTTGTAACCTGAGACTTTGCTGAATTTATTTATCAATTCTAGGAGCCCCTTGGTGGAGTCTTTGAGGTTTTCTAGATATAAGATCATAACACCAGGAAAAAGAAATAGTTTGACCTCCTCTTTCCCAGTTTGGATGCCCTTAATTCCTTTCTCTTATCTGATTGCTCTGGCTAGGACTTCCAGCACTATGTTGAATAAAAGTGGTGACAGTGGGTACTCTTGCCTTGTGCCAGTTCTTAGTGGGAATGCTTTCAACTTTTCCCCATTCAGTATGATTCTGGCTGTGAGTTTGTCATATATGGCTTTATATATCATACTCATGGATCAGTAGAATCAACATTGTTAAAATGTCCATACTAACCAAAGTGATTTACAGATTCAATGCAATCTCCATCAAATATCAATGTCATATTTCACAGATCTAGAAAAAATAATTCTGTACTTCATTTGGAACCAGAAAAGAGCTGAATAGCCAAAACAATCTTAAGCAAAAAGAAGAAATCTGGAGGCATCACATTACCAGACTTCAAACTACACTACGGGGACATAGTAAGCAAAAAGGCATGGTATTGGCACAAAAATAGAGACATAGACCAATGGGACAGAGAATCCAGATATAAAATCATCCACATACAGCCAAATGATCTTTGACAAAGCAGACAATAATATACACTGGGGAAAAGAAGCCCTATTCAATAAATGGTGCTGGGAAAATTGGATAGCCACATACAGGATGACGCAGGATCCTTTTCTCTCA
This sequence comes from Varecia variegata, assembly GCA_028533085.1. Taxonomy (NCBI): domain Eukaryota; kingdom Metazoa; phylum Chordata; class Mammalia; order Primates; family Lemuridae; genus Varecia; species Varecia variegata. Next base: position 106,029,042 of record CM052443.1, on the reverse strand, counting down.
TGACTCACAAAAATTAATTCAAGATGGATAAAAGACTTAAATACAAGCCATGAAACCATAAGAATTCTAGAAGAAAATGTAGGAAAAACTTGCCTAGATAACAGCCTAGACAAAGAATTTATGAAGAAGACCCAGTGACAATCACTGCAACAACAAAAATAAATATATGAGACTTGACAAAATTAAAAAGCTTTTGCACAGCTAAGGAAATAAACAACAGAGCAAATAGATAACCTACACAATAGAAGAAAATATTTGTAAGATACATATCCAATAATATATTATTGGCTAATAACCAGAATCTACAAAGAACTCAAGCAAATCAGCATGAAAAAACAAACAACCCCATTAAAAAATGGACAAAAGACATGAACAGAAGCTTTTCAAAGGAAGTTAGACAAATGACCAATAAACATATAAAAAATGCTCAAGAGCCCACCAGCAGTGTGTGAGTGTTCCTATCTCTCTGCATCCATGCCAACATTTATTGTTTGGGGACTTTTTGATAAAGGCTATTCTCATTGGAGTTAAGCAATATTGGCTATCGGGCAGATGGGAGGGGGCGGAGAGGATGGGTATATATACACCTAATGGGTGCAGTGTGCACCGTCTGGGGGATGGACACGCTTGAAGCTCTGACTTGGGTGGGACAAAGGCAATATATGTAACCCAAACATTTGTACTGCTGAAATAAAAAAAAAAATTAAAAAATGCTCAACATCACTAACAATTGGGGAAATGCAAATTAAAACCACAATGGGATATCATCTTACCCAAGTTATAATGGCTTTTATTAAAAAGTCCAAAAACAATAGATGTTGGCATTGATGTAGAGAGAAAGGAACACTTTTACATTGTTGGTGGGACTGCAAATTAGTACAATCTCTATAGAAAGCAGTATGGAGATTCTTCAAAGAACTAAAAGTAGACCTATCTTTCAATCCAACAATCCCACTACTGGGTATTTACCCAAAGTAAAAGAAGTCATTTTGTCAAAAAGATACCTGCACTAGAATGTTTATTGCAGCACAATTCACAATTGCAAAGATGCAAATCAACCCAAGTGCTCATCAATTCATGAGTGAGTTAACGAAATGTGGTATATCTATACCATGGAGTACTACTCAGCCATACAAAGAATGAATTAAGGTCTTTTGCAACAATTTGGATGGAACTAGAGATCATTATCCTAAGTCAAGTACCCCAAGAATGGAAAAACAAACACCACATGTACTCGCTATTAAATTGGAGCTAACCAATGAGCACACACATGCACAAAGGAAAGAAAAACTCAGTGGAAATCAAGCAAGGGGCGGGGGGGAGAATGGAATGTGCAAAAATACACCTAATGGGTACAATGAACACTGTGTGATGGGCACACTTATAACCCTGACTTAAGCAGTACAAAAGCAATTCATGTAATTATCTCACAAAAATTAATTCAAGATGGATAAAAAGACTTAAAAAAATCAACTATAGTTTTCAAAAAATAAAAAAATATAGTGAAGTTAGAAAAAGAAAGGCAAGTTATTTTCTTCTCTTCAATGCATGGCATTAATCCTGGGGCACCTCTGCCTCTCCTTCCATATTTATTCATATTCTTTCTGTCTCCTTTGAAGAACTCCAATCTTTGGATTTAGACATGTTTGAAAGGAATTTAATTTTGGGATTCAACCATGCGTATATAGTTTCTGTGACTGTAGAGATTCTAAAGATATGTGAATCTCTGAAAGTCACTGTTTTGTTTTTTTTAACAGGTCTTTATTTTGTTCACTGAACGTATCGGTCCAATGATCTTTTCAGGCCGTCACAGCCTTCTGTCTAACTAACCCTCCTCTGCCAATTTATCTCTATTTCTTTCTTCAGCAATGATATTATTTCTCCTGCCCTAATTGCAGGGATGTCCTCTGCTTTTCCACCTCTTTGTTCTACTGAACATATGTGGTTTCTATCAGCAAGCCTCTTGTGATACTTCAGTTCCTTAATGTATCTGAGCAGTAGCTAGCTCTTGAACTCTTTTCCCTATAATGTTCTTAAACCTCTTTGGGAACCATTTTATGAATCCCATGAAGGTTGAAAACAGAATAAACAAGAAACACAGGAATAAATTAGAAACATCAGTCTGGTTGACTGAATAATTTCAACTGCTCCTAAGAATTCCCACATTGGATTATCCCTATCTTTAAGAGAAATAATGTTCAGTCATCTTTCTCAGACACAGGTTCAGCATGTTGTTGCTAAGCTGGTAAACTAATTTGTGCTCAGACCAAAAGAAGTGGGAGTTATTTTATGTTTTACAATCATTCAGAAGACATTCTTGGGAAAAAATGCACAGCAAACTATTTCTGAAGACCTTTTGTGTGTTCTTTTATTGTCATTGGATAAAAGTTTATTCAGACTTTTGCATTTCAGAATATATGTACCAAAGAATAGAAACTTCACGATTTCTAAGAACCTATTTTGCAATTTGGAAATTTCCTTTTAGATTTCTCTGACTTGCACTAAAATCTTCCTTAATCCTTTAAGACCAGTTAAACACAGTGAAGGGAGGCATTACAAATTCATCTGGTGAACTTAATGAAACCAGACAATCAATCTAACTTTGAAACACCTTTCCACTCTTCCCTTTAGTTAGAATGTGCTTTTCTCTTAAATTTTTAATAGTATTTTTTTCCAAATAAAATGTCTTCATGTTCACAAAAACTGAAAACTTCTATCAGATATTCAAATGTTTGATTTTCAAAACTGCTAAAAAAATTCAGAACTTTGGAAACATCTAAACAACTGCTCTTTAGTTTGATCTAGGTATCTGCTATTATCCCCAATCAACAACTACCCATGTAATACATTGTCATAATTTTTTCTGTATATCTCTATTGTTTGTTTGTATTTTCAGTGAATCCCTTTAAAGGTGGCTGAGAATGCTGATATTAATACTTTTTGAGAAAACATTACATTATATTTTGTGCTCATTTTCTATCAGGTACCTGGACAAAGGAATATGGTAGCATGATGTATAAGATAATTAATGCCTGTCTTAACCTTTTACAGCCATTAGCCTTACAGTGTTAACTCTAAGAGTGGATTTTTTAACCTGAAACTTTAGGGACACAGAGCTTCCAGTGAATTAAAATCAAAACAGCTTTGAGGAAAAGTGACAGTTATTTTTAACTGGTCTTAATTCTTTAATATTGGCAAATGCAATGATTAACAAAGAATCAGTTATCTTTACTAATAATTGTAATACAGCAGTTGGGAATTTTTATAAACATGCTAATATGAGGTATATACCATTTATTAAGCAAGCACACTTATTTAGAGCTTGGGAGTTATAGAAGCTTCCAATATACAGCATCAGTATCTTCCATTTCATTCTTCATAGTTAACAGAGTCATCTATTATCTTTCTCCTTAGTTTAAAAACCTTCCGTGAGTTCTCACAAACTTCTGCATTAAATCTATCTCCTAGATTGACATCCAAAACACTTTGTATCAGTCAGTACAAGTGGTGTTATGTAACATAAACAAATGGCCCCCAAATTTCAATGATTTACAGTAACAGATATATTCCTTGGTCATGATACATGCCATTAACAGGTTGACTGCAGATCTGCTCCAAATTATTTTTATTCTGGGAACCAGATTTAAGGAGCAAACCCAATCTGAGTACAAAACAATGATTACAAAATAAAAAATATATTGTGGGCTGTATGCTGGTTTTTAAAACTTTGGTGGAAGTAGCAATCATAACCTTTGTTCCCAACTCATTGGTCAAAGGCAGTGACATAGACAAAGAAAATATCGCTGGAGTGTGAAATAAAATCCTCTTGCAGGGAGAGAAGCTGTAAGGAGAAGCAATAATCCAATCCACCATATACTTCATGCCATGTGGGCTGAGTATCAGAGGATCAGTCTTTATGGTTCGGCAGTCTAGTTCTTCCATGGAAGTGGTTTAATGGTCTCCAGACCATTCTTCGTCCCATGATGAAGAGACCATTGTGAATGTAATAGTTAAAGTTTTGCTGTTACAGAAGAATATAAAGGCAGGGCATTGGAGATAGTAGATGCAAACATTAACAGTATCAGGTTGGCACACTCTTGCTCTTCTCCCGTACTGCTGGGAGCTCTTCAGGCTCTGCATTTCTAGGGGTTTTAGTTGACTCTAGATTTTCCCAAACCCAAGCCTATTTGAGAGTTAATGAGGTTCTCATAATCTTCTATATTTTAAGGAGAGTTAAGAACTAGCAGAACTGCCAGCTTCCAGTAAAAACCAGTAAGTTTTTTGAATGCATGATGAATGTATTAAATTCCACAATTTGAGACCTGAAAGGAACTCTAGAAATGATACAGTCTAGAGGATCCTAAACATAGCTGCACATCACAATCACCCTGGCAGATTTTTAAATAACAGATGCTGAAGTCAAAACTGCAGACATGCTGATTTTTTGGATCTGGAGTGGAGCCCAGGAGACTTAGTCATTGAATTCAAGTTTCTCTTTACATTCTACCAATTTCTTCTGTTATCATCCTACAGTACCTAATTCAGGCAGCTATAGAGAGAATATACATAAAAATGCAATTGAATGACATCTAATATAAATTCAGAATCCATTTTTTACTGACAGTATTTCCCATGATTGTCTTATAAAAGATAGGCAACTAGAATATTCATTCATACTGTAATCTTTAAGCTTCTTTAGTTTTGATGGACATGTCTGACTCCTACCTGCTGGTCCCTACCTGTGCTCCAGAGTGAAAGAGTAACCTGAGTACAACCTCCTACCAAAAACAAAATGAAAATCTTTGAGAGTAACTTCTATTTGACCTACTCTGTTGAAAAATGATGCTCATGAACATCCTGGGGTTATTTCTCAACTTCCCATCCCAATAAAAATGTTCGGTTTTCTAATGCAATGTAATAAATACTTTTGAGCACACTGTATGCAAGATATTCTATCAGGTAATGGATTATATGACTTTAGACTGATGAAAAGCATGCAAGATCACAGCAAAAGTCTGAGATAATAATCATCCTATCAGCCTCCATGCCCCTCACTCTCAGATTAATTTTGTGCCCCTAACATGTACAGGGATGCAATTTCAATGCTGGGTTTCACTTTACTCCCAATTCCTTTATCTATTCCAAGGTTGCATTGCACAAATATTCCTTTCAACTTTGCCCTCTGGTTTAACCATCTTTTCTTTTCTCAGGACCCACTGTATTTTTCCCCCTCAGTTCTGCTTATGAAATCTAAAATGTTTTATCCTGTTTCTGAATGTTTGCTTTTTGAAAATAGCTAAATTTAATTCTTTAAGAGTTCGTTATTAGAAGAGAATATCACCACCTCTTTTTTAAAAAAAAAAAAAGGAATTTACATTAAATTTAAAGTTTCTGCCACAAAGATAGAAGCAAGTTTTATTTCAGATGACACTGACTATCTCACAGAAGTCTGGTTAATTCTTAGGAGTCAGACTTACTGGTTCCAAAACAAATTTGGTTTTGTTCCATACTCTTGTCATTGTTGTTGTCTTGCCACTGCTCTTGGCCAATTGGCATCATGACATAATTGTTATCACATCACCTTGTGTGAATTTGGTCAGTGTTGTTCACATTGTCATCATATCAACTGAATTATGTGTGTAATTGGTGCCACTCATGTTGAATTTAGTTGCTTTTTATAATGTCTTCAGAAAGATTGTTATAATGTACCATTGAAATAAGAAAATGTATGTATAATATTCTGGACACAGAACAGCATGATAAAATGATAATATTCTAATTATAAAAAAATCTAAAATTATTCTTTTGATGACTTTCAAATAAGTATTCTAATTGGAAAAAAAATCATGACATAGTTTCATTAGCAGGAGATTATTTTTTCCTTAGTGGTAAATAAAATAATATTGTACTTCACACTCACTATTGTTGGAAAGGCATTGTGCCCAACCAAAAGAATTGCATTCCCCAGCTTTGCTTACAGATTAATATGGCCATGTAACTTAGTTCCTTGCATTAAGATACATATAACTAGAAGTCAGAGTTGAGATTTTGAAAAAAGAAAAAATGGAAAGGAAGAAAAATCTTTAAACAGGCTGAATGAACTGGCAGATGGTATCTTCATCCTTCCTCACTGGAATGAGAACTTGACTTATGACCATGTGAATTTGAATATTTGATAAGAATAACAGCCATAAGAGCAGCCTAAGTATCTTATGACTTCATGGGGCCAGGATATGATGAGAACTTCTTATCTCTAAACTCCCTGGTGCATGAGAAAAATACCCCCCCACACACAATTTTACTATTATTCAAACATTCAGAATACACAGACAATCACAAATTTTTACTCTACACATAGATTGAAATGCATAACATGAAGTTTATGAAGCTTTGGATGCCTCTGTAATGAAATTGTTTGCAAATAACCCAGTAAGAATGGTTTTTCAGGATGTTTTGCTCTGTCTTTTTTTTTATTTATATAAGTTGTCTTAGTCTGTTTGTGCTGCTATACAAAATATCTGAGACCAGGTCATTTATAAACAACAGAAAATTATTTCTCATAGTTCTAGAGGCTGGGGAGTCTAAGATCAAGGAACAGGCAGGTTCGGTATCTGGCAAGGGCTGCTCTCAGCTTCCAAGGTAGTGCCTTGGTTGCTGCATCTTCCAGAGGTGGAACATTGTATCCTTACATGGCAGAATGGACACAAAGAATAGACTCAGCCTTTCAATCCCTTTCATAAAGCACTAATCCCATCCCTGAGGGCTCCATCATCAGGACTTAACCACCTAAAGGCCTCACCACTTA
>CM052443.1:105983749-106022137 GCA_028533085.1 Varecia variegata | reverse complement strand
TTTAAAATCAGAGATGTTTACACTCATCTATGTATATATGTGTATGTATTCCTACATTTTCCAGGACATTTGACTGACAAATATCATAGTTGGAGAAACCTTGGCACGTCCTTCAGTGCTTAATTTGGCAAGTTCAGGACTCTCAGGATGAAAACCAAGTGTCTGGGTCTCCATTACCCTGAACCTAGTCCCATAGCTATCTTCACACAGGGACTTTAAAGAATTATTTTATTTATTCCTTTCCCCCTATCTACAAATATCATCCATTATACCATACACCTACTGCTCAATTTAAAAACTAAAATGAAAATTCTGGCAACCCAGAGGTCTGTTATATTATAAGACTAATTAGAATCCTTTAAATTTCAATGAAAAATAGGAACCTGCTGTAGTGAGACAGATATCAAAAAATTCCTGCTCTCAAGAATATTCAAATTTGATAAGTAAAATGGCTTTCAACATGTTGTGTAGGAATTCTGTAGTAAAACATTAATGAGCTAGTTGCCATAACTGATTACGAGTCAGTTCTAGCAAGGGATGTAATTAAATTCTCAGATGTTTCGATTTTCACAAATAGAAGTTTGTCCTCCCTTGGTGCCTTTTATCCATGCTCAGAGTTCTTTGCAATTATTAGCTCATTAGTCCTAGTGGATTTTTTAATTTAATTGTAAATTAGTAGACCCTACAGAGTTAAAAATAAAACAAACAGAATGTTAATGGCCCATTTCATGAATATATATGCCAATGGCTCAACCTTTATTATCTCAGCATATACATTAATAATATCAGTGGTGTCTTCAGCTCTCCTCTGAAGCATAATTCCCCGCTTTTCACATATTAATAGTATTGCACAGAATTTGTCTCAACCTGCAAACTATTTTCCTTTTTGGTATTTTTTTACACACCCATTCCAAAGGTTAGTATTTATAGAAATTCTACATATGTTCCATCATCTACTTTGGTATATTTTTGGTATATTAATATAGCAAAACCTATATGAACTATTATGAGTAGTTATAAGCAGTAAATAGAAGATTTTGTTCAAAGTCTCTGATTACTGAGATACCATTGTAACTATTTACCAGGGATCTTACATTATCATTGCATCCTACTGGCACCTTCAACCTAGGAAGGAAACTATGGCCATTTCTAGTGTTTTTAGGGGCCTGAGAAATACTTCGCCTTGTGCAGAAGAGTAAATATCTGTGTAGTTGAAGGATAGAAAGAGAACAAAAATTTATCACATGGAGCAGTAGAGAAGTGAACCTTGATGTCCCTAAAATGGAGAGAAGATAAGGAACTGTAGAGATGACAGCTGAATTTTGTTCTTCCCAGCTTCCATTTGTCCTCCAACTCTAATTTGCCCCTGAGAACCACCCCTGCCCTCAGCCTGTCCCAGTGCTGCTGTTCCAGTCCTGGAGTGGTGGCCTACACACGACTCAAGCTTTGCTTTCACCGGGCCATGGTGATGGGTCCATGTATTAGTTTCCTGGGATTTTCCTAACAAAGTACCACAAACTGGGTGGTTTAAGCAATAGAAATTTATTGTCTTACATTCTTACAGTTCCAAGATCAAGGTGTTGGCAGGGTTAGTTCCTTCTGGGGCCTGTGAGGAGAATCTGTTCCATGCTTCTCTCCTAGTTCTCGGTGGTTTTCTGGTGAGCTATAGGTGATAAAATATCATTCCTTTGGATTGCCCACAGGGCCCTCAAGAATTTGGGAAAAATAAAAAGGAATTTTGTATATCCTTTGTGAACTACACCAACCTAACCTCTCCAAATTTTTGAGGTGGTGAACTACACCAACCTAACCTCTCCAAATAATTGGCCTAATTTTTATGTAGAATTGTTTCTTGGAGTATATAAAAGAATGAGAGTAGGGATAGAGAGTGATGGTAGGAGATACTTAAGGATCTAGAATATTTTATTCCCAAACTTGGTTGCACATCAAAATCACTTGGAAAAAAATATATTAAAAAAAAATCTGGATTCCTAGGCTCCTCCCCCAAAAGTTGTGACTCCATAGATCTAGGCAGAGATTCTGACACCTGTATTCTTAAAAAGCTCCCCTGCAGAATCTAATACACAGCCAAATTAGGGAAACACTGATCTAAATAGTTCGTGTAAGGGAATTTAAGAAAATTTACTAAATAAAACTAAAAATTTTTCTGTGATAGCTTAGGCACTTTCTAAATCATATTTTCTTATTTTCAAATGAGAAAAGGTCTTAGCTTCCTGATGTGGAAGGGGAAGTTTAGAATTTAATTTTCAAAATAGAAAAGTCTAGGCCGGGCGCGGTGGCTCACGCCTGTAATCCTAGCACTTGGGAGGCCAAGGCCGGTGGATCACTCAAGGTCAGGAGTTCGAGACCAGCCTGAGCAAGAGCGAGACCCCGTCTCTACTAAAAATAGAAAGAAATTATCTGGCCAACTAAAAATATATATAGAAAAAATTTAGCCGGGCATGGTGGCACATGACTGTAGTCCCAGCTACTCGGGAGGTTGAGGCAGTAGGATCGCTTAAGCCCAGGAGTTTGGGGTTGCTGTGAGCTAGGCTGACACCAGGGCACTCACTCTAGCCCAGGCAACAAAAGCGAGACTCTGTCTCAAAAAAAAAAAAAAAAAAAAAGAAAAGTCTCATTTCATATATTTTTATCTTTCTGAAAATTAACACTAGAGATCTTTTTTTACTTGCTTTCTTTGGCATCTATAGGAAGGCTTAATTTTAAAAAATTACTTGTATGCATAATATAATAGAAAGGGTACTCAACTAATTAGCATTAATTAACTGTACAATTAGGACTTTGATTGACGATGGTAATTAAGTTGATTCTCCTTCTCAAATATGTATGTTCCTAAAGTATTCATTAACTAGTTTCAGCCACAAAATATTCCCCAATAGACTTTCAGAATAGACAGTATTTCTTCTGCTTTTCAGAAACTACCTTCAGAAATTATTGCTCCTTTGTGTCCAGGTGTATTCACAGCTGCTTGAGGTTGCTGAAAACTTCAAGTAAGTTCAGTTGCTCAGTTAGCAAAAGAGTGTGGGCTGTTCACTTTAAAACTTAAAACTAGTTCGTTTCTGTTTCTGTTTTTGATTGGTTTTTTTTTGTGAATAGGAAAAAAAGTGCTGGAAATAAATAGCATCAATAAAAGTTTTAATAAGCAAGATTATAAATATAAATTGGTCTCTCAATATAATTTTAGTTGAACATGTTCCTTAGTTAAGGGATTTTCTGACATGATGAACTTAATTTATATAAGAGGTTTTTAAGAATAAGAGGTTTAAATTTGTAGAATGTTAAATCATGAATTAAGACTATAAAGTTCTTTTGCTTGTCTGTGACAGAAATGTACAGGTATCATGGAAATAAAAAAGATACAAATTTAGCCAAATAAATGAAAGATCTCCATCCACAAGGAAAACTGTAGAAAGAAATTGAATAGGACACATAAAAAATGGAAAGATATTTTATACTCATGGATTAGAAGAATTAATGTCATTAAAATGACCACACTGCCCAAAGCAATCTATAGATTCAATGCAATCCATATCAAAACACCAATGACATTCTTCACAGAAATAGAAAAAGCAATCATAAAATTCATATGGAAGCACAAGACCCCAAATAGCCAAACCAATCCTGAGCAAAAAGAACAAAGCTGGAGCCATCACATTACCTGATCTCAAAATATATTACAAGGCTGTAATAACCAAACAGCATGATATTGATATAAAAACAGACACATAGACAAAGGAACAGAATAGAGAACCCAGAAATAAATCAACATATTTATAGCCAATTGAATTTTGATAAAGGCATTAAGACCGTACGTTGGAGAAAGGCCAGTCTTTTTGATATACGGTGTTGCAAAAACTGGATACCCATATACAGAAGAAATAAAACTAGATCCCCATCTTTTACCATATAAAAAAATAAACTCAAAATAAATTAAAGACTTAAATGTAAGACCTGAAACTATAAAACTGCTAAAAAAGTGAACAAATGATACAGGAAATTGGCCTGGGCAGATTTTTTGGGTAAGATCTCAAAAGCACAGGCAACAAAAGCAAAAATAGACAAATGGAATTACATCAAGCTAAAAAAACTTCTGCACAGCAAAGGAAACAATTAACAAAGTGAAGAGACACCTACAGAATGGGAGAAAATATTTGCAACCTATCCTTCAAATAAGGGATTAATAAACAGAATATATAAAGAACTCAATAGCAAAAAACCATATAATCTGACTAAAAATTACATATCAATAAAAAATTTTTTCTTTAAAAAAAAAGAAAAATGTAATCATTGTGGGTTCAATCAAACTGCACTTCAACCTATAGAAAAATAGTAAAGATTACTAATCCGAAATTTCTATTCATTTCTTTAGTCATTCAGTGAACAAATATTAATTTAGTATCTACTTGCCCTAGCACTGTCCTAAACACTGGGGATATATTAGTAAATAAGATAGATCAAAATCCCTGCCTGACTGGAGACTTCCATTTTATGGTTTTTGATTCTGCTTTTTATTAGAAAAATTTCTGTGGTATTTCCAAGGATAACTGAGAATCACTTATTGCTGCTTGTCTGAATATAATGTCAAAGCAGAAATGCATCTGAAATATGAATCAAACCGCAAATTATAGTACCTGTATTTCAGCTTCACCTTCTTTTTCTTAGGATTCATGGGGACGCTCCTGACACACTAAAGTATACATGGACTTATAGAAATTGTACTGTATCTTCAGATTCCAGAGTATGTGCTGTGCTATTGATATAATTTGTGATACCATCTAATCTGAACTGCCTGAGAGAAATTTTGATATCTCATTTGGCTATGTTTCTGATATTCAAAAAGTCTGAATAGAGTATATTTAAAAGTATATGAGTACTTGACAAGTACTAAACAGAGATGAACTATATCTAAGGGTCTTTGAGAAATTAGAGTCAAATTAGCAGTTTCATAAGGAATGTAATGTCTTGAAAAGCAGCTCCTTAATGCATCTGATTTAAACTCTTGGCTTTGTCCAAAAGCAATAATTCAAGTTCCATCTATTTTGCCTTATCTTGTTTTGTGTACAGATGGTTCTTTTGTGTCTGAGAATCCCTAATTTGTGTCCCTTGAGTCTTGGAAATAGAGCATTTTATTACAGATCATTGATTGAGTTTAGGGCCCTCCTGGGAACGGACAGTCTTGGATTTTTGAGGTGTAGAAGCAAAGAGTGGTCCCGAATACTCACACACGCTGCAGGGTACTCTAACACTGGTATAAAAAAGAAGAAAAGGAGAAATAAAATCCACAGTAAAAGTGCCTCTAAAGCAAAGAATGAATAATGGCCGTGCATTTCGCTCACTGTGGAAAAAACAGAACATTTGCCAAGCCCTTTCCTCATCCTCCTTACTTTATCCCTCCTTTTTCTTCTTTTCTGTTCTACTTCCTCCATTTTCTCCTCCTCTTCATTCTTTTTCATCTTTGTCTTCTTCTATCTTTGAATTAAGAGAGGAGGAGGGTATTCTTTGAGTCAGATTTTAGGTCACTTTGGAATTTCCATAAGTGGGAAATTTGGCTTTCTTATTTCTTTGCAGGCTGCTATGTTGTTGGGTCTAGACTCTCGATCACACTGTCAGTGGGAGCCAATTAAGGACATCTGTGCTATGGTCCAGGCCCCCGAGGGCATGATTACCAGCCTACGCCCAGGCTTACTCATACGTGCAGCTCTGCAAACAGTGGTGGTCTGGTCAGGAAAGCCAGCTGGGAGCTGGGGGAGAGGGTTCTGATTTGTAATAATTGTTGATTTCAGTGGTTTACAGAGCCCTCACCGTGGCTGATTTCAAGATAACATGATATAACTGAAGTCAGAGTTAGGAAAAGAGCCGCTTTGCTCTTTTTTTGCGAATCAGCTTTATCTTTTCTAAAGCCCAAAATGAACTACTTTGGTGATTGATGTAAAGATAATGTGTCACCAAAGGAAAGAAAAAAGAAATTCTGATATAAAAACTGCATAGAGAGTTTTATTGTGAGGGGTTTAACTGAGATTGCAGGAGCTATAATAAGCATCTTACTGAAAGAGCAGGGACACTGGACTCAAGTTTCCCAGGGCCCTTATTTCTGGTCTCCAGGATTGGGAAATATTACAGCCTTCTATCATCCAACGTTTTCTTATGTGTTACTGGCTATCCAGAATATTTTATCCCAGAATATTTTGCCTTCCTCTCTCCAAGTTTAGGATTTATTTAGCTTTTGGATTCTATCTGATTTATTGAGGAAGGAAATAAGGAAATCATCAGGTGAGCTATAAATACCCAAAAGTTCAAAGGTCTAGATCTATCTGAAAATATAACAATGCTGAGGGCAATAAGAATTTCCTAAGTTTCTCCACACCTGTTGGATGTTTATTTTCTCTGCATGATACAGGACCCGAAGAGACTACATCTTTTAAGGTGGGATAGGGGAGTGAGAAGAGTACTCAGATTGGTACTTTCACAAAAATTTGGTAAAACTCATCTGTTATCACAAGTTTTCTACTTATGAAGTTGCTGTTATTGGTTAGCCATAAACTCCTTTATATGAATCACCTTCCATTGGAGGGTTATCTTTATAGGGACTAAGTTTTCTCACTTAAGTGAAATTTGTGGTGTTGTATCTTATCACTGCTTTCCCCAGGTGTGACTAATTATATAATAAGGCAATGAGATCAGAGGAGGAAACTGAGGAAATAGCAAGCAGAGCCTCATAGAAGCAGAGAGTAGAATAATGGTCACCAGACTCAGGGGTAGGGGGAGAGAGGGATGGAGGGAGATTGGTCAAGTTAGAAACGTACAGTTAAATAGGAGAAATAAATTCTGATGTTCTATTGCACAGTAGGGTGACTGTTAACTTCAGTTAACAGTAATGTATTATTTATTTCAGAATAGCTAGAAGAGAGAATTTTGAGTGTTTTCACCACAAAGAAATGACAAGTGTTTGAGGTGATGGATATATCATTATGCAATGTATAAATATATCAAAACATCACACTGTACCCCATAAATGTGTACAATTATTATCTGTGAATTAAAAACAAAATAAAACTTTAAAAATGTGTCATGAGACCAAAGCATATTTTAGGGAATTCGAAGCAGATTCATAATCTGAACAAAACAGATTAATGCCATGATGATTTTAGTGTCAGGCATCTTTTGGTTCAGTTATGTTTCTAAAATCTATGTAGTAATGTGAGAAATATGCATGCTATATTATTTTAAAAATCACATATTGTTATCACTTGTGATTTCCATTTACCCACCGCCCCCACCCCCAAATTGAAATCTTCCAAACCCTTTGTAGCCTGAGTCAGTTTCTGATGACTTAATTTTTTCAGGAAAAGTAGGGCAAAGGTAGATGATAAAGGACATTTTCAGATACCAAATGGGATCAGAGATTGTTGAGCATATCATGCCATCTGGGAGGCAAGAGCCAACAAAATTGTTAAATATGCTTGAGAACACAATTTATCAGAGGCTTTGAAAGTTCTCTGTGGGTCATTGATAGCTTTAAACACTTCTATTTTATTTTTATCCCAAGTTAAATAACGTTACTGTGTTATGTTTCACTATAAAATATGTGCTTATTTTAGAGGCTGAAAACTGTGTAAAAAGAGAAAGATGACTAAAATGGACAATAATCTCACCCATGAAGGCACAAATGGCTAACATTTGGCTGTATTTCTTTTTGGTATTTTTCCATGAATATTTTTTGCTCACAGATAAGATCAAAGTATTACAATATGCACAACTTAAACTCCTACTTTGCTTCTTAACAACTTAACATAGTAAATTCTCTGTGTTATTTCTGGAAACACTAAATGAACTTAAAATTTAAACACAAGTAAGTTGGATCAGAGATAGGAGATTATACAATGAAGCAGAAAACCCATTCCATGCGGAATTGAGAGTCATGGGGTTTTAGTCACCACAGAATTCTTGTCTCGGCTGCAAGCGTGGATACTAGCTTTGTTGGACGGCAAGGAGACTGGGGTTGGTGAACCAGAATGAGTTGGTACAAAAGAATTACCAAAAAAAGGTGTGAAAATACAGATCTCTGGACTCCAGCCCCAGATATTCTGTTTCAGCAACAATGAGATTAAGACCTAAGGTTCTGAATCTTTAATAATGACCATGGAAGATTGTGTTGCAGGAGATTCTGGGACCATCCATTGGGAAATCTGGATTAAATCGCCCTTTGCTTTCAGAAATTGTTGGGCAGGAGTTGGAAAAGTCTATAGACAGTGGAGCATATGCAGGAAGGATATTAAAACTGTCAGCCCTGCCTCTCCAGTTTAAGAAGCCCAGGTTAAGTGGCTCCCTAGGCACAGTTGCTCAAAAGCAATAGCTGCATTCCTCCCGGCTCTTGGCTTTTCTTCCTAGTGCCCAGCATTCTTCTCTTTCGCAGCATCTACTCTTCCTATCTCTTCCTTTTTTATACACTTCTCCCATTATCTTTCAACTCACAGATTTGGGTAGTGTCAGAGCTCATACTAGAAACTGGCTCCTTTGACCCCTTTCCAAGGATCTTTCCACAGCACTGTCCTTCAAATCCTGATTTTCAGGTTATCCCAAGCAACATCTCTTTTAAGAAGCCTTTCCCAATTTTCCAGTCTTTTCTATGTTCCTACAGCACCCTCGCCACCACTGTGTGCTTACCTCTTTCATACTGTCTATAATATAGTTAGGCCACTTACTAAGCTTCCCCACTGGACTGAGTTATCCCAGTTTCCAGCACAGTCCTTGACACAGAATGCATTCACAATAATATTTCTCAAATTAACAAATGTGCAATCCTCTTAAGACATATAAAGGACATAGTACAGTTCTGTACTATGGAGTTTTACCCCTTGGTTAAGCTCTGTGTTTTTCAGATGCCAATATTTTGAAGTTTCTTCTCTTGCTTATGCAGCATTTATAATAATTCATCTTTTCTAAAACAGCTGAAGTATATCATTTTGCTCTGTTACACATACCTCTTGACATAGGATTTCTTTGCAAATTTATTTCAATTGGTTGGCCTGATTTTCATCAGAGACTTCATTTTAAGTTGTTATTTTATCCTCTGATCAGAGTAACTACTCTATAAAAGAAAGGTATAAAATGTTCAAAGAAGATAGTCATATCTATTGACATTGTATTAAAATGCAAATGCAATGCAAACTGGAAGAAATCAAGCTGCCAAATAATCTGGACCATTTCTGAGTCCAGGATAACAATTCAAATTAGTGATTTTCTCTACAGCAAGCTGTTACAAGTCTCCGTATGCATATTCTTTGAAAGGAAACTGACTGCAAAAGTAACCAGAGATATTCATTCTTCATGCTTGGTGGCCCAATGAGGACACTCAGTGACATTTTCTGACATAGTTTCAAAAGTAAAATTTAATTTATATATACATAATGCAAATTATTTCTGAATCATTTTGGGTTTCCAGGAAGCTCCAACCCCACCTTTTTAGCCCTAAGCTATATCCATATACCTTTCATACCTGTCAATAGACCTTAGATATTCACCCTGTTTTGTTCACCTGTTGGAAGTCGTTGCCCTTGGAAATTCCTTTCCCTTGAGATTAGCTCAAAAGCTATATAGAGTCTGTCAAGCTCCTTGCTTTCTTTGTAGAATTTAAACATCAGGTTTCATAATTTCAGAATTTCCTTGCTAACCTTCATCTCACTATGTTCTCTGGCCCCCAGTTGCCTCTCTACTTTCATCTCTTATGTTCTTCCTTTGCCTCACTCCATTCCAGCACCTTTGCTGAGCTTGCTGCTCCTACCCCACCAGGCACACTCCTGACTCAGGACCATTGTCCTTGCTGTTAACTCTGTTTCCAATGTTCCCCTCTTTCCCCCTGAACTCAGCATGGCCCACCCCCTCACTTCCTTTAGGTCTTTATTCCAATATTAATAAATCAAAGAAGTTGTATTCTCTATTTCTTCACTCTTATTTTGTTTTCATAGCACTTATCACCCTCTGACACATTGTATATTTTCATTATTGCATCTGAATATATGCTCCATGAGAGCAATGACTTTTTCTGTTTACTGCTTCTACCCCAGCACTTAAAATAGTGCCTGGCACCTAATGGGTGCTCAAAAACTATGTGTTAAATGAATGGCTGATTACTATAGAAAAATAGACAATTTTTGAAAAGGGAAAGTGATAAAGGTTCTGAAGTTTTCAAATAGCACTTAAGATGCAGTTCCTAACTTTTATTGCCTAACTCCTTCGTAGGCAGCCATTAGAACCAGTGGTGCTTATGGACTCAGCTTTCAATTCTGAGAGGACTCCCACAACTATTTTGCACTCTCTGACTTCCTGGACTTTAACACAGAACTGTGTTCTCAGTAGGAAGATATTAATAGATATGTAAGTGCCAAAAAACATTATGTATGAAAGTGGAATCATAAGTCTATTTTGTTTTATAACCTCACATTACATAGGGCTAACATATGAGTACCCTTCTCTGTCAAAAAATATCCTTCCTAGCTTTGAAGGATGATAATTCCTTGATAAATCTTCAATAATTACCCAGTTAAAATATGTCCAACTTTTTGGTCTTTATACTGAGATGTTCAATCATGTAAAGAAATTTGTAAATTCGTCCATAGCTACTTCCTTTGGATAACTTCCTAGATGTAAAAGTGTCATCTCAAAAAGCACAACTATTTTTAAAGTTTTTGAAGAATATTCCCAAATTTCCTTCCAGAAGGGCTGTAGCAATTTACCAGCAAGGCCAGAGAGTGACTATGGTGTCTATGAAAACATTAATTATTATTAGTCCCTAAAACATTTGTCAGTTTGATAGGTGAAAACTTATTCATTTTTCAATTGTCTGGCTATACTACTGAAGTTGAAAGTTTTTGTGTGATTCTTGACTATTAATATATCTTCTTTGTGATACATTCATTCTTCTTTCTTTATCTTTTCTTATTAAATTTTAAGAAAATTCTAGACACGTTATGACTATCAAATCTTTGTCATATATATGCAAAGTTTTTTCCATTTTTTGGCCATTTACTTATACATCTTCTTTGTAATGTACTCATTTCTCTATTTTTGTTCATCTTTCTCATTGGATTTCTGGAAATTTATACATATGTATTTATATACATATACATATATAATGATAATTATAAAAAGATATTTCTGCCTTTCTTTTTCATTAAATTTTGTTTTTGAATGTTATTTTTTTCCAGTCAAAACTATCACCTATCTTTATTGTTTAAGAAATTTAGTGATGTCATTTCCAAAATATGTTTGGTGGATTTTTAAAGAAATATTAAAATATTTCAGCAATTTGGAAATTATTTTGATGTAATGATTAGCTGACTGCTCTATTATTACCATTTATTTGTTATCCAATCTTTTCCTACAGATCTCATGTCTCCTTTATTGTATTCTAAATTATTTATATGTATATATAGGTCCATATCTTGACTTTCTATTCATTCTATTGTTCTCTCTCTTCATATATTAGTCTCACATGACCTCAATTACTGCTGTTTATATAAAGCATTTTATTACCTTGTAGAGCAAATACCCCTTTGTTGTGTCTTTTTAACATTTTCTTGACTAGTCTCAAAACAGTTTTTCTTTCAGGTGAAATTTACAGTCATTCCGACACAATCCAAAAAAATTCCATTGGAATTACCTTGCATCTGATCATCTTAATTGTGAAAGGATTTACATATCTATAACATTTTGTTTTCTAATATAAAAGATCCCAGGCCCAGTGGCTCCACTCCTATAATCCCAGCTATTAGGGAGGCTGAGGCAGGAGGATCACTTGAGCATGGGAGTTGGAGGCCTCCCTGGGCAACATAGTGAGACCCCATCTCTATTTAAAAAAAAAAAAACAGTAAAAAGAAAATCTAAAAGCAATAGTATTAAAAATCATGCAGCCCCTGCCTGGCGGGTTCAAGGTAGATACACTGGACAGTCCACGGGCTCCCTCAGGATTATGCACTTCCATCCAGCTCTTCCAGCCCAGACAACACCCAACATGACCCAACCTCCTCTGGGTGTCAACAAGTGGCAGGCAGGTGGCACTGAGGAGTGGGTGCCATGAACCTTCTCAGGCACCATGAACCTCTTATCTTGTAAGCCGCCCACCTTCCACAGGGACCACAGATGCCTTGCACGTGAAATGGCAACTGAATTCCAAAATCCATAACACTGATCCAGTAAAAAAAAAAGAAAGAGAAACAAGAATTTTGACAAGGAGGCCATGTTGAAAGGTTATTTTGCTGTAACTATTTAGCTTTAGACTGTGGTGGGAAAAAGCTGAAATACCATCCCAATAGTGATAATCTAGGATGAGCAGAAAAAGAAGACTATTATTGAAATAGAAGTTTCTACACAAGTTAAGGCAAATTGTGATGAGATAGATTTGTGGTTGTTTTGGGCTCCACGATTAAGGTGTTTACATGGAAACGCAGTCCTCATTTGTTGCATATCTTTGAAACCTGCTATAACCCTACAGGGCTTTGTGTCTTGTGTCCTGATAGAGAGTAACATCTCTCTCCTGGCCTCCCCCAGCATGCACGGGAGTCACGAAGCTTGTGGTCCTGGCCAGCATCAAGAAGCCACATGCAGACACTCTTGCACACAAGGGCATCCTGAACTGCCTTGCTCTCAACCTGTAAGGAACACTAATTGAACTGCATCTTAAAAGAGAACCCTTATAAGAATGTTTGCTACTTCATCAGGACATTTAATTCAGGAACTATGGCTCTCAAGCTGCAAATATTTATTGCATAAACTTCAATCAGGAAGCTTCCCTCATCTGTGTAGCCAGTGACCATGGCACAGTACACATTTTTACTGCTGAAGATCCAATAATGAATAAACAGTCTAGTTTGGTGTCAGCCAGTTTCCTTCCAAAATAAGTTCCAAATGGAGTCAGGTTCCTTCAGGCTCACCATACATGTGTACCTTTGGAACGGAGCCATATGCTGTCATTGCAATTTGTACAGATGGCAGCTACTACAAATTCCTTTTCAGCCCCAGGGGGAGTGTATCCTGATGTCTGGCTGCAGTTTCTAGAAATGACAAGCTGTGACTCTTTACAAGTGTGTGCAATCAACACTCACTGCTGACCTCCCCCTTTAAGCACTGAATATGCCTCTCATACTCCCCTAGTGCTGAAATGTGGACCTTGTGGGTACCAGGTTGGAGGGACGGCCCTGGGTGACTCTTGGTCTTAAAGCCATATGTGATTGTTTGCTTTCCTAAGCAAGGCTTCCCATTTCCAGTATTTAAAAGAAAAAGAAAAGAAAAATCGACAAGGCATAAGTAGATACTCAAGTGTCTTTGAACAACATATGCCTGATGTTGGCTTGTCATCTTTTAGTTCAACTGTGAAATTAACTTTAGCTGTTCCACTGCATCCTTTATACCTAAAATTTTAGGGACTCCTTACGAAAGGACTAAGGGGTTAGGTTGAGAAAATGATGAACAAATTGAAATTTGTTTTTGGCAACATATTCTGTCATTTTTATTGAGTCTATGTAGGGAAATGAACAAATGTGTAAATGTCAGTTCTTATGGTATACAAGATTTAAATAGAATAATAACAACAGCGGCTTGTCTTAGAAAACGAGCAAGAGATTCCTACTCTAGTCTGAACATGAAGAACAAAGACACAACTGTGAAAGAAAACATAATGTGGACATTTCATCTTGTGTAAATTCAGCATTGTGACATTTCCTGTGTCCATAGTGGTGTTTGGTTATGTATGCATACGTGCTGGTGTTCCCTTTTCTGTGGCGGTGCTGTTGGAATTGCTGCCAACACCAGATCCATCCCACGAGCAGAGGCCTTTGTGGTATCACTGATGGGGGTGGCCAGTCTTCACAAGGGCAGTGACTCTGTTTCCTGAATGAGGAGAGTCTGCTTCAATTCCAGGTTAAAACTAAATTTCTCTCTTATATGTAGGGAACAAAGTAATGTATAGACTTTCAAAATTAGTCCTCAAAGAATTTTTTTTTTTTAATTTAGAGTATATGAAGGGAAACATTCAACAAAGGGAAATCTCTTTCAACAAAGTGGTACCCAAAAGAATGTCTTTTGGAGATTTCTGTCAGTATTGAGCATAATGCCCTCATTTGTCATTTCCATTTATCTTTCTCACCATCTTTTCCTCTCTCCACCAGTTATAAAAATAACTACACACCAGCATTTTGGGAATAAAAGGCAATAGCCTCCTTTTAAAAAATATTGGGTAACTATAATAGTTTATGGGCTCTATATTTGAGGTATGTGTTTAATTTTTTAAAACTCCCTTTAAAGAGACTGAATTTTGTGTTTTTGATTACAGGTTGTAAACATTAAAAATTTACATAGCAGCAAGGTCTCAGTTTTGCTGGTTCCTTTATTGGTATCTAATCAACTAACTTTACAAAGTGGATTTGATATAAAGTATGCATGGTATTTTTCTGTATATTTAATCATGAAATTTAACTTTGTATGATATTTGTTATGTTTATTTCAAATAAAAGTGACCATTTTGTTATTGAAAAAATATCTAGGACCAATATCAAGGTCTGCCAAAACTTTATCTAGGGAATATTTGAACATATGTTCCTACATGAGAAATCTCCATAATGTAAAGATGTTGTTATTGTTGTTTTGGTAAATTAATTTAGAAGCATATAACAATAAATACCCCTGAGAGATTTTAATGACTTTTCAAAATTATATTTTAAATTATAAGGCCGGGCGCGGTGGCTCACGCCTGTAATCCCAGCTTCTTGGGAGGCTGAGGCGGGTGGATCGCTCAAGGTCAGGAGTTCGAGACCAGCCTGAGCAAGAGCGAGACCCCGTCTCTAGTAAAAAATAGAAAGAAATTAACTGGCCAACTAAAATATATATATAGAAAAAATTAGCCGGGCATGGTGGCGCATGCCTGTAGTCCCAGCTACTTGGGAGGCTGAGGCAGGAGGATCGCTTAAGCCCAGGAATTTGAGGTTGCTGTGAGCTAGGCTGACGCCACGGCACTCACTCTAGCCCGGGCAACAGAGTGAGACTCTGTCTCAAAAAAAATAAATAAATAAATAAATAAATAAATTATAAGAGTAACCTGAAGGAGGAAATAGTCAAATAAAATAAATAAAGGGATATTTACCTAATCAGCTATTTAAAGCATTAATAAAAAATTATTAGCTTAATCAATAGAACTAAAGGGAGTAACCCTGGAAAGGCATATTCGAACTATGGGGTGAGGGATGAACTGAGAATGTTCTGCTGCCAAAATTAATACACTCTCATGCTAATTCTTCAGAGAAAAGCAACTGGGATTAAACCCAATTATTTTCAGTTTGCTGTAGGATGTCTTGTGATGCAAACACAGACATGAATTAAGCAAAACTCTTTCAGGATGATTAAGCTAAGGTACCAGTTGACAAAAAATAGAGTTCAAATTATATTAATAAGAGTAATATGAATTTCAAAATAAATAGGAAATCTCCTCAGAATGAAAGTAATCTTTGAGGTGGCAAAATTTGTGTGATTTTTGCTTTTTGATACTCTAAGGGAAAAAAACTAGGTGCCGTAAGGCGTGAAAATTTCCACCCCCTTATTATACCTCTACTACCATTACCACTCTTCTTTTAATTTTGGGACAATTTCCAAAAACTTTCAGAAAAGACCTTAAATGTGGCAGTTAGTACAGTCAATGAAGCTTAATGTTGAAAAAGATGTTTAAATATTTTGAAAGAAGGCACCTAAACAACAGACCAAAATGAATTCCAGATGTAAATATTATTATTAAAAACATTATATTTAGATAACAAAGCCATGAAGTGAAACAAAAGTAAAGTATAAAACAGACTGGAAACATTAGGAATTATTTCGTTTATTTAAGATTGGAGACATAGAGATATAATTTGTGTAAGAAACCACAAAAAATGTCAAGCATATATTCTAAAGGACATATTAATTTTACTACATTGCAGTGTAAAGTATCTTTTATGTCAAAAAAGATAATAAAATAAGGCAAACAAAAAGTATGGAGAAAATATTGCCAACAAATATGACAAACAGACTAAACATGGGTATAATATGATTATTATGTACTTGGCAGCCTTGATCTTTACCAAGGTGTCCTTAATGGGTCCCACAGGCAACATGATCTAGAGTCTAGACAAACTGCCTAACCAGCATGCAAAGAAAAAGGAAAACCCAAATTCCCCATCTTAGGGGCATTCCTGAGCATCCCAAACTATCTATATTACAAAGAAAACTTCTCTCCTTCTTTAATTTATAGAGGAAGAAGATAAAGAAAACAAACATCCCAGTGGAAAATTGGTAATAGGACAGGGAGAAACAATTCACAGAATATAATTTCCAGTATATGAAAACATCCCCCTTCACATTTAAAAAGGACAAGTAATATACCATATTTTGTCTATTAAGCTATGCACTTGTAGTGCAACTACAAATTAGCAAAACCTGCCCCCGAAGCAATTTGACAATAAGTAGAAAAAGCTTTAAAAGTGTAACTTACACTTTGACCCAACAATTCCAATTCTAGGATTCTGCCCTTAGGAAATCACAAGAGATGTGGAGACGTGAGGAATAATTTATGTACAAGAATGAACATTGCAGAGTTCTTAAAATATAGAAAATTGGAAGCAACCTAAATTCTCATTGCAAGTTAATAGTTACATAATTTATGGACTAGGCTTATGGTGCAATATTATACAGCTACTGGAGTATTGTTTTCAGAGAACATTGAATATGATAGGAAATTCTCATGGCATAATTTAAAAGAATAGAAATAAGAGATAAATATGTAATATTATATATGTGTGTGAATGGAAAGGAGTATGTGAAATATTTATGGGTCTGATCTTGATGAATAATTTTTTATTTTCTCCTTTATACTTTGTCAGTGTTTGCTATGAGCATACAATCCACTTATAACAAAAAGGCACGAAATTTTATTTTAATTCCTAATAGTTTCAGAAAAAAACCTATGAAATACTGTTAATTCATTTTACTTCCAAAATATATTGCATTTTGACTTAGTTTTTCTTTTGTTTTCATTCCAAATTTGTGCTTTAAACTTACCTTTGTGAATTAGAATCCTCAGTTTTAGAAAGTGACATCTTACCACATATTATTCTATTGGGAAATTTTAGTGGATACCCTCAGCTCAAGCTGAGATTGATGGGCATGTATGTTGAGGAATGCACACTGATTTTTCACAGGAACAGAAATATTTGTAGAGATTGATAGAACAGTTGCTTTCAGACAATAAACACTTTGCCTTTCTAGACATTCACAATAAAAACAAAGCAAGACAAGTTTTTTTTTAGTTTGCTCTTTTCACTTCTCTATTTGTTTTGGGCTAAAAGGCAAGCATTTTTTTCTGAACTTGCATGTCTATAAGATAGTGCTATGGATGAAGTAAATAGAAAGAAAACAGAAATAAACAGGAAAACCCTGGATAACGAAAACATTCCTTGATTATATGCAGAATCCCAAGGAAAGCATTTAATTACATTCTATTTTGGATTTTAAATATTAAAATAATATTTGTGTTATCACTGTGGTTTTAAATTTTATATCTCCAAGAGACTTCACTTCCTCATTAAGTTCAGGAGGCTTTGGTATAGCCTTGCTCTTTTTCATCCATAGTAGCACCGCAGAGGTTTTCTACACCCAATCTGACTATGTATCTCTTTTTCTTAGGAGTCTTCAGAGTCTCCCCTTGGCATTGCTTTGCAGGATTTACAGCCTCCTGCCCCTGCCAAGCTTCTGCCCTCCTCTCACTGTTCCACCCCAGGGCTGCTCCAGCTACGTTCCAGCTACCAACATTTTCCAAACAGGCTGGGCACTTTCCAGGCTCTGTGACTTTGTTGGTTGTTCCTTTCTCATCAAATGCCTGTCCCAGCTTCTCTACTTGGCAAGAAAAGCTTTATCCGGTAAGATTCATCACAGACATAATTGTTTGGGCAACACCTTACCTACTAACTCCAAGATGAGTTAGTCCTTCCTTCCTCTTTGCTCCTATATTATCCTCAAGTCAGCTTGCATGATGCCATTGATTGTGCTGTTATGTCTGTACACAGTAGTTCATATAGACTGTGAGTCCATGAGGATAGGGACTGTATGAGTCCTCCGTTACTGGAAGTGTTCAAGTCCAGCACTGGAACCATAGGATGAGGCAGGCTATAGTAGAAACCCAGCCTTAGATGGCTGGTTTGCCAATCAATGGATACCCCTTTTAGTTCTAAGCATATGGGATTTCCTTGACTAGCTCGCCATTCTCAGTGGGAAAGAGGCAGGAGGAAATTAGGGTGCGGGGCTGGGAAGGGGGTGAAGTCTCTGATGTCCAGGTATCTTTTCCAACTTTAATCAGCAACTTATTAAATATGGTCTTCTATCCTCATCATTTCCTGAGATTCCAGGGCTATGATAAATGAAAAGCAGCTCTCCTTACTAGAAAACATTTGAGGAAACTACTGGACTAATAATAAGTAATATTATTAAGCATTTGTTATGTACCAGGCATTCATCTAAGTGCTTTACATAGATTAACATAGTTTATAAAACTTGCTTAAATACATATTATGAATAAGTGACGGTCTTGTTCAAACCTAGGCAATATGATCCAGATCCCTACAGCTTTCTGCCAGCCGTGATCAAAGGTCCGTTGTCGTCAGAACTCTTGTTTGCCTCTCAAATTGTTAGCCTCTAAACATTTAATTATGGGGCTTAAGGTCAGCACTGACTGAACATAGCTGTTCTCCAAAGTTGTTCTCTTTCAAAGTCCAGGAAACAACAAACCCAAGTTCATGCAACCTTGTTCCCACTTGCTCTTGTCATCCATGGTACTCTTGTTGTCCTTGTGATCTCTGCTCTTCTTTCCTTCACTCCTGTTTACACACTGCAGCCAATTGGTCTTAAAAGACAAAAATCAGATCATGCTACTCCCTAGCAAAGCAGTTCTTCAATATTAACTACTGTTTTTAGAATAATTTTCAAATATAAAACAAACAACCTTGCATGATGTGGGCCCATTGTTCTGTGTCAGGTCTGGGCTCAACAAAAGTCAAAAACAAAGCAGGAAATCCGGCCATAAAGAGACCCTGAGTGCAGCTTCAAGATGTGAGGCTCACTGTAGCATCTATACCCTACATGCCCCAGAACTTCTCCAAATAGACTTGGTACTCTCATGCATTTACACGTGTTTTTCCCTGCCTGACCTTTGCCCCTTATGTTAGGCAGAGTTTTCCAGAGAAACAGAACCAACAGAATACATAGAGCTACTGTATATACAAAGAGATTTATTATGAGAGATTGACATGATAATGGCAGCTGAGAAGTCCAGGATCTGCCCGCTGCATGCTGGAACCGGGAAAGCTGGTGGTGGAGTTTCAGTCCAAGACTGAAGGCCTAAGAACCAGGGGAGATGATGGTGTAGGTCTCAGTCTGAGTCCTAAGACCTAAGAACCAGCAGTGCTGATGTCTGAAGGCAGAAGAGTATAGATGTCCCAGCTAAAGCAGAGAGAGTGAATTTACCCTTCTTTCATCTTTTTGTTCTATTTGGGTCCCCAACAGACTGGATGGCACCCTTGGTACTGGGGATGGTGATCCTCTTCTTTCAGTCTACTCATTCAAATACTAACCTCTTCCAGAAACACCCTCATAGACACCCGGAAATAATGTTACCAACTGTCCAGGCATCCCTCAGCCCAAAGTGATATATAAATTTAATCATCATTCCCCTTTTCCTGACAAATTCTTATTTGTCCTAAAGTTTTGAGCTAAGTCACAAAAGACTGGTCTAGGCTGGAGGACCTAGGAGAGTGACTACTTAGACTTGGCTTAACTTGTTTCACAAGATTGGCAGACGGAGAAGTTGAACTGAGACGTGGTTGTAATAAAGCTCCCCCTGATCCCAGGGTGTGTAGTTTCCTGTGGCTGCTATAACAAATTACTGCAAGCTGGGTGACTTCAAACAACACATTTTTTTCTCTCATAGTTCTGAAGGCCAGAAGCCTGAATTCAGTTATCTTTGAACCCAAATCATTGTGTCCATAGGGCCGAACTCCCTCCAAAGGCTCCAGGGAAAGATCCGTTCCTTGCCTCGTTGGTATTCTTTGGCTAGTGGCCGTGTCACTCCAATCTCTGCCCTGTCCTCCTATCACCTTCTCGTGGGATTGCATTTAGGAACCATCCTGATAATCCAGGATAATCCCCTAATCTCAAAACCCTTAATTTAGTCACATCTGTGAAGAGCTAGTTTCCAGATGAAATAATATTTACAGGTCCCAGGCATTAGGACATAATATCCTTGGGGTGCTATTTTGCAGCTTCCCACATACGGGGAGCTCTGGAATTTAGATGGTCCATCATAATTACCTCCCAAATGAGGCAAGACAGTTAAGTTTTTACATCCCTAAATTGATAAATTGGGTGAGTCAGATTACCTATGAGATGGGGGCACACACTTGGGTGAGGGGGCTCCCTTTGGCAGAAGGCAATTTCCAAGAAAAGGCTCAGCTCTGAGCCTTGAGCAAGTAACACTACTGTCAGCTGGGGTTAATGCTTTGGTCCTAAAGGGGTGGTCTGGGTGGCACATCACCACATCCACTCAACCTGCTATGTTTTATGGCCTATTACTGTGCCACAGTCATTGACTTCTGGGCATTATTTTTACTGAGTCATGAAGCCTTCTATAGGCTTGACCATTGCCTACCCCAAGAGCATACTTTAAACATCACTGTGTCTGTAAAACCTTCCTATAACTTGCCTCTCTCCACTTTTCTCCTATACAGAATTATTCTTTTTCCTCTGTTTCCACGTTACTTTATTCATACCTTTTTTAGTACTCATTCTAATTGTGTAATTAGATTACATATTAGATTAATATTTACATGTCTGTCTTCCCTTCTAGACTGTTAGCTCCTTAAGGGTAGGGTTCCTGATTTGTTCCTATTTGCAACTGCCTCAGTATCTGGCAGACTGTAGGTGCTCATAAAATTTTAATGAATGCACTAATAAATGTAGCTTAAAGCAGCCACTCTCTGCCTCTTCATCAATTGGTGGAGCAGATGGAACAGCCAACTGTATGAGCGAAAGCCATCAAGCATGTCCAGCAAAAGTGACTGAGTGTGTATCAGGAGGCTGTAAAGTAAACAATATCTCAAGGGTCACAGCTGTTTCACTCTGCCTTTCAGCCAAGAAATGCCATGATTTACTTTCTGTTCTTGCCAAGGATGAAGAAATAAAGTCATAAACAAAAGTGAAGGAGTAAAGAATTGCTCAGCTTGGATGGACAGGTCAATCTGCTTGCCCACCTATGGCCAAGCAAGCGTGATCAAAGAATAATATACTTTCCCCCTCTATTCCCATCTCACAGTCTTTATTCTTTAACAAGGATGAAGGAAGCTCAAACAGCAAATGGAGTTCCACTTCTGACATCTCTGACAAAGTCAGTTTTATACACAGATGACATTGGGTGTCCCCATCATTATAGGGACTTATAAAAATCTGCCTCAAAAATACCCCTTTTCTCTCCAGAGTGCTCCTGTGTAATATCTATTTCACAGGCACATTTGGAGGATTTTGCAATTAGGAATTAATGAATGTAGAAACTCCTAGAACAGTACACATGGCACACACCTAATAAATGTTTTGTTCCTTTACTTTCCTATAACAGTTTAAGTTCAATCACAAGTTATTTATTCATATGGAAGGTTTGGCAGAGCACAGTCAATATAGTTGTTAATGTGTGCTTTATTTTGAAAGTTTTACATTTGTTGAAGAAACATATGCACCATAAAAGTTCAAACAGTAGGAGGCAATATTAAACAAAAAGAAAATTTTTCTGTCTCCCTCTCCCCAAACCTTCTGTTAGCACAATTATTCTAAATAATATGCTGAAATCTGTTTTTCCCTATTTATCAATTTTAGGTAGTAACTGTAAACTTTGCCTATGAAAGATGAGGAATTTGATTGATTTATACTACTTCTTCCCTCCTAGTTTTGTTATTTATATTGTTACTTAATTCTTTGGTTTCATTTATAACTATAAGCAATATATGGAAATCTCTATTCCTGTCATAATGTAAGTTATTCCTTGATATCTGCCATTTAAATAATGAAATTGTAACTTTGTAGAGCCTCACACCCAGTGGTTTGATGGTAAACTGACTCAGTGGTGGAGGAGGCAGAGGACTGATTTATTCCATTTTCCTATTTCTGTGGCTGATTTCAAGCCACCAACCTGACTTTGAATTCCCTTCTATAATTATCATAATCTTCAGTGATTTTTCTATGGTTTGGCTTTTGAGAAATCAATAAGCTGCATTTACAAAATTATGATTATGCAAATGTTATTCAATAGAGAACCAAATATTGTGATTCCCACAGAGAAAGAAATGTAATCTTGATGGGAAATAAAGTAGATAAAAAAATAAACTATAATTTTCAAGTTCCCATTGTATTTTAGAAATAATTAAATCTATCAATCTGAAGGAGAACATACCTCTTCCAAAATTCAAAAGAGGTAATATAATGTAGCAGGAATAACAGATAACAGAAAATAAGTACTTTTATGCAGTTTTGATCACAGAAGTATGCTGTTTTGCAAAACACTTGGAAGGACATCCTGCAGGCTTAGCATTATTTAAGGTTACTACCAAAAAGAAAACAGAGACCGAAAATTATTTCCCATCTATATAGTAATGACTCCCCAAAAATACCAGAAATATGGAGCTAGATTCTAAGCAAGAATTTCAGTGGTATGAGACAAAGGGGAAACAGGTTTGTGGTTTTGTGTAAACATGTAAGATCAAGGCTTCCTGCCTGAGATGTTATTGGCAACTGCAGACCTACTACTTTCCCAAGTATGTGCAAATAGTAGAATGCACTATTGCATACCTTTTTTGACTCTTTTTTTATACTTCTCTCTATCGTATGTTGGAACAATAGGAGTTTCTCCAGTATGAAAATGTTCTATTTCTTCACTGTTCAGTTTTATCTATTGTCTTAGTCCATTTGCATTGCTATAAAAGAAATGCCTGAGGCTGGGTAATTCATAAAGAAAAAGGTTTATTTGGCTCCCAGTTCTGCAGGCTGTACAAGAATGGTACCAGCATCTGCTTCTGGTGAGGGCTTCAGGGAGCTTCCACGCATGGTGGAAGAACAGGCAACATGTGGCATCATGGCAAAAGGGAGGAAGCAAGTGAGAGAGAGGAGGAGGGGCCAGGTTGTTTTTAAACAATCAGATCTCACAGTAACTAATAGAGTGAGAACACGCTCATTACCAGACCATGGCAGCAAGCCATTCATGAGGGATCTGCCCCCAAGACCCTAACACCTCCCACAAGGCCCCACCTCCAACATTGGGGATCAGATTTCAACATGACATTTGGAGTGGACAAATACACAAACTATACGAACTATCTAGTCACTGGTAGTCACAAGCCACCTGTGGCTATTAAGCACTTGAATTGTGGCTAGTGCAACTAAGAAAGGAATTTTTAACTTTATATAATTTCAATTCCATTAAAACTAAATAGCCACATGTAGCTTGTGAGTGCTTACTGACAGGGCAGTTCCTGGAGAAGCCACGGACTAACGGAAAACAAACATTCCTCCACTAGGAACTTTTATAGTTTGGCCAGAGAATGAAGCAATCTGCTCAGCTACTGCCCGGAAGGTCCTTCTTGCCCTGGTGGGCAGGGTTACACAGTCAGGAGAAAATAAGAGAGTCAGCAATTCTGTGACACTAAACCTTTACTATGCAGCTTGAATATTCCAAGCATAAAAGTCAAACGGAGTTTCTTTTATGTCACTCTCTTTATTGCTCAAAATCATGATATGTTTTAGTTTGCTTTGTATTTGGACTATGATGCTCTTGCATATATATTAAATATGTTTGTTATTTCTGGAGATTCTAAATGCTTTTGCTTTTCCTGGTGGGCATAAGAACTACATGCCTTTAAAATATCAAGGGCTTCTAGTTGTTTTGTGTGTGTGTGTGTGTGTGTGTGTGTGTGTTTAATGCTCTGTGTTTAATGGAATCCTCCTTTCTCAGAGCTCTGTGAATTCCTGCACTCATTTAGGGCTTTTGCTTACTTTACCTGCTAAACAATGGGCATCTTGATTTTTCTTGTCATGTTTCTGGGATAATTCATTCATATATTAATTAAATATTTGTTGGACACCTACTAAATGCCAGATACTGTCATAAACACTAGAAAATCAGCAGTGAATGAACCAAGTCCCTATACTCAATAAAGTTCCTATTTTAGTAGGGGGAGACACCAAGTAAACAAATAAATAAAAATAATATGTCAAGTAGTGAAAATAAAGCATAGTAAGAGAAAAAGAGAATGCTGTGAACAGAGAAAGATTTGTGACTATTTTATAAAGGTTGTTCATGGAAGGAAGCCTTTACTAGTCTGATGGCAGTTTGAGCAGAGACCAATGAAAACTGGGTGAAAAAAGTGCCAAGCAGAGGGCACAGCAAATGTAAATGTTCCCAGGGGAGACTGATTAGGGTAACGGATTGAGCTCTTTGTCCAGGGGCCAGGTTTGTCAACCTGCCCTAATTTGTGTGAATGGAAGAACACAGGCAGGACACCTTAAAGACAGCTTTAACAGTGGGGCAGGAACACTGCTATTAGAGATTCTAGCTTTGCCTTGGCAGAATGCCTTTGTATTTTTTAGAAGGAAGATTGGGACTGCAGCCCGACTTGCTCTGTGTGTGTATGTGGCGGGGGGTGGCTGTTCTGAATAGTTCTATAAGTGCCTGGCCTTCTGCATCATGACCAAGTTGGGTTCTGTGTCCATAGCTTCCCTTTCAATTACAGATTTCTTTACTTGTGTTCTGCACTATTTGCTTTCTCTGTTCTGGCTTAGCAAACAAAATATACTTCTTTCCATATCATAGAAATTCCTCAATGTCTCTGATCACTGATAGCCCCATCCTCAGATTGAGGGTATATATAGATCATTCTCTATTTACTAACATTTTAGTAGGGTTTTGGAAGGAAAGTAAATCCATGTGCCACCTTGAACTTGAAGTCTGAAGATGTGGCTGGGGTGTGAGGCAGGGCAGACTGTGGGACAGGCCAGAGTGAGCCATCACAGAGAAAGAATAGTAAAGACTCAACAGCTACGTTCTGACATCCCTACTGTATGAAAATTCCAGTGACTGGATTGTTATGGTTTTTATATATGTGTGTGTGTTATGCTAAGGATTGGTGTTGTAAGACTACAAAGCAAGGGCCTCACAAACTAAGGTGAGATAATAGTCAAAGTTTGGGATGTAGACATTGGTAATTGTGATTCAACAATACCGATATCAGCATGAATGAGATAAATCCTTCAAAATATAAAGAACCTTAAGCGAGAAACATATTCTAAGGAGTCTTGGGTGTGTTGTTTAAAAACATTGTGTTTGAAACCCTGTTATTTATTTTTCCTAAGAAAGGAAATCTTAAGGATGGCTAGCCTAGTGGTTAAAGGCAAAGACTCCAGAACCAGATTGCCGGGGTTTGAAATCCATCTGTTTAAATACAACAGCTTGTGAAATAAATAAACTATGTATTTAGTCCTGCAGGCCTGAAGGACTGGAGGTAGAAGTAGTCCTCAGGGATTTCAACTCAGTTAAATGAATGTGTACTGATTATGACTAGGTTGCAGCTCCAGAGCTGACTCCTGAAGCTAGAGACACAGGAAATGTATTTTCTGAAAGTAGGGAGCTTACAGCTGGATAGGGAGATGGTCACATAAAGAAATGGTGACTCTACATGTAAAACCAGCAAGAGAAGCATGGATAAGGCATAGAAGAAATACAGAAGGGAGTGTAATTGACTGCAGAATCAGGGGAGGTTGTCAAGAGGCTCAGCACCCATGATCATGGTACTGAAGAATGAGTAGGATCCTTCAG
Source organism: Varecia variegata (assembly GCA_028533085.1). Lineage (NCBI taxonomy): Eukaryota > Metazoa > Chordata > Mammalia > Primates > Lemuridae > Varecia > Varecia variegata. The sequence goes on along the minus strand of CM052443.1, from coordinate 105,996,195 downwards.
GTGGGACCCGGCAGGCAACTAATCCAGGTTAATGTGCCCATCTACAATATGTTAGTATGGTTATCTTAGCATGAAGAGATTTAGGAGTCAGACTCTGCCACATGCTGGGCCACATTTGTTCTAGTCCATTGAGACCCTTGCTTTTGACTTTTGTGCCTGAAGCACTTTCTTAGCTATATCTTCTGCTTTTTTACTGGCTGCAAAATCATCCTCTCACCCATAGCACGTCCTGTGGTGGTGGTGGTGGTGGTGGTGTAGGGGATTTACTTAACTGCATTATTGCAATTTTTATGTATTTACATTTTTTTCCTGTTCACCACAAATGGATGGTGGTGGAGACAAAGCCAGTTAAACCCTGCTAAGAGTGTACTGCGGAGAAATGCCCATATTATTTCGCTATTAAAACGAGGCAGGGGACCACAGATGCCAAACCTTTGGGAATAAGCTTACAAATACATTTTCCAACTCAAACATCTCCATATTTCTTTCCAAGGAGAGAAATTGGAATGGAAGTCATGATTTCAGTGACAAGCTCACTGGAAACTATAAAATTTCCTGTTGCTATCAACTTAAGCCTACTCAAAACTGGAAAGTGATTATTTCTGAGGAAAGGAAGAGAAGAGAGCATTTCATTTTAAAATGAGTATTGATTTTTTTTTCTTATTAGATCAAAACATGTACATTGTGGATAATATAGAAAAGTATACAGAGACAAGGAAAATATCTAGTGATCCCATCTCCCTGGGTTAGTTACATAGATAACATTGTGGACTATTTCTTTAATGTCTTGTCCCTATCTATATGACATTATATTTGGAAGATAAAATAACTTAAACCACTTGTCATATTGCAGTATTATAATAGAATCCAATTCTCATACTCAAAAGCTTTCTTACACTTTCTATTTCACACACACAAATTATCTGCCCTTTTTGAACTTCCTGAAGAGTAACCAGAAACTAATTTCTTTGTTTTGAATGTACTTTTGTCACAGTTTTCCAAGCTCCTTTCTTCCCTCCTTTTCTCCCTCGTGAGCCTGTGACCATCACATTATTCTGCATCTGTCAGGCATCTGTCTTTGGATTCCAAATTTAAGTCAGTTTGGTTGAAACTTGCTCCTAGCAGAAGGTTTTTGTTCATAAAACTATATTGAGACGAAAATAAATAATTGATATTTTAAACTTGTCCCAATTGGCGCCTCCTCAAAATATTAGAACAATTCATAAGAACAGGGACATAAAGGGCTTTTAGATCTCTATATTGCACAGAGATATATAATACCAATTATTTAAATCTGGGATACCCTTACACTTTTTTTTTTGAGATGGGGTCTTGCTGTTTTGCCCAGGCTGCTCTCGAACTTCTGAGCTCAAACTATCCTCCTGCCTCAGCCTCCCAAGTAGCTAGGACTACAGGCACTTTAAATATTTTTGTGAACAAGCCAGTTTAGTCCACATATAATAATTCACAGACTATCTTTGCAGTTCCTATATTTAAAGTATAATAATTCACAAATCAGTTAGGATATCTTTACATACATCTTATTCAGGACCTAATCATGTGTCCCTGGGTGTGAGGTGCTACCTGTCTTCAAAGTTTGGGCTTCTGAGACACTAGGCCTTGCAGAATGCATAGGTTAAACTAGGACTAGGGGACAGTGCTACACAAAGTGTAGTGTCCAAACCACCAGCAGCAGCAGCAGCGTCTGAGAGTGTGTTAAAAATTCAAATTCAAGGACCCTACTTCAGATTTACTAAATCAGGGTCGCCAGACGTCACACACAGGAATCTGTGTTCTAACAAATTCTCCAGGTAGTTCTTAGATATGCTAAAGAGAACCACTAATAGAGAAGTATAGTAGTTTCTGAACAGAGATTCCCAAATCCATATGGTATGACAGGCATGAATGTACTTTGGGAAACAATGGAATGTAATATTTAAAATAGACTCTCAGAAAAATTTGAATAGGGCATCATCATATCTGTGTTAATGTCAGAATAGATCCTGCAGAGACTAATTTTAGAATAATTTCCCACCTAGTAATAGTTATAAGAATGTGAAATTGTAGTCTGGAAACTAAAACGTTTGATTCCCATAGAGCAGTGGATCTCAACCCTGACAGCACTTAAGAATTACCTGGGGTGTTTGCAATAGAGTTCATTCCTAATTCTTACCTCCCAGAGATTCTGATTTAATTGATCTGGCATAAAGCCCTTTTTAAAAAAAAAGGCTTTCTATGTTATTTTAATACACAGGCAGGATTGAGAACCTCTGACTGAGAGTGAACTCACTTTCAGCAGGACTCCCAACTGGAGGCCAGATAAAGCCGTGTCCACGAGGACCACAGTCCTGAATTCCAAGATAAATTCCCGAAATGCCCACTCTGTGAATCAAGACTCAGAAAACAGTGTTACAGGATTTTTAATGAAATTTTGTTTGGGATTATCCAAACTAGGGTGTTGAGATAAAATACATAGAGGCTCAGCCTATGTTTTGGTATTTTCCTATAGTAAGATTGGCCTTGGATCTCTTTTTGTGGGGTATGGGAGCCAGAGAAAAGGTAATATTCTAGTACAGTGTTTTGTTTTTGTTGGTTTTTCTTTGCCTCCTATTAGTAGGTCATGAAATTACTAGGTCATGATCAACACTGTTTTAAATGAAGTAAAATAGAATAGGAGAAAAAAATAGAGAATATAGGAGTGATGGCAGTTAAGAATAATTATTGTTTCATAAAACTTTAGTTTCCGTTATATGTGCATGTGTGTGTATGAATGCATACATTCAAGTATATGTGTAGTTTATCACAATGTAAGATTTATTTCTTAGTATGAGTCATGGCAAAAACTTTATGTCAACATTCTAGACCAGAGGTCCCCAACCTGTTTGGCACCAAGGACCAGTTTCATGGAAGACAATTTTTCCATGGACTTGGGTGGTGGGGGATGGTTTCAGAATGATTCAAGCACATTACATGTAATGTGCAGTCAAACCTCTCTGCCAATGATAATCTGTATTTGCAACCGCTCCCCGGCATTAACATCACCACCTCAGCTCCACCTCAGATCATCAGGCATTAGATTCTCAGAAGGAGCATACACAGTTTACAGTAGGGTTCACACTCCTATGAGAATCTAATGCCAGCGCTGATCTGACAGGAGGCGGAGCTTATGCAGTGATGCGAGCGATGTGGAACGGCTGTAAACACAGATAAAGCTTCCCTCATTCACCTGCCACTCACGCCCTGCTATGCAGCCTGGTTCCTAAAAGTTCACAAACCAGTACTGGTCCATGGCCCAGGGGTTTGGGACCGCAGTTCTAGAGTACATGGAACACTTGAAATTCAAGGGCTCGAGGAGCAGCAGTGGTATAAAGGAATGAGTGCTGGATTTGCAGTGAATATCTGTGCTCCAGTCTTGGTTCCGCCAACGACTTTGAGCTTCTAGTTATACATCTGCAAAGAGTAATAATGTATCATCCTTGGCTAACTCAGAGAATTGTTTTGGATACTACTAAATGATAAAATAAATAGGCAAATGATTACTAAGTGGTCATGAAAATATTTACCATAAATTTCCTATATATTAAATTATACTGAGTACTGAAGATTAAAACAAGATACAATTTGGCCACACAAAGGAAAATTTCCCTTTTTGTTGCTCCAAAGATAAGGTGTACCCATTGATTCCAATGGTTCCATGGCCTTTATTGTCTCGTTTCTTTATTTTGCCCCAGAGAAGAAAAGACAAAATTCCAGAGAAAGCAAAAAAGTCATTTAGGTTCATGTAGGTTCATGGGTAAGTTTTTTTTTCTTTCGTTTTCTTTTTAACTCAGGGCAAACATATGGACATGAAGTTTGATATTATTTTGAATTATGGGACCTGGGTTTTTTTGAGAGATTACAGGCTTTCTTGAGTTGAGTTTCAAAAACTTGGCTTGGAATATCAAGAGTAAAAGACTAAATGACTTGATACTACTGTACTTTGTAATGTAAGAGACAGTTTTCTCACCTAAAAGGAGGTAGAGTTTAACTAGGGAGATATAATGGTTCAGGAAGGAGAGAGAGAAACGCAGTAAAGAATTGCTGGTATGGTTCTGTGAGAAGTGAGGTCCCATGTTCTGCTGCCATTCCTGTGCCCAGTGTGAGTGAGAGAATTAACAACCCAAGAAAAGGATCCTATGTGTGTGTTTCACCTTTCAAATCATGGCCAGGGCAAAATTCTAACCTCATGGAGAAGCCTTAAGCGGTACTGAAAGATGGAGTAGCATTGGCTGAGTTAGCTATTTAAATGGATGAGTCTGAGGGCAGTTTCAGAGACTACTAAGTACCTGGGTATGGCAATTGGCAAACATCTAAAAGTTTTCTGTACTTCTCAGAGGGGAGCAGAAATGGCTGAGAGAGGGCAGGTGTGCAGGAAGTATCCTTAGGACTGGAGTGGGGATGTATAGAATTGGTGAATAGACATAATGACAAATCCAAAATGATTTACCAGATACCCATGGGGAGGGGGTGTGCAGGAGGGAGTGCATGGAGCATTAGGGAAATGGAAGACACCTCAGTTTAAGATGTGAAGGACACAGAATGACCATAGACTACCCTACCTTTTTTTTTGGCCATGATGTATATAAGCCCACTGCCCTGGGGATGGCACCTAGAGAGAGAGAGGTAGGAGCACAAAACATAGAATTGACCGAGCTCAAATCCTAAATTAACTGAGTCAAAGTTCTGTTTTTATTTAAAAAAAAAAAAAACTTAGAAAATCTAGAACTGGTTGGATATAGCCAGAAGTGACTAGTCTCTTCTGCTATTAGGTAAAATCAGGGCCTGACATATAGGTTAAACTTAGTAAGGAGAAACAAACACACTGGCCTACAAAAGTTGCTGTTTTTTAGACCTGCTGAAAATATAAAATGATAATACCTCCTGGGCCTTGGGGAATTCATGGTGTGATAGGAAAAACACGTGTAAATTAATTAATAAAAATATGGAATGTGTACATTTAAGGTAATCATCTCAAATCCTTTTTGTAAAGACAGAATATGAACAAAAAATCTAGAATTATTATTGCAAATACTTCCCTCTGTACCAGTAAGTCTACTAAAAAAAAAAAAAAAAAAAAAAAAAAGAGAGAGAGAAAATCTTGTGAAAGAAGTGGAGAACTTTGCTCTTTTTACATATGCCTTTCTTCCATTCAGGAAATCAATGTCACTAGAGCTGACAATAATAAAAGGGGTTTGTATCAGATCAGATTCACAAAAATCAGTTTTGTAGGGTATCAAACATTACTACTAATAATTAAATGCCTTAAATGGAGACACAAAGGCTATGTTTCTGTGAATTCAGATTTATTCTGTTTTGCAGAATCTTTTTAGTCAATGCCTTTTTATTTTTGAAACAAAAGCAAAATAGTCCAACATATAAAATTAATATCTATTCATTGAAAAAATTCAGGCAATATAAAATATTCATAGAAGATACAATAAATGTCACATATAATCCTGCATTTCTGTGGTAAAGTGTCATAATTTTGAAATATACCTTTCCAAAATAAGTGGTATCACTTTATATATACTGGTATATAATCTTATTTTTAAAAATTAATACATCACATATCTATTTTACAACATATGCAAACATGCCAAAATCAAAGTCTCACAATTTTTAAAAATTTTTATCCAAGAGATTTCAAAATACATGGTGATAAATAGAGTAGAACGCTAAGTACAGGTACTATAAAATTTTTAGGTTATTGAAATTGGAAATCACCAACCTCATGGGGATTTTTAAAAATATTTTTAGAACAAAACATTTTAATCATGTGAAGAATCTGTAGAAAACAAAGCTGTATTCTCCACTATGCTAGCCATTTGCCACATGTGGTTACTTAAATTTAAGTTAATTAAAGTGAAAATAATAATTTAATTCCATAGTTGCATATATCAAGAGCTTGACAGTCACATGTTGGTAGTGGATACAATATTACACAGCACAGATACAAAACATTTCCATCATCACTGAAAGTTCTGTTGGTGTGTGTTGATGTAGAGTTCTAAATATTTCATAATTTAAGTTTTTGAGAACTAAAAATAAAATCTTAAGCTCCCCAGCCAACTGAATAGAATGTCCTTTTGGCCAGGGAGACCCCAGAGAATCCTTAAAAACTGAGTTGTCAGCCATGATGGGATGGGAGCTCAGACACACCTCATTATACCCCCTCTTTTATGTGGTTTAGATACAACAACTGACCAGCATTCATGTTAAAATAGAGATCATAAGACCAACAGATCAAACTGTTTGGGACAGTGATACCAAATTATTAACAAGACCTAAGGCAATGCCAGGCAAGGATTAAATCACATAGCCCCTACACTTAAAGAATGAACTCTGCTCTAACTGCCACAAAGTTTTTCTTTTTCTCTAGCAGCTAAACCAGCACTGGCCTCCAGATAAGCAATACTGAAACAATTGCAGCTCATCTACTCTCAGATGCTGATAACTAACCCCTGTTTCACAAGTCATAACTATGCTTTGATTAGACAAGAGACCAACTTCAATAACTTTCTCCTGATAAGAGACAATTGAGCATGGACTGGTTCTGGCTGTTTTCATGGAGGCTGTGCACTTGAGTGCCTTCATGTTCCTGCTTCATCTTTTGATAGATAGGGCCTAATTGTTATACATTTAAATGTAAAGTATCCACCCCAAAGTGAACATAGGATGCATGCAACATGTATATTTGCTTATCACACATGCATGCAACCCCCTTTCAAGAGTATTCATGGTCATGCTTGAATGTTCTGACTCGGGGGGGGATGGGGGTGGGGGGAGGGATGGGGTATAACTACATAACTACATGATGAGTGCGATGAGCACTGTCTGGAGAATGGACACGCTTGAAGCTCTGACTCAGGGGGATGGGCGGGACATGGGCAATATATCTAACCTGAACTTTTGTACCCCCATAATAAGCTGAAATAAAAAATTAAAAAATTAAAAAAAAAGAATATTCATGGCTCCTCCTATATCCTGTTAAATATGTATACTTGGACAACTCTTTCAGCATAAATTCCTGTCTTGCCCCTCCCTCCCTCAAAGTGCTTGCTTTCAGTTTCCAGCTGGAGTCCATACTTCCCACCTGTGGGAAGTATGCAGGCTGTGACCACTTAAGGAATAAAGCTCTCCTTTGGAAATTTATAAATTGAGTGATTTTTTTTTTCTGTTGACAAATATAAGACAATTTGTTGAGCACCAAGTATATGTTAGATTTATGTTAGGCACTTTCATTTTTCTCATATATTATTTTATTTAATACTCACAGAAAGTTTGCAGGATATTGTTATACCACATTGCATGTTTACAAAAATAGGGGCTCAATCAAAGTAAAGTGATTTGATTGAAAGCATTGGCAATTAGCTGTAGCCTGTCCAAGCTCCTAACGTCAGTAGCTTTACATCTTTTCAGTTGGGACACTTGTCCTCATGTGCATAGGCTGCTGATTTCTGCTGTCAGAGCATCAAGGAGACCCAACCCGTTGCATTTCGGTATTGAGAATCAGGACTTGAAGAGAAGCAGCTCTGTCTACTCAGTTCTTTATGGCCATATCCCCTTAATTGACTTGGAACGTGACCCTCAGCTGCTCCCCTGAAGCCTTAATATAAAGTCCCAGCTCCCTAACATTGCTCATAAAGCCCATCACACCCTTGTCTGAACCTCACTGTCCTATGTCATCTTTTCCTATTCTCTGCTTCCCAACGTGCAGGCCAGGCATGTCCAATTGTCATCTCCAAGAGAGACATCATGTTGCCCTCTCCCCTCAGGTATATTGCTCACTTGACCTTAAAGCCTCTTTTACTCTTTTCAATCTATTAAACTCTTGATGGTTTTTCATAGCTCAAGTCCTGCCTCCCCCAGGATGCTTTACCTTAACCACAGAATATGATTTAGGCACCCCCCAGCATGTCCTCATAGTGCCCTGTTCTTCTCTCTTCCATAAAACATGCCTGTCATGGGGTAATCATTGATTAACTTGTGTTACTTCATTAACTATAATCTCTTTGAAAGCAGAATCCATGTATTAATCTTTCACAATACCAGATATAAATGTTCAATTCCAATCAGTGGGACAACTTTTTTTTCCAGACATGAGGTGTCATATTATCTGAAGATAGGGAAGTAGAAGGAGAGAGAATCCTCTTTCAGGCAAAACAGGCCTCAAAAGATAAGAGAATGTCCATCTATTTTTCCACATCTCATTCATTCATTTCCCCCCCAAACAGGTGAGGACAGGCACCTGTCTCTGATGGTCCTGATACTAGAATGATCTCCATGAATACCTGGGCTGGTTGCTTCAGAAGATGGGGAGAAAGAGGAAAATTCCCAAGCAGAAGTGCCTGGAGCAACTTGAGAAGGTAGGGAACAGAAGACTTCTCTGATAACCTTGTCCCCTTCTAAGTGGACCCTGTTTCTTGTGCTTGAGAGGAAGGCCTCTGTTTCCCTCCTATCCCAGCTCCCAGCCCTGCTGCCTGAATCTTTCAAGATTCCCACTCCTTCATTAACTCTCCTCTGTGCCAAAGGGAGCTGCTTGCTGTGATGCCTGCCATAATATGTCACTAGCTGACAGGCAATCACTTCGTGGAGGATACTGCTCGGCCACAGGACACACATCAGACTGACACCCTGCTTCTCCTTGATGGGGAAGAGCAATTCTTCTGCATCCTTCGCTAGAAAAAAAACTGGTATAAAATGCCAGGCTCCTGTAGCAATCTGATGTGAATAGGGACATTACAAATACAGGAGTTTTTATAACTGTCATTCGCCCTTCTAGCCTTGGGATGTGTGACACATGGTTATCATAATCACTTGCCCTCATCTCAAGCGTATTGATTCATTTATCCATACACTTATTCATTTATTTTTTCCAGCAAATTTGGGGGGTAGTTTCCAAGATCCAGGCACTTGCAAGAAGTGCCAAAAGGATCCAGGGGTCAAGAAAACCTGATCCTTGCCATTAAGAACATCTTATGCAGGAGACGCAGGCACATAAACATGATTATAACACAATGAGACAAGGGTTTGTAAGAGAGTTGGACACAAAGCACTGTCAGGTGAGCACAATGGAAGGAGCTATTCTTGATGCCCGAGGGATCAGGGAAAGTTTCACAGGGGAAATGAAATAGGAGCTGATTTTTGAAGGACAAGGCATTCACCTGGTCTGGGGAGGAAACATGTCAGTCTGGCAGGGGCAATAGAGAGAAGGAGCAGGACTGCAGGGCTCCAGGGCTGGAGTGCAAGATAAACAGGTGAGTCCTGGGAGTTGGCATCGAACAGGCCAGTGAGGGGCACATTATACAAGGCCTAAAAAGCCTTAAGGAGTTTGGACTTACGTTGCCACTGGGGATTCATCAGCTATGTTGGCAGGGTTGAGCACGAGCAGGGATTTTAAGGTGCATGCTCCCCAACTTCATGGAGGCAGGAGCAATAAGAGGACTTTTAAAATTCTGTCTCTTCTCCTTGTTTATTTTTATCTTTCCTTGTCTGTGTTTTAAAAAGGGATAAAAACTCTAAAACACATACATTAAAAACCTGGTGGTATATGCTTACAAGTAGCACGGGAAGAGGGGAGCTTGGGAGACTGAATCTTATTCTGTGGGGTATGGCAGGTCTTAGAAGCATAATAGACAAAAGGAAGAAAACCTGAGAATCTTGCAGTTTGTTAAATAAGGAAAAGAAGGGGCTCAGAGCTACCAATCTGGGACAGAGAAGTGTCAAGTGGCCTTGGAGCCTAATTGCTGGATCCCCTTTCCCAGTGAGAGCTGATCTGGTGCCAAAAGACTTGCAGGGGAAGGGTCTGGAAGACACACACGTGTAAAGAAAGAGCCATAGGTGAGGTTAGAGAGCCATGGAAGGACCACAAATGGCAGACTCATCAGTGCAGGTAAGGCCAATGCTTTGCTGATTATGTATTTTCTTAGGCAAGATGTGTCCATTAAAACTTGGGTGTGGTGGTAGAGGCAGATGGGAAGATAGTGGCAATAACTTGACCATGTGGGTCTTTCTTTTATTCCCTAAAGGAGATGATTAACTCTAAAAGGCAGGCATGGTCTAAGATTATGCAGGTAGTAAGCAGCACAGGTGTTGGGTTCAGATAGATTGAAATTTAAATCCCAGCTCTACTGTTCACCGATTCTGTGATCCCTGGCAAACTGCTTACAATCACCTAGTCTCCTTGTCTCTTCTTTTATAACATAGGCATGAAAATACTTATCTTTTAACATGATTGAGAGGATTAACTGAAATAATGTGTGTAAAATGCTCAGTCTATTGCCAGACATTCAAAAAATGGTAACCATTATTTTACACAGTTTGCATATTTTGTGTGTAGCACAGTGTTGGGCACTCAAGAAACTTAGAAATATCCTTTGTGACTTCTCCTGGCTATCAAGTGCACTGGGAGTTTAAATTAATCTTTTGCAAGTATAAGACACATTAAGAGTTATCACAGGTTGGTATTGAAGGAGATAGTCATTTGTCAGTAATATTGACCCAAGGAAAACCAGTCAGGTGTAAAAGGCATCATTTTGAAACGATATGACAAATGAAGCTCCATTATCTGAATGAGGAGATAGAAATAGGGTCACCAGATCTTATGGGTCTGCTCTGACATCGTTAAATAGTTGTTGCCACCCCGATAAGCAGGATTCTTTAATCTCTGCATGAGCTAGGGGTGGGAGGGACTGGTCTATGGAAAGAGGGAAGATAAAATTTGTATAGCTCAAGCATCAAAACCTGAGAGAGAATGACTACTTTAGAAATAAACATAAGGATTTGGAAAATGCAGCAAATAGATATCAATGTTCCATCAAAAATATTAGTACATTTTTGGATAGTTCTTTGAATATGTCTGCCCCTCATTGATTAGAATTATTCAGTGATAAACCTTAAGTGTCCATGTCTGAAGGCCAGCAGATTTTATTAAAATTTAATGACAAACAGGGGAAATTTTGACATTCTGCTATTACTCCTTTGGCATTCAAGTTTATGTTTAATTCATGTTTTCATAATTTGTAATGAAATAAACTTATTCATGCCATGAAAAATTCACAAAAATGTGAAGCACTGGGAGTATATGTCAGATACACTATGATGTTATTCACTGCTTAAAGAATTGTTTATGTGCCATGAACTTACACTTGTGTATTGAAAAGGAAGGCAGAAGTTAATATTAGATGTTAAAGAAACAAAAAGGTTTATATTTAATTTCCAGATTACCATATACAAATTGGTGGTTCATCACCTGCCCAGCCTTGTTCTAGAGACTGTGGGGACAGCACAACCTCCAGTCTGGTTTCCTTGTCTCTGGCTGTTCTGACCTCTAATTCCTCCACATTAACATGAGAATTACCTTTATAAAATAAATATGTATTCTAACCTTAATTTCATTTATTTTATTGATACATAATTTTACGTATTTATGGGGTACATGAGGTATTTTGTTACATGTACACAATGTGTGATGATAAAATCAGAGTATTTAGGATATCCATCACCTCAAACATTTATCATTTTTTTGTGTTGGAAATATTTCAAATATTCTCTTCTAGCTATTTTGAAATATACAATAATTTTTTTTTAAACTAAGGTCATCCTACTGTGCTATCAAATACCAGAACTTATTCCTTCTGTCTGACTGTACGTTTGTATCCATTACCCCTGTGGACCCCAATCCCTGGGCTGCAGACCTGTACTGTCCAGGGCCTGTTAGGAACTGGGCCACACAGCAGGAGGTGAGCGGTGGGTGAGCAAGTGAAGCTTCATTTGTATTTACAACCATTCCCCATCACTGATATCACCACCTGAGCTCTGCCTCCCATCCCCCCACCACATCCGTGGAAAATCATCTTCCATGAAACTGGTCCCCAGTGCCAAAAAGAGTGGGGACCACTGCATTAGCCAACCTCTCTTCATTCCCCTTCTACCACCCTTCCAAGCCTCTGGCAGCCATCAGTTTACTCTCTACCTCCATGAGATCAATTATTTTTAACTCTTACATATGAGTGAGAATATGTAATATTTATCTTCTGTTTTTGGATTATTTCACTTAACATAGTGACCTCCAGTTTCATGCATGTTGCTGCAAATGACAGGATTTCATTCTTTTTTGTGGCTAAGTAGCATTCTATTCTGTATATATGCAGCATTTTCTTTGTCCATTCATCCACTGATGAGACTTAAGTTGATTTCATATCTCAGCTATTGTGAATAGTGCTGTAATGAATATGGGGCTTCAGGTATCCTTTAATATACTGATTTCCTTTCCTTTGGATAAATACCCAGTAGTGGGGTCTGCTGGATTGTATGGTAGTTCTATTTTTAGTTTTTTGAGAAATCTCCATATTGTTTTTCATAATGGCTATACAAAATTACATTCCCACCAACAGTGTATAAGAGTT
>CM052443.1:105931003-105983249 GCA_028533085.1 Varecia variegata | reverse complement strand
TTTTTTTGGAGGGGTTGTTTGTTTTGGTGTTGAGTTGTTTGAGTTTCTGACCCCCATCTCTTACCATATACAAAAATCAACCCAAAATCTATTAAAGACTTAAATATAAGGCCCAACATTATATAACTGCTAGAAGAAAACATAAGGAAAACACTTTAGGACATTGGTCTAAGGAAAGATTTTATGGCTAATATTGCAAAAGCATAGGCAACAAAAACAAAAATAGACAAATGGGACTATGTTAAACTAAAACACCTCTGCACAGCAAAGGAAACAATCAACAGAGTGAAGAGACAACCTGTAGAATGGGAGAAAATATTTGCAAACTATTCATCTGACAAGGGACTAATATTCAGAATATGCAAGGACCTCAAACAATCAGTTTCTTAAGGTCTCTGCCTCTCTCCCTCCCCCTGCTTCTTTCTCTTCCTATCTTGTAGCATCAAGAAGCTATGAACTCCTGTGGCCTTTGTAGTTTACAGCAGGAGTAGCTGTGGGTCACAGGCAAAGCCTGCCAGAATTTCCAGGCCCCAGAGGAATCAGTGGTTCTAGGAGAAGCAGGTACAATAGCTATAATGATCTCTACCACCATCACCATCAGTAGTGAGTATTCACCTGGATTTGTTAATAGCGTCGCCTCTTTTTTGTCCCTAGATTCCTAGGAACTTCCTATAGTTTCTAATCTCTATGTTACTCCACCTTCCCTTTTTCTTCCTCAATACTTCAAACACTTTTGAAACAAATACCCACTGTTTGAAATACATAGTGTGATTTCTGTTTTCCTCATTGGCCTCTGATTGATTCAAGGTCCTATCAGCCTGTGAGTATGGGTGGGGTCAGAGAAAAAATAACCCCAAATTTGTTTTTGCCATTTTCTGCTCACACAGATCTTAGCCACCCGTGACATTCCTCTCACTTAAGGGCAATAGGGATCCATGGGAAGATCTCCTGTGTGCCAGTTCAGCTGGGCAGAGTCACTGCAATGCCCAGCTTCTTGGGCATCTGCCGTCTCCTATCATGCATTATAGTCTCCATCACTGCCCTGCTGCAACTTTCCTGGGCGCTGCCACTGGTGCCAAAGCATTGCACATGCTCCTTTCTATATACTCCATCATAGTTTTTCACCTGGGACACAAAGCAATATCACTTGTGTCACTGGAAATCAGAGTCCCCCATAAAAATACTCCAACTCTGTTTAGAGTACAAGCTAAGCCGATGTAACAAGCTAAACTGACATAATAAAAGATGCCAACACATAAGGGCTTCAGCAGGGTAGCAGTTTATTTCTGTTGATGCATTTTCTATAAGTGAGCAGGCTGGGGCTGGTGTTGGTTGTTCCTATCCACTCAGGTTGATGGACTAGCTCTACCATCCTCAAAATGAGGCTTCTGTCTTTGTATCTGAGGTGGCTACCCTGTTGTTACCATTTCCTAGACAGAGGGAAAAGGGAGAGAATATCCAGGACAAGGCTTTGCCTCCGGAGGTGACTGGAAGCTGTCATAGACATCACTTCTGTACAAATTCCATTAGCTGTGACTAATTCCCATGACCACACCTATTGCAACAGAGGCTGGGAAATTTGTCTCTATCTGGACTACCAAATGCCAAAATTCTAGGGTTCAGGGTACCACGTGCAGATGTGTGGTGTGGCCTGAAGAAGAGCACCCTAAGAGCCCAGGGGAGCTGACAGTGAACCCATGAACCCATACTCTGCTTACCAAGCCATGAGCCCCAGTCCATATTCTTCCTTCATGAAACCTCCTCCTCTTGACAAGCTATGTGTCCACAGGGTTAACTCTGCCCCAAGGGACACATTTTTCTAAGTGGCACAAGGAGACTATTTAGGCTACTGGCAGCCCAGAATGTGCTTAGTGAAAGATATTAGCAGTCTATTCCACAGATTATATATGGGGTTTGTCCATGGGACTGAGGAAGGAAGAGAGAAGTTAAGGACAGGCACTATCCTGTGGCCTCTAGATTTCTCTCTCCTAAATGAGTGTGATACAAAAATATCCTTGTTTCAACCAAAAATAGACTCTTTAATAAAAATTGCCTCTTACAAATTAACTACCCCTCCTATCTTGCCCACTAATTCATTCACCTCCTTTATAGCCAATGATCTGAATATAACTATTTTTATTCCTAAGTTATATATAAGGAAACTGAGGTTCAGAAATATTGGGTAAATTGCCCAAGGTCACACAGCTCGCAAGCAATTAGATATGAACTTGAATCCAGGTTTATCTGACTCAAAAGCCATTGCTTCTTTTATTATATCACAGTACCTGTTAAGTTACAAGGACTGCTACCTTGTGATTAAAAAATGAACTACTTATAATATGACCCTTTTTAATAGAGAAGTTCCAAGAAACAGGACAGTACCAGGGCCACACTGTCATTGTGGTTTACACTTCCCATGAACTCTCTCCAATAAACATTTCATTTAAATTTAATAAAGCAGTTAATAAAGCCATAAAGGTTAATTACTAGTTAAGGGAAAAATATGACTTCACTTTGGTGAACATGTGAAAAATGAATCAACTTCGTTTTCAGTTAACCCAGGATTATACAGGCAATAAAGCATGATTATGGATTTAGCATGTTAATTCCCAGTGGATTTAATAGCAGTGCTGTGAAATACATGACCAATCGCTAACCCATCTGACAAGCCTTCAGACAGCACTAATCAAGATTAAATCACTTGGCCCACATGTGGATGCAGTATATCTTTCAAGACAAAATGACCATAATTTTTCACCATGGAGGTAGTATAAATGCCTGGTGATAGGATGAGAAGTAGAGAAGAGAAAAGTGGAGGACACAATCCATGATCTCAATCTGACACCTCATTTTGGAAGCTATTTTTGAAGAAAAATAACCTTTAACTTGTTTTCATAATTTCAAGATCCTCTTCAGGCTACTATTGTTGTCTGTAATGATTCATGATTTACCTATAATTTGTGGCATAAAGCAAAGCATCCACATCCCTTAAAATATTCTGCCTTTCCAAAAATAGATCATTGGCACAGTCAGTCCCTTGTAGCTCTACCCCTACAGTTTAGCAGCTCTCTAGGTTATACCAGTGTGACTTTAATTCTTAAGAAACAGAATCCTAAATAACACTGTATTTCTTTTCTAATGAATTGTAACACCTGGTAACCACAAAAGAAAAAAATGTTATGTTCTTTTTACCACTTGAAGGTTATGAACAGGGATTTGAAAACTATAGGCTGTGGGCCATATATGGCCTACTACCTGTTTTTGTAAGTAAACTTTTACTAGTTCACAGGCAGACCCTTTCATTTGTGTATCACTATTGGCTGCTTGCATGCTACAACAGCAGTGGTGACAAGTTGTGACAGAAACTGTATTCTCACAAAGCTTAAAATATTTATTATCTGGCCCTTTACAGAAAAGTTTTGTTTGCTCATGGTTGAGAGCTTCATTTTTTTCTGAGTTGTAATTTAACTGAAACATGGTTATTTTCAGGACTTTCTATTTGTTCCATTCATTTAACCCATTTTGTTTCCAAATTTTCTAGTTTCACATCCAAACTTCTTTTCACTTCACATCATAGTGGTGAGAATTAAATATGGGAAGATGTGCTCTGATACATAATAGGCCCTCAAAAGCATGAGTTTATTGCCCCCTACAGACATGTTATTGTTGTTGTTTTATCAGGGGATAGTACAAGGTGATGGTGAAGAGAGGGCACTAGCTCCATACTGCATAGGGTCAGAGCCCAGCTCTGCCATTATTATCCATGTAACCTTGAGCACATTCCTTGCATCCTCTATGCCTCAGTTTCTTCATATGTAAAATGGGAATGATAATAATATACCCACCTCATAGAGTTCTTGGTAAGATTAAAAGAGGTAACACGAGCAATACGTTTATAATAGTGCTGGGCACATGGTAAGCACTAAAGCAGTGTTGCCTACCATCATCGCCATCATCTTTGTCATCATCTCATCATTAAAAGAGGTTAGACCATATTGGTAAGGATTAGCCCATTTCTCACTGACTAGTTAAAAAAATGGATTTACTTTAGTTAAGTGTAAAGTGTATGATTATAAAATCTAATCAGTCCTGTGTTCAAGTCAAGCTCTGTCACCTTCTACTTTTTTTTAACATCTCAAATATTTCACTTAGTTTCTGTGCAACTGAGTTTCCATGTTTGTAGTATGAAGCTAACGTACAGATCTCATCAGGAAGTTGAAGATTAAAGTAGCTAATATATTTAAAAACTGCTGTCACTGTTCCGGGCATGTTGTATATGCTCAATAAGTACTGGCTTCCTCTTCTTCTCTGCCTCTGTGTCTTTTAAGGAAGCCTGACCCTCTTGAATGTTTCTGATATCCTGATTGTTCATGCTCTAAGCTCCAACCATACTCATCACCCCACAATTTGCCTATTCTCTGCCTTCGTGTGATGGTAAATTTTATGTGTCAACTTGAATGGGCTAAGGGGTTGCCCATATAGTTGGTAAAATATTATTTCTGGGTGTACATTTGAAGATGTTTCCAAAAGAGATTAGCATTTAAATCAGTAGACTGAGTAAAGAAGATTTACCTCACCAATGTGGGCAGCATCATACAATCTGCTAAGGGCTGGAACACAACCAAAAAGCAGAGGAAGGGTAAATTCTCTCCTCTTCTTGACCTGGGACATCCATCTTCTCTTTACCTTGGAATGAGAGTTCCTGGTTCTCTGATCTTGGACTCTGACTTACACCAGCACCCACACCCCTGCCCATTCCCAGCCCTTTGGCCTGGGACTGAGAGTTACACCATTATCATCCCCGGTTTTCAGGCCTTTAGACTTGGACTGAATTACACCACTGATTTTTCTGCATCTCCAGCTTGCACATTGGCACATGGCATAACATGGGATTTCTCAGCCTTCCCAATCTCATGAGCTAATTCCCATAATAAATCTCCTCATATTACAAACACACACACATATACATATATATACACAGATACACACACACACACACACACACACACACACATGCACACGGGCTGTCCAGAAAGCATCCAGCCATGTAATATGAAAAATAGTATTAACAGTGGCTGGATACTTTCCGGACAGCCCTCATATATCCTATTGGTTCTTTTTCTCTGGAGAACCCTGACTCTTCAGTTTTTGTGGTGGGCTAATTTTTGTTAATTCTTCTGTCCAGACCAACCTATCATTTCTCATATAACAAGATTTTAACAGATGAGAAACCTGAGCACTGGAGGTTTTAAATAACTTGACCAAAGTCACATAGTTAATAAGCATAGAGTACGGATTTAACTCCAGGCATCCTGGCTCTGGAGTCTTTACTTTTAGCCACTATGCTACTCTTCTTCCCTAAATGCTTTATAAAACCTTAATAACCTTCATAAACACATTCTACCAATGCTTTTCTGCCTTGGTATATTGCATTCATGTATGTTTCATGTATGGAGTAGTCTATCCTTTTTTATACATATAATGTAAAAGTTATATAGTGTATATATAAATATTTTTTCTAAAAAGGGAACTCATTCAAGTGGTTATAAATGAAGAACAACTACTTAAATTCATTAATTAGATTCTATTTACAGTACCTACTACTATAAACCTCAAATTTTTGTTTGACCTAAAATCTTGTTTATTATAGTCACTATTATTAGCTACTACATAATAATAGATTTTTGTCTTAAAATTTTGGGTAAATCATAATTTCTGTCTGGGGTTCAGTCCTACAACTGTTATTTTAAAGAAGTGCTTCTCAAAATAATATGCATATGAATCACCAAGAGATAATATTAAACTGTAGATTCTGATTTGAGTTGGGGCCTGTGATTCTGAATTTTTATTGAGTAGGTAGTATCTTTTGATGTATTACACAGAGACTTTCATATTAATAAGTGATTACCTGAGGTTGTCCTTTAGGATCTCCTTGGGCTTTATTTGCATGGGCACAGTTGATTGACTTTTAGGTTCTAATACAGAAGAGTGATTGGAATGGATCACATTGGATCATGGCAGGGCCCCTTTTTGAGTTACTATTTCCTCTTGATGGCTCTTATACCATGGATCCTACTCAATTCACATCCAAAACTTTGTTTTGTTTCCTTTGTCATCCATTTATCTAGTCAGCATTCCCTAAGCACTTACTATCTGCCAGACCTGGTCCTTTTCTTAAGCTCTCATTCTTGGGGCAGGTGGAAGGGGAGAGTGAACTCAGACATGTAAGATAAAAATGGCAAAATAAGTATTTTTGGTATTACAGTAGAAGTTTGATGGCACAAAAAAGTGATTGTCCACCCTTAACAGCTTGATAGTTGGGAAAATATGAAGTAAATCTTCAAAGAAAAGGTATCCTTTGAATGGATTTTAGAAAGTATATTTTTCTAAACAGCAGTATAGCAAAGAACTTACCAAGCTAAGAAGTCATCATGAAGATGGACAATGGCCTGGCCTGACTGAGGAACTGACTTTCTAGTGGTATTGTTGGATTTTGAATAATAATAATAAAAAAGCAAAGAACTCTCTGTGGTAGAGACAGGGAAAGCATTAAAGGGCTAAGCAGGGGAGTGATTGATCACTGCCTTTCATCTATGTACCTTACTCTTCTGAGTTATAAGTATATAAGCAATAAGTATATATGCAGAATCTTCATATTTCAAAATATTTTTGTGTATAGTTGATACTTTAAAATAATATAACATTTATTTGTTAAGAACCCTAATATAAAAAAATACCTCTCAACCCACTAAGCAGCTTTATAATTAGAATATTACTGGAACTGTTGAAGCCACCTGTGTTCATATACTTTGTAATTCACATTCATAAACCATATATCAATGAGAGAAAAGTGTTCATGACAGCATTTCCAAACAAATTTCTAAAATTTTACTTTGAATCACATGGCAAAATTTGCTATTAGTACCTAGCTATACAATACTCCCAGTAGCTCAATAATCACTTCAATGTGAATATTTAATGTAGTTAAATCCAAAAAAATCAAAGATTCATAGAATATTAGAAATTGAAGGAAATCTAGAGATCCTCTAGTAGAGTGTTGTCAAGTCCAAATTATATAACAGGCCAGTAAACCATTTAAAATCCACTATAAACCCCAATAATGTGATGAAAAAGACTAGGTGAGTGTACAAGATGAGTCCTGTCAAAACCGTTGGCACAGAAAATGGTGAGGGAGGCTCAGATGCAAGGCAGTGACATTGCTTTACAGAAGAGCAGATCAGGAGTTCAAAAAGGGATTGAATCAATTTCATTCAACTGAATACTAACTGAATTTCAGAGAAGTTAACTTATCCAATATCATTAAGATCAAAACACTAAACCAATTAGAGGAAATATGTTTATTGGACAACTACAATTTGGAGGACACTGGAATAAGTGTTGTGAAGGGAATGTGTTTATCTAAGGCAGAGAGGTTACAATCTATTCTATGGATAAGAGACGATGTATGCAGATAGGATGGTGTATATATGTATGTTCTTGTGCATACTACATTTGTATGCATGTCTGTGTTTGTGTGTTTTGTCTTTCAGGAATAAAGGAGAGAGAAATGGATTGAGGCTAGAGGATGCTCTATGCAACAGAGAACCAATGGATAATTTTAGACAGAGAAATACATGAATAAATTTGTTTATTAGAATGGCAGTAGCAGTGTGGATGATTATGTGAGAGAGAGCCCAGAGGCAGGGAGACCAGTTAGGAGGGTACTCTAATGGTTCTGGTGAACACAAGAAGGAAGGCCTTTCCTAGGCCGTAGCTGTGGGGATTGATAAATTCGCATGAGCTAGGAGATGTATAGCAGAAAGATATAAGTATTAATAACCGATGCTTTTTTATATACACACCTGAAAATGACTCCTGTGTCTTCAGACATCTCATTTCTCCTTACCTGCTTTTCATTAGACAGATGAAATGTACCTCAAGGAGTATTAACCCAAAGAGCCCTAGAGAGTCAAGGACAGAGATGAAAACCTACCCTGGACCTCTAAGGTTTCAGCCAATCCAAATGCCATAGAAAATACTGTGTGAACTGAAGCATGTGTATTGAAAATCAGTCACCTGCCTTTTCCCAGCTGGCTGAGGTGAACCCCATTAGCATCAAAAGGACAAGTCAGGGTGGAGTTGGGCCAAAAGGATTGGTTTTTATCCTTATAAATAAATAGAAGTGACTCTTTAGCACCTTATCCTGCATGATTATGGCAGTATTCTGGCTTTTGAAGGAAAAAGTGCTCTCAGTAGGAGAGAAGACTATATGATTAAGAGTTGTGTTTCTGAGTTAGATTTGAAAAGCTCAGTGAACCAGAGTAAGCTAGGAAAATGCAAAGCATGGGCAGTTAGAACCTGCAGTTTGACTCTCAGCTCTACTGCTTATTAGGATATCACCTCTTTGAAAGTCATTTTCCTCCTTGAAAACACAGGCATAATTAAACCAACCATAATTAAGCCAACCTTGCTATAAAAATAAAACAGCATAGCGTTTGTGAATGTGTTCACCAGAAGATGTGAAAGATAGGTAAGTGAAAAATGCAACAACAATTAAGAAGTAGATAGTGTCAATTTGAGTTTAAGATCATTGACTCTGGAGTTGAGTCTGGGTTTGAATCAGACTGTGATACTTACTAGCTTTTCTCATCCATAAAATGTAGATTAAAGTAATGCCTCATAGAATTTGTGCATATGTGTGACAAATAGTACATTTTTAGTATTAGTTACTGATACTGTGTTATTGGTAAGTGTTTGTTTTTCCTCTTTCTCATCCAGGAAAAGCTGTTTCCATATTTAAGGAGATGATATTTTTGATTCATTAGCAAATTTCTGTGATTCTTTCATGAATCTTGGAATATTTGAGTTAGATGAGAATTTGAAAACATCCAGATTTCCCACATTATTGGGATCCAGCCATGCAGGAACACTTCCAAGGATGAGAGGTCCTTTTCCCAACCAGCCTCTTGCTCTACTCTTGAAAGAACCATATGACCCCTCAGGAAAAAAAAGCAGGCTTTCTCTGATTAAGCAGAAATCACCTTTCTGGAACTTTAACCTTGAAAGAAACCAGATTTGCTCTCCAAATCATTCAAAGAAATATACTTTCCTATAGAACATTCACTTGTGAATGTTTATATGTCCACTTTGGCTTTTCCTATCCAGGGAAATTCTCTACATCTTTGAATGCAGCCTAACATTGCTGGCTCATACATATGCTTTTGACCATAATAACCATTTACTTTCTTTTTTATCCACTGCTGTTTAATTGTGGTGTTCTAAACTACTACAATTGATTTCCTGTTTCTAATTTCAAGACTTTGCATATATTTCCGTGAATCTTTGCCATGAAAGCTTTAGCTCATAGTTGATGGTAGACAGCTCACTTATCTAGATGAAAGGGTGAATTAAAAAAAAAAAAAGATACTGGAATGATTTTATAAAATGTTGTTTAAAAATAATTAATTTGAATTTTGAGTCCTGTGCCATCTTTAGGATCTTCGGAGTTAGAAAGTCTGGTGTCATTCCTGTTTACAACTTGGCACCAGCCTCCTTTCTCAATGTATCTCTCAGGATTTTCCAGTTGTACTAGACGAGGAGTTCTGGAACATTTTTATTTTTCTTCCTTTTTTTTCAAGTCAATACTTTTTCTTGGTATCCTTTGCCAACAAATTCACCTGGCAAACTCCTACTTACCCTTTAAGACCATACCCATATATTACTTCCCAAGAAGCCTTCAGAAACCTCCTCGAGAGAATTGTTTGCTTCCCACTCATTCTCTAGCAGACATCTACTGTGCCACTTCCCAGCAAATTGCTTGATTGCAAGTGACTGAAAATTCTGATTTAATAACGGAGGCATAGAGGAAATGTATTGACACAAAACTTAGGGACAGGTTAAAATAATAGAACTACATGAAAGGTAGGATGACATTTCAAGTTCTGGAAGACCCAGGTCCTGCTTCCAAGACTCTCTATTCATGATTTGTGTGGGTTTTTTTCTGTTAGCTTTCTCCTCTCTTACCTTAAACTGAATTTCTCAAATTGGGAAATATAGCTTTTGATAGCGTCCAAACTTTAAATCTTTCACCATCTGCTACCAGGAAGAAAGAATGACCCTTTTTCTCAAAACCGGTTTGAAAAATCCCAGGGAAGTATTATGTTGTGTGGCCAGAGGGACAAAATACTATGATTAGCTTGGCTCAAGTAGAGCCACCATCACTGGACCATGCTGCTGTGGGTGGGGAGTCAGAGTTATGTAAAAACATGGCAACTTCTAATGAAGATATCTAGATGTGAGGACAAGTGGAGGTACAGTTTTCAGGGGAGGGAGAGAGGGAAAGCTGTGCCAAAAATCCCATAGATGTTCATTTTTACCTGTTTACATCTATTTTCACAACTAGCCTAAGAAATACTTGAAAGCAATGACTGTGTCTTAAGACAAGGACCCTATCTTATTTTCCAGGGACTGAAAATGAATTAGACCTGGAACATAATAGACCTTAATGTATATTATTTTTTATAATAACACTTGTGTTTAGAAACATACTTAATATGCCTAATTTGTGTTAGGAAATTTAGACTTCTATTGTTGGTATAGTTTTTGCAGTGTTTAGAATTTTGGACAATCTTTATAGTTAAATCTAGAAACTAAAAAAAATACGTCAAGTAATTCTATTCATAAGAAAAAAGTAGGCAGAAATAATATTTATATATATGACCAATTTAATAACATGCATTTATCTCCAATGAGACATTGAGCTTTGAATTTAATCAGGCTTTTATTTTCATTTACAAAGTAATACGATAAATCTTTTTAGTAATCCTTTTAGATTATATTCATACTTTCAAAGATCCTTGGTGGCTAATTAAGTAGACTGATTTGCCTTTCAGAACAATCTGCACCTCTATGTTTCTGATCCTGTGTCTGCTTTGTGTTCATTCTTGACCCAGTGACATTTCTGAAGACCCAAATTCTGTTTCTCATAGATTTGCCTCCTGCAGGAAGGTGCACATTGAGAAACACTACTCATTTGTCTTAGGTCATCCAGATCCCCCAATTCATCACTGACTTCCTCTGCATTTTGTATATCTGAATTCTGGCATTTGTTTCTTCTGCGCCTGACTGCTCTGGTTCTTCTAGCTCTAGGAAATGTGGTTTTTTGCTTTATCTCCTGTTTACTCGGGGATCTGTGTTTCTCCAGCTGTGGGCATGTGGGACTGTTACAGTGACTTCCCACTTGGGAAGCACCTTCACCTTTAGAAGGACACTTGGGTCTATTCCCAGCAGTTGAAGAAAGCTTCACGTATTGGACTGTGGGCAAAGATGCCCTCCTGTAGTTTGGTTCACTGTTATGCACATTCTTTTCCTTTAAGGGCTCACAGCCGATATTCTGGATGAAGTGTTCACTTCTGTGACTTCCTCTCAGAGAGAGAGTACTGGATTCTCTGCTTACAGATCTCTTTCTAGGTCCAACACACCAAGATTTGGATCTGTGAGTGTGGAGCCTTGATCGTCTTTGAATTCTGCTGAAGTGTGAACCAGCTTCTACAGATCGGGAGGATTGTCTGCACTTCATCCTCCTTTTTCTGAAAGAACTCAGCTTCCTACCATCTCTCGTAGGAGAAAGCATATTTTCTGAAATGCAACTGCAAGAAGGGGCCCTGTTTCTGGATTTGCAACTTATCAAGGATCTTTCTCTGGGCAGTCTTTGAAAGATCTTTGGTGAAGAATCTGAGTATTTGTTTTTTTCTTCTTCTTTTTTCTGGAAATTTACCTTCTGGCCAAGGCTTGAAACCCTTCTTTCTCTTAGACTGTACTTCTGTGGTTGCACAGAAATTGCTGGGGTACTGAAGGTGCATGGCATTGTTTCACACTTTCCCAGATCATGGCCATGACCAGGAAGTAACTTTATTCCTTCTGTCTTTTTCTCCTGAACTTTCTTTTTGCCACTCAATAAACCTGGGCTCCTTTCCCTTGGGGTAGCCCAATTCAGGAGCATATTATTAGTAGAAATTGTACCTGTGTGGCTGCCTGATTCTGCTTTGTCTTTGACACAATCATGGATTTTGCTTGCTGTTTTATGAGGGATTGGTGGGATTTCAGATTTTTTCAAAGAAGAGTTAACATTTAGAAACTGTTTCAAGCCTGACAGAGGCCTCTCCTCTTCATTCCATTGACTCTGGATGTTTTTAGACTGCTTTGTATTTTGTTGAGATATCAGTAGAGCATGATCCTTAGGCAAAGGCAAAACAGGAGCTGATGCAGTGGACTTCTCTTTTACCCATGGTGAAACCGCAGGGCACTTATAGATGGCTCGCTGGTCATAGGTTTCCATGTTGTAAGGTGAATGAACAAAACTGATAAACTCATGTAGGAAATGGTGGGTGTGTTGTAGGAGATAAGGTTCCAGGAGGTGAATGAAGGACTCACTGTCCAGATCATATTCTTTCATGTGATGGAGGATGGTGGTTAGAATATTCTTCACTGTGTAGCCATAATCTCCATAAACAGCTGTTAGTTCCCGTTTCAGCCAGGGAACCAGTCGGTGTAGACAACCAGGATTTCTTTTGAAATAATTAGCTGAAAAGTGCTTTTGAAGTTTGGAGCCCTGGACATGTGTCACCCAAATTCCAGAATAATACAGAGCTCTTCTGAACTTCATAACCACCTGATCTCTAAAGTAGCCTAGGGACATAGAGTTTGGTTGGAACTTCCCAATATCCCCAAACTCCCTCAGTAACTCTTGGATAGTCGGCTCTCTCAATAATTTGATTTTCCTTGTGATATCCTCGGGGCTCAGATTGAGACGATTGTTTGGAGAAGACTCCACATGCCTTTCCTCCTCTGAGAGAAGAAATGCTGAAACACCTTTGTTATCATTCTCTGGCTTGATGGAACAGCACTGAAAAGGAAAGCCCTGCGTGCTGGAAGAAGGCATGGATTTCTTCCTCGATCTTGAATATAAAGAGCCATTACCACTCTTGTTGAAATAGGAATTCCAGTCAGACTCATTCTCAGCACCCTCCGAGCAATTAGGACACTCACAGTCAGATGAGAGATCTGATGGCATTGCCCTGAATGGATTATATTTCATAGTCAAATGTAAGAAAAATCGGCTCAAATCAATTCCTCAACTGGCATGAAAAATATCTATTGAAAGTATTCCATGCATGTTTCTATAATATGTTTTATCTCTACGGAATAAATGCTAGAATAAAGTTAAGAAACAAACTATTCCTCAATAATAATGTGCTGATAAAACCCAATGTAGATAACGTAACAGGGATCCAGGCACACTGATTTTTTTCTTTCTCTCTCAAATTAGTTGTTGCAAACTCTGAAAAGCAAATTTGAAATAAATGTCAAAATTTAAGTACCATATTCTTTGATCTAGCAATTCTAACTCTATTGATTTAATCTAGATGTAC
Organism: Varecia variegata; assembly: GCA_028533085.1. Classification (NCBI taxonomy): domain Eukaryota; kingdom Metazoa; phylum Chordata; class Mammalia; order Primates; family Lemuridae; genus Varecia; species Varecia variegata. The sequence continues at coordinate 105,969,819 of CM052443.1, read as the reverse complement.
AAATATGCTAACACATATATGCTGACCTTTTTTGTATTAAATAATAGCAAAAAACTGAAAACAACCTAAATATCCATCAGTAAGAGACTTATTATATAAATGATGATTCATTCATGGTATTTAATATTACACAGCCATTTAAAAAATGAGGCAAATCTATATATACTAATGTAATAAGATGGTTGAATATATTGTTAAATGAAAAAATAAGTTTATATAGAAGTATGAAAAACTATTATGAACTCTTAGAAAGTAAACATTAATTTTTGACAATATTGTGAACTAGATACCTGAAAAATTTTCCTACTAGGAATAACAAAATTATGCTAGCTATAATAGTTATATGCTAAGTTGAGAACAAATAGGTAAAATTATCAAAAGTTAAAATAGTAGAGATGTATAAGAATTCAGAGAAGGAAGTGAGTTCTGAGACTACTAGTTATATGGTGTTCTTGAACTTTAATTCTGATGGAACTGATAGCTGTAGCTGATAAGAGACAAAAAAATGAACTCTGTCCTAGGTTGAACAGCTAATAAATAGGAAACCCCTTCCTAAATATGTGTATTCAAGTATTTACATCCTTACCAAAATAGTGAATTAGAAAAAAAATCACTCCATAGAAGTGTCAGCAAGAAATCTTAGCAGAGATTTTGTAACTGAAAACAAGTAAGAATGTTTGCAGACCAAATTTAAACAATCTGTTTTCCTAAAAATCTCAAGAGAGTCATTTATTTTGAGTTTGATAGTGACCCCCAGGCACTGGCAGAGACAAACCCAAATTTTCTCTGGAGGAACACAGCTTAAATCCAGGTCTCATGAAAACTTTCCCATGAATTAGTTCACAATGAAAAATCACTAACAAACAAGAAAGAGATCATCATCATAAGCATTAAGTCCACAGAAATAATAGCAAATTTTGGCTCTTAAGAGAATCAGTAAATGAGTATACTGAATGTGTTCAAAGGAATAAAGATGTTTTGAAAGTATTACCATAAAAAAGTCTATAAACTATGACCAGAGGGACTTGAAATATAACCAAATAGAATCTGAAGAAATAAAATGTATCAGTGTTGAAATTTCAAAATGAATGGATAAAATAAACAACAGAATAAACACAGATGAAGAGGGTTATTATTGCATTATAATAGAGAACTGAAAAAAATACATAGAATACTTCACAGAAAAATGGAAATTTGGAAGATAAAGATAAGAATAAAGTGAGAAGGTTTAAGATTCTTAGGAGATAATAGAATTAAGGAAAGGCACTATTTTAAGAGATATGTCTAACAATTTTTTTCAGAATGTGTAAAATATGTAAATTTTTCAGAATCACAATAAATTCCAAGTATAATAAATGAAAAGAAATCCACACCCCAAAAGCATAAATGTTAAACTGCAGTACACCAAAGACAAAGTAACTTTCCAATTGTAATTATGTAAACTAGAAAAAAAAAGAAAATATATCTTCAATGTATTGCTAAAAAGCAAACTTGTTTCTGTAAATATAGATCCAATGAAAGTGATTTTCAAGTATTAGGTCAAAATTTGATAGAATTTGGGAGAAAGACATTTGAGAAAAACTAAAATCTGAAAAAGTTAAGCACCAACCAACCCTCTTGAAAGAACATGTAAAAGATGTAGTTCAGGAAGAAAATGATTAAAAAATGACTACAGAAAGAATTTGTAAGGTAAAAGACAAAATAGTAAGCAAAAAATGATAAGCAGATGGATTGATCTAAGCAAACAGTGTCTAATAACAGTATTATGTGTATATTGTGGGATTAAAATGAAAATAAAGCTCTAATATTGAAAAATAATAGTGTAAAAGTTGGAAGGCAAGTAACTGAACTCAAAACATTCTAAAGTTTTGTTTTGTTATGAAGGAAGGTAAAGATATTTATTAATAGTAAATTTAGATACAGTTAAATATTCATGTTAAAATGTCTACAATAACTACTAAAATAATGTAAATGGAGTGCATAGAAACTGTAAAAAGGAGAAAAATGGAATTAAAGAAGAAAACCAATGAAATTCAATATAAAAATAAAAATAAGTAAAATAATGAATACAAACTTCATTATATAAAATTTAAAATAATAAATATTATAAAATTTAGATACACATTTTTATGGGGCAAAACTATTTGTAATTGGTTTCACTGATCAGCACCTAAGAGCACATATAGGAATAACATTAATCGAGTGTCGGGCAGATGGGAGGGAGGAGGAAGGGATGGGTATATACACACATAATGAGTGCGATGCGCACCGTCTGGGGGATGGACACACTTGAAGCTCTGACTGTGGGGGGGGCAAGGGCAATATACATAACCTAAACATTTGTACCCCCATAATGTGCTGAAATAAGCAAAAAAAAAGAAGAGGCACATAGAGGTCTTCAAAGGTATTGGATGCTAGGCATTTACTAATATTTAAACCTTACATGTGTTATATATCTTTTGCATTTATTAATATTTAATTAAAGTTTTAATTCAAATAAGATAGACATACATAACAGAAGTTTGGATAGACATAGAAAAATTCTGGACAGATATAATACAATAAATGTTAATATATATGTCGGTAGTAGAACTTGGTGTAAGGACATAAAAAAAGGTATCAAGTTTTTCCAACTTATGCTCACAGTGTAATTTTTTTAAGCCATAAACATATGTTTTTTCTAATTAAAAAAACTCTAAAAATACAATCATGTAACCCAAAATGGACTAAATTGTACTAAATGTGCCAAATTTGAAAAAATCTGTATCTTGAAATCTTAGTCTACAAATTTAGAGCACTTTGGAGTGGCACATTTGATGGAATATTGCTCAAATTTTTAATGATGAATATTTTTCATTTTGTCTGATTTCTCATTATAGTTGACATTTTTCAATGATGGAATCTACTTCTAGTTTCTTAAACACATGGAATCCTAGAGTTGGAAAGAATTTCAAAGATCATGTTGTCAGGTAGTTTTCAAGACTTTTGAAGGCAAAGAACTCTTCTAATAAAAGCATCTTGTGCCACATGTTAAACATAACTCTATCTCAACCTCCCACCTCCTCAGCTGCCCACCCTACCTCTCCATGGCTCTCAAATGTGGCTCCACTGAATTACTGGGTCACCATGGAGTTCCAGTTTACAAAACTCTTGTCTAGTCTATGTCTAACTAGTGCAGGAATCCCTTATGTAACCCCACAGCAGATTGTCACCTGATTTCTGCTCCAACCCTTCCTCATAGAGTTATGTATTCTATGACATGGTTCATTCCATTTCATTGTGGACTGACTCCAGTTTGCGCTAAGAATAAAGAAGATTTTTATTGCCTTTAGCTAAAATATTTCTTTATGTAACTTCAAAATATTAGCCCTAACTGTACCCTGTGTCTAATTTCCCATTCTTCTCCCTTGCTACACTAATTCCTTCCACCCAACTATGGGAGCCTCTCACATGTAAAGGCAATTATTTTATACACCCATACAACATACTCTTCTGACCCTAGCAAGTAGTCTCTCTGTCCTGGCCTTCTCAATTTAGAGTTCCCTAAGGGCCTCTTCCATCTGTGCCCCTTCACAGACTGGAAGAGTTCATGGCTCCAAGAATTCAGGCTATCTATAATTCCTCTTTCTTATAGACAATGCTCCTGCCTTCTAGGACTCCTAAATTTTCTGCCCAAACAGTCCTTCTGGGGCCTGTACAAGTCTCAATTCAGGTTCATCTTCAAGGAGAGACCACATGGGTAGAGCATACAAACCTAGACTCAAGAGGTGGACATGAGGTGAGTAGATGGAATTTGTGCCTGGAGACTGGTGTAAGAAGCTACTTACAGTGCCAGATGGAAGAGAAAAGGGACAGGATGCAAGTAAGAAGGTTCTCCACTTGTACCTTTACCCCACCCCACCCCCAAATATTTAGAACAAGTCTACCTCAAAAACTTTTAGTTTTCTAATCTTTTCATTTCTACTTCATTCAAGCTCATTTTTATGAGAATTTATCCAGTTCTTGCTCATACTAGGTCACCAAATTAAAAATAGTCTATGTCTAGATCACTTCAAGTTATACAATTTTATACAGTTAATTAATAATTTTTAAATAAATATAGCTAAGCTGGTCAGTTCACTTTCATTTTTCCTGTGGAGGTTTCAAGCCATCCTTTCCAGAAGTAAGGCTTTCACCAAGTCTTCATTCATCTTGAAATAAAAAATGACATAAATTATATGATTTGACAAATTTACCTCCCAGAAGATTTGGAAGTGTCCACACTCCTTTAAGCCTTAGCTGCTGTGTTAATTTGGTTGTAGTGGATCACTTCTGTTTTGTTTACCTTAGAGACAGAATTTAGAACACAGGGCAAGTTCTGCTGTGGACTGGGAAAGAGAGACAGCTCCACGTTTTCTATGAAGCTTGCATCTTACATTTCCCAACAGAGTCCCAAATGACATTAGATATAATTTCTGAATAAGAGGGGATTCAGATCCATGATTTAGGGGTTGCCAGAAGTCTTTAATATTCTAATACATAAGTCACGGCCAACACTCTAAGAGGTAGTCTGACCCAGAAGAGAGCAGGAGTGATTGGTGGAATATACGTTTTTCTAATGAATGAATTCCCTAAAGTAACAGTTGCTGGCATAATATTAATATTTGGATTTAAACTAATCAAAAAATTCTTTTTCTTTAAATGAATGATGTGAATAAACCTGTTAGCATGTGTGCAAGGTGGATTAATCTTGGTTGTTTATGTAACAACTTTTTGGACCCAAAATGATAAAAATTTGTGATTGGGGGTGACTTTTAGACATCCATGGCTAAACAGCAGCTAATATTACAAACAACACACTTGGAAGGTCAATCAAAAGAGAATGTTTTTCTTTTCTATTGCTATTCTGACTGTTAAGCTCCCTTTAAGTTTATTTGTGTTTACCCAGGTTATTCATCCTCTTACAGATCCAGTATGAAACCAATTTAGCTCACAGGATATTTGGGGGGATTAGATGAGTTCTCTCTGTTAGTGTTTGGCACCTAATCACAGTTCCATAGAATAGGCATTTCAGTATTATTTTGAGTATGTTTCATTAAGAATGCATAGGATCATGCATCACATTTTTAAAAATATATATTTTTTTGTGATAACCCAAAATTGACACTAATTCTGATACTTCTGTAACTATTGGGCAATACAGAGCCACATATCCCTGTAACCTTAATACTTATTCCAGCAGCATATGGAGGAAAGAACAGCACAGGCGTGAGTTCTTGTGCTACTATTACCCACACAGGTTCACATATGTTCCCTGAGACTCAGTTAACTCATCTGTGAACGTGTTTGTAGAAAGGTTCAAACAAGATAATAGATGGTGTAAGTACTTTGTAAAGTACAATGCTTATTAATAATAAAGTGCTCTCAGGGAATAGCTACCTATACACAGTGCCTAGCACAGTAAAAATACCAGGTAAATATCTGTTGAAAGAAAGAAAGGAAGGGAGAAGGAGTAGAGCTGTGGAGGAGGAATGGGAGGGAAAAAGAGAAGAAGTAGAAACGTAAGGGAGGGCCATTCAAATTTCTCTCTCTTTTTTATTGATGCATAATATTTGTACATACTTATGGGGTACATGTGGTATTTTTGATGCATGCATACAATATGTAGTGACCATATCAGTGTATTTAGGATACCCATCACCTGAAACACTTATCATTTCTTTGTGTTAGGAACAATGCAAATCTTTTCTTCTAGTAATTTTGAAATGTACAACAGATTGTTGTTAACTATGGTCATCCTATGGTGCTATCAAAACCTAAAGTTTATTCCTTTTATCTAACTATATGTTTGTACCCATTAAACAGCCTCTGTTCATTCCCCATGACCCATAACCTTTCTAGCCTCTGGTAACTACCATTCTACTCTCTGCCTCCATGAGATTAACTTTTTTAGCAAAAAAAGTGAGCATGCAATATTTATCCTTCTATGCCTGGCTTATTTCACTTAACAAAATTACCTCCAGTTCTATCCCTGTTGCTGCAAATGACATGATTTCCTTCTTTCTAATGGCTGAGTGATATTCTATGTGTATATATACCACATTTTCCTTATCCATTCATTACTAGATGGGCACGTAGGTTGATTCCTTATGCTGGCTATTGTGAATAGTGCTGCAATAAACATGAGGGTGCAGGTATCCTTTGGATACATTGATTTCCTTTTCTTTGGATAAATACCCAGTAGTAGGATTGCTGAATCATAGAGTTATTTATTTTTAGTTTTTTGAGAAAGCTCCATACTGTTTTCCATAGTGGCTATACCAATTTACCTTTGCACCAACAGTGTATGAGTTTTCTTTTCTCCACATCCTTACCAGCATTTGTTATTCTTTGTTTTTTTGACAATAGCTATTCTAATTGGGGTAAGATGATATCTTATTGTGGGTTTGATTTGCATTAATTTCCCTGATGATTTGTGAGGTTGAACATTTTTTCCTATACCCTTTGGCCAAGTTTCTCTTTCAGCTGCTTATATTTCAGTTTATCTCTCCATTTTTTTCCTGCACCATTTTCTTCCTTTCCTTTTCTTAGTTTTACTTCCTCAATTCTCAAAATCCTATAGCAGCTTGGAAGGGAAGAGGTTGCTGCGAGAGGGATGCATTGGTATCCAAACAGAGTACTTCAGGCTTAGAAGGATCTTCAAATGTCAATGGCAGGATGATGCTGAATAATTAATCGGATCACTGGTCACCAAAAGATCAGATGTGTATTTTCCCACCTGAGTCCTGAGCTACCTACGTGGATGTCTGGATGTTCTGGCCTTTTTTCAAGTTGCATGGCTTTAGAGTATAGTTTCCTTATCTAAGCACTATTAAGGCCAGATAATTCTTTGTTTTATGTTGTAGAATGAATATTAAGTACCATCCCTAGTCTCTACCCACTAGATGCCATTAGCACCCTTCCAGCCCAGTATGACAACCAAAAATGTCTCCAGACAGTATCAAATGTCCTGGGGGGGAGGGGTAAAATTATCTCCCATTTGAGAACTACTCTACAACATAAAATTATTGCATTTTGAGACAATTTTACTCACCAGAGCTATTGCACTTCTGCTACCAAGGAGCTGTACTATTTGCATTCATGAGAAGGATCAAGTGTAAGTAGCTGAAAGAACATGGGCTTTGAAGCCAGAAAAATCTATGCTTGACATTTTGACATTTTTCATTTGGATTTGTTTTTCATGAGCAACTTAGTTAACTTCTCTGTATTTTATTTACTTAATCTATATACAAGAATATGGCAGCCTTCTTCACAGCACTTATCACCACCAACTATGTGTCTATTTCTTCTCCACTTTTATTAGAATATAAGCTCCATGAGAAAAGAAGGGTAGGGTCTTTGGTTTATACACCACTGTGTCCCCATTTCTTAGAACAAACCAAGCACATAGGAAGGCCTCATATGTATTTGTTTAGTTAATTTCTATAAACAGCACAAAGTCCAGTGTCTAGAACATAGTAGGCATCATCAACAGCACTTTCAATCAAATCTCATTATTCCAGCTAGTTGTGCTCTATAATGTCACCACAAACACTGAATTAGTAAATACTGAACCATTGTTCCTGGGGGAAATACAAGGTTATGTTCCTCTGAGCTTCTGGTAACATTTTCATCAATATAATAATATGTAACCTTGTTTTATCTGTGTCTGTTTAAAGACATCTTATTTAATATATATTGTTGATTCAGTAACATTGAACTTACAGCCAGTAGCTGTCACTCCGCCTGAACTAAGTTCATCTAACACGCGTATTTTCTCTACAAGGCATATCATGGTTTTCTTGTGCTTAGGAAAACTAGACAGCATTTCAGCACTATAGAGACAATTTTAAATAGTAAAATCACAAACACAAAAGCACAAAAATGATATGGCACTAAATAAACCATAAGAAAACACTTGTTTACGGTATAAGAGCTGAAACAAGATGGCAGTGTCACCTTTTTCTACCTCAGCTGTGAATATGTGAGTTGGGTGATTCAAATTTTTCTTCACTCTGTGTATGTCCACAAATGACCATGAAAATGTCATAAGCACTGATTTTGAGTTGCAAATAAATTTTAGAATGTGGGCGAACTTGTAAATACAGAATCCACAATTAATGAGGATTGACTGTATTTGTGGACAAACAAGGTCAGCTTCTGCAAGGGGACACAAGAGAATTCTTACTAACTTTATTCTCAGGGAGTGTAATAAAACCTCAACCAACCTTGGTTTTTTTCCTCTTTTTATCTAACAACAGAACATGGCTTCTCTCCCCAAGGTACCCTCTTCACCAACATGCAAAAGAAAACAGTGACCACAACTTTCTGCATATATGTTTTGTCCCAGTACTGTGTTCCTTGCAGTTCCTCATTTTCCACATATTTGGGAATTTTCCAGTTATATTTTTGTTATTGATTTCTGGTTTAATTGCACTGTGGTCTGACAGCATACTTTCTTTGATTTCTATCCTTTTAAATTTATTAAGTTGTGTTTTATGGGCCAGAATGTGGTTTATCTTGGTGAATGTTCCACTCGAGCTTGAGAAGAATGTACAATCTGCTGCTGTTGGATGAAGTATCCCACAAATATCAATTAAATCAAGTTGACTGACAGTGTCAACCATATTCTTACAGATTGTCTGCCTGCCTGATCTATCAATTACTGAAAGAGGATTGATATTGAAGTCTCCCACTGTAACAGTGCATTGTTCTTTTTCTCCCTGCAGTTCTATCAGTTTTTACTTCATATATTTTGATGATCTGTTGTAAGTGCATGTCTTCTTGAAGAGTTGATCCCTTTATCATTATATAATGTCCTTCTTTACCTCTGATATTTTCCTTGATCTGAAATCTGCTTTGTTTGAATTTAATACAGCAATTTCAGCCATCTTTGATTAGTGTTAACATGGTGTATCATTCTCCATCCTTTTACTCTTAATCTAAGTCGTTATATTTAAAGTGAGTGTCTTGTAGACAACATATTGTTGGGTCTTGCTTGTTTTTTTTAATCCACTCTGACAGTCTCTGTCTTTTATTAGTATATTTAGACTTCATTTTTAAAATAATTTTTGATATAGTTGGATTAACACTTGCCATGTTTTTAACTGTTTTCTATTTATGACATTTGTTTTTTGTTTCTTTTTTCTTTTTGGTCCTTCATTTCAGTCTCACACCCCACAAGGGAAATATCCTGTGTTAATCCCCATTTAGAGATAAGGAAACCAAGGCTATTAAAATAAAATGACTTAACCAAAGTTACACATGACAAAAATGACAGAGCAAGAAGTTGAAACTTGTCAGTGTTCTTTACATGACAAAACCTTATCTCCTATATACTGTCAACTGAAATTATGGCTATTGAGGCAGAAATAATTTGATAAAGTTTTATTGAAAGCCAAATTTGAGGATAGACCCAGGAAGACACACCAACAAAGTTAGGCATGTTCCAAAGCCTGTTACAAGTTGGAATGCTTGTATAAGAAAGTTTCTGAGAAGGAAGGGAGATTCCTCATATTCATATTGGAGTTGTCTTTTTTCATTCAAGGGTACAATACAGAGGTTACAATCATTGGCTACAGATGACAGCAAATAGGATAAAGTGTTCTACATGCAAGGCAATCAGTAAAACTTCATGATTCAGAAACACAAATCAGTGTCCTTTTCAATGTCATTAGGTTACACATTAATCAGTATGTCAACAGTGTGAAGAACTCACAATAAGATTCTGTACTCAGGGGCAGGATATAAGCCATGAATCATAAGACCTTCTACAGGCAGTTAATCTGGAAGCCTGCCAAATGTGACCTGTACATTATCAATATCCAGCAATTTCAGCAATAAAATTCTGATAAAGCCTCCAAACCAAGTAAAACCATGCCCTCAAGCTCTCTAAAAATCTATATGCTTCCCCAAGTCTGTCTCTTCTCCAAAACCAAGCTGGGAAGAAGGTGTTAAGAACCCAGAATCTTTGGTTTAGTTAAACCAAAACACCACCAATTAAATAATAGCCAGTTATTAACAAGTTCTAATATGGCTAGAATAAGAACAAGAGTAAAAAGTAAAAGAATACTTTTGCTTCACCCATGGAGACACTAGTATTATTCATGGAATCCAAGCATAGTTTCAAGATACCAGTTTCTTAAAGAACAAGAAAAAATTTGGTCCTATTCTCAGCCAGGCTTTTCAGTTTTATTTTCCCATTGACTGAGGTCATTTAAAATGAATTGTGACAAGCTGGCTCCTAAATGACGATCTATTTTCCTACAAAAGTGCTTCTCCCTGCTTCCGTGGGGAAGAGAGGAAAGACGAAACTGGCCTTGAGCCCAAACTATAATTGTAATAATTACTAAACCAAGTGACTGCAGCCATAATTGAGTCATTCCAAGCCAAATGGTAACAGTAATTATTTTGTCAAATTTGAATAAAAGAGCTTTTTGGGAGGGAACAAGTAGAGTTGAGCTAAGCAGTCCTGAACTGTCAGCCACAGAGTAGGAGACCTTTTCCAAGCAGAGAGAGTCTTCCTGGCACTGCGGTTCTCTTGTGTGACAATGATAGATGTTCCTCGTTACAGATTATGGCCTTGTCACACTTAAACTAATCTCTCGTGTTTTCAGGCCCAGCTCGCCCCCCTGGGCAGCAGTCATCAATTTACATGGAGAGGCACCTAGAGAAACACAAAACCTATTTATCACACTTGCTCAGAGTATACTAACAGTGACTTCAAACCAAGCATGGATCCACATTTCAATCAAGTTACATCTCCGCAGCATCATAAATAGTGTCAAGATGTATTGTTAAGAAAATGGATGGAAGGGAAGTGAGAGACTCACATGAAATATGGGGGTCAGTGAACTCTACTCTCATACAACCACCTTGGTGTGTATCCAAATTCAGTGTGGCTTAGATATTATCCAGACATTTTAGAGGCAGCTGCTTACTTGTGAATGGCCACCTCAGCATGCCAGGTGATGAAACAGAAGCCACATTAGGTGAGGAATACAGAAGCAAGAGAGGCAAGGTTCATACCCTTAAATCTCCTTTCATCTAATAACCAACCATAGTCTGTGCAATCAATTATTTGTCTCATTACAGACATTCCCTTCTCTTCCTTCTTAGGTTCTATGTTCCATTCAGATTGGTCAGTGCTATCTCTGCTCAAAGCTGAGTTTGCCCCACTTTTTTTCTGAGGAATATGCTTCCTTCCCAAAGTCATAAATTCCTCAAGCTTCACCAAAGTAGCAAATGACACTAATATTCTTTCATGGTCAGAGCGTTAAGTGGGAAACAAATCTTCCAACATCAGTGGATTCAAGGTCCCAGAGTCCCATCAATTCAAAGGGTTGGAATTCCTTTCCCTTTCCAAATCCAATTTGAACATAATGAACACCTATTTATTTGTAATAATTTTGCATGCCTCCCTCCCCAAAACATTCATGTCACTTGTACATAATAATCTAGAACAAGGCTGGCAAACTATGCCTTCAGAGCAAATCAGGTCCCCTGACAATTTTGGCAAATAATGTTATATTAGATTATAGCCACATCTATTTGTTTGCTTGTTTTCTATAGCTGCTTTCCTGCTACAAAGACAGAGATGAATAGCTGCTACAGGGACTATATGTCTCGCATCACAAAGTTGAAAATATTTACTATCTGGCTTGTTGTAGATGTTTGTAGAACCCTGAGCTAGGATGTGATCAGCATTTATTCATTTGAAATAACTTGCGTATTTTTCCCTCAAAAATGTTCTTCTCTTTTGTGGATTCTCCCATCCATTTCATACAGTAACATAGAACATATTATATGCTATTTATTTTAAATAGTTTTGCATACCTTTTTCCCATAATAGATTCTTCTCCTTATGTTGATATCTCTTGTCACTTTCACACAGTGGTTAGTTGAGTTGATGTATTTTACTCTTCTTACCAAGTTTCCACTAGAATCACTTAATAAATATACAACTAAACTGAATTTTAGCAATACAAAATGATATGATGTGAAATCTGCCCAAGATATCAATAAAAGATAGGAAAGGGGAAAACATGACAAAAATCAAGAATTAAAGAAAAAATATTTCATGTGTATATCTCACTGAGTGGGTACTACTTATCAAGCTAATCACAACTGACTATATATTAAACTTAAATTTGTGGCCAAAGCTAGACTTAAAAGATAAGTTGATTGCCTTACAAGATATAATTGCCAAATCAGAAAAAAATGAATTAAGAAACTAAGATTTTTAATTTAATAATTTAACAAAAAGCACAATAAAAAATACAGAAACAAATGTGAAATTAAAGCAAACAATTCTGATATAGGAACCAGAAAGATAGGTGAATTGATAAACACAGCAGAAATGATATAAAAATTATTAATGAATGAGAAGAGAATATTATCAAAACCAGACAAGCGACTGAAATCATTTAGAGAAAATCTTAACTACAGCACTTTGCTGATTGTTAGGTAAAGCAATCCCATGGCATTTAGACTGATATGCCTCATGCACTTGCTGTCTTCATGTCCTTGTCATTCCCCTCCTGCCTCCGGTGGCTGAGATTGAAACAAACACAATGATTTCACACTGGCCTGAAGAGTCCCAGGTGGCTGTGCCCTAGAATTTCTCTTAGCACACAGATAGAAATTGTCATGTTTCCTGTCTTCTCTGCACCAGGTAACCCATAAAGGAAAAATTGCACCCCAGAAAACATCAATATTAGCCCATGCAAAATAATAAGTGAATTTTTGTCCTTTTGCTTCATCTGTATTTTTTCCATGAAGTAATAAAAGTTTCTGGACTTTTTTACTACTATTTCCATCGATTCTTAAAATTTTTTCCTAGATTGCTTCTACTTGTATCACTTCAAACTACTTCCAGAAATTTAGACTATTAGAGCAGGAAGGGGAGCTCAGAGTCTTATGATATCCTGCCTTTGTGCTCTTATGTATTCAATTTTCTCAGATTAGAATGATGTTACCTCCATTTCTTTGGCAAACACTCAATTCTTCAGCATGTATTTCTTAGCTCCTTTGAAGATCCTTCCCTGACCATTCGAGGTTGTTGCCTGCCCTTCCTCTATAACTCCCATGACACCTTGTGCTTTTATGCACACTACCATTGAGAAGCCTCTGGGGGTACAGTTAAGAGGACACATACTCTGGAGTCAAAAAAGCCTGGCTTTGAATCTCAGCTCCTCCACTTAGTGGATGTGTGATCTCTAGTGATCTGCTCATCAGACTCCTCATCTGTGAAAGGAAGATGAGAATAGTTATGAGGATTAAAATGTTTAATGTATATAAAGTGCTTAGAGAGTGTCTGGCACCGAGCTCTTTGAAACAGGGTATGTCATTCATTTGTTGAAAGAATGAATAAGTACCTTCACTTTTCTAACAAATTATTGAGATATAATTTACATGTCATAAATTTACCCATCTTAAGTATATATAATTCAATAACTTTGAGCAAATGTACCAAGTTGCATGACCATGACCACAATTCATTTTTAGAGCATTTCTGTTCCTCAAAAAGCTTCCCTGTGTCCACTTACAGTTAATCCCATTTCTCTCCCTGTTTTGTGATTGAGGAAACTGACACCCAGAGAAATTCTTTGGCTTTCTTAAGCATAGAAATGAAAGTGATAAACAGGTCTAGAACTCAAGATTCCTGACATCCTCCATGTCCAGACCCATTTTGCTATACTGTGCAATGTTCTTTGCCATGATAATATAATGATAATTAAGTGTGGGAATCTGGCATTACATTATCTTTCTTTATCATCAGCAACCATATTATTTTAGTATTTTCATCATTGTTGATGAGGATTACATAATAATATGTAACACTCATCATTACCTATTCTAGGCATTATGATGTACAGATTATCTCCTTTGGAACCGAGGCCATCACACCATGTGGCAGCTCCAGCCATTCCAGAGTTTCAAATGTGCTCAAAGACTTTTCTGTCAGAGCTGGGCCATTGTCCATTTTAATGATTATTTTCCTGGCTGCCAACTTAGCAAACTCAGTCCAGAATCTTAAAATCTATTAGTAAAATGAGTGATGAAAGCAGGAACGTGCATTAGAAATCCTAATCCCATGTGAAGCAGAGTTGCTGTGGTTACACTTTTGCCTAACCGTATCAACATTTTACAATAGACAAATGGAAACAAAAGAAACATCAAAAGTCTGCAATGAAGTCATAAGCAGTCTAACGTCCTTTTCTTTACATTAGACTTGATTTTTGATATGTGTAGCTTTTCTCTGCTAATCAAGAAACCATTAGATATCAAAGTTCTATGAATAGTGAAATTGCTTTAGTCCCAGAGTACTACCTTGATTTCCTGTGCTATTATCAGAGCGTGGCAAAAGTGGATTTCCCATAAATACTCTGTGCACCGATGATGTTTTGGTTCATGCCTTGAGTAATGGACTAAATCAGCTCTCATAACAGGCAGCTGTTCATAACTCACTAATCTAGGATGATTGTTTTGTAAAAACAAGCACTTCTCAAAACACTTTAGCTGAGATCTACTTAAAAAGAAGATAATGCTGGCACATCGAAGTGAAAATAAAAATTAGATATGTAGTCCTTCCATCAGGCTAATTAACAGCTTGGCAGTTCTAACATTGAAAGCACCCAATTATCACAGGCCAAAATACTGGCTATCAACATTTTTGTAATGCAGCTGGCACCGAAAGTACCATACAAATAACTTCCAGCAAAGGCTAATGGAGACAGACACTAATGCCCCAGACCAGCTTGAAAATGGAAACTGGAACCCAAAGCAATTAGACCTTTCATTATGGAAAAAGTAACTGTGGTCATTCAAGAGTGACACGATTAAGATATCCAATTGCTTCTGGAAAATAAACTGCTACCATCTTTTATTCTGTTCCATGGGAGATTGAACCTTCACCCTGTCAAAAACATGTAAGGATAGGTGTAAAATTCCTGTTAGCAGCGGAGTAAAAGATGATCGGACTGCTCTATTCATGAGATGGCCCTGCCGAAATGAATGTTTTTCCTCTTTACAGACACCTAACAATTTGTGTGTATGTTCAGGGATCTTGTGGACTTTCTCAACTTTAGCCGTGGGGGTTCCTAATGTAATCCCTTTCGTGGGTGCAAAATATGTAATATAAAATACAAAAAAAAATTATTTTCCAGGGAGTTGGTTTTGATGCAAAAATTACCAAACAGAACAAATGCAGGTAAATTCAAAAAATATGTATTGCATGTCTAATATAGGCCAAGTACTGTGAGAGGTACCAGGACACGTGAAAATAAATCCTTGTCTTTGCCCTTAAGAATCTCCCATTTTAGTGGGGAAGATACCTTTGTAAAGAGAGAGATTCAGTTTAAAATGTTAAATGTTCTGATGGTAAAATGTTGGAAGTAGAGAACTGAGATAAAAGGTGGGTGGGGGCGAAGGGAGTTGAATGAAGACCTCATGGAGATAACGTGGGAGGTTAATTTACCACAGCCCTTGTTTATGCATTTCTGGAGCTTAGATATTTCAGTTTCTTCACATTGTGAACTGTATCAACCACCAGATCTCATCACTGAAAAGTGACTACTCATTTGCTGTGTGTGCTGTGTAGGTGGTAGGGTTTATATGGGCCACCTTCTTTGGGATGTAAAGAGAAAAATCTTCAGGGTTGAGTCCTCCCAAGAAAGCTCTTTCCTGTGAAGAAACATTGTGCGTGGTATTTGCACATAACCTAGGCATGTCCTCCTGTATACTTTAAATCATCTCTAGATTACTTATAATACCTAAGGCACCGTAAATTATACTGTATTTTTATTATCATCTTTTGTTGTTGTTGTTGAGTTTTTGTATTTTGGTTTGTTTTTTTTTTTGAGACAGGGTCTCACTCTTCACACAGGCTGGAATGCAATGGTATGATCACAGCTCACTGCAACCTCAACTCCTGAGCCCAAGTGATCCTCCCACCTTAGCCTCCCTAGTAGCTGGGACTACAGGTGTGTACCACCACACCCAGCTAATTTTTCTTTTTTATTGTAGGGATGGGGTGTTGCTATGTTGCCCAGGCTGGTCTCCAGCTGCTGGTCTCAAGCAATTCTCCCACCTTGGCTTCCCAAAATGCAAGGAGGCATGAGCCACCAGGCACGAGCCACCAGGCTTGGCCTGTATTATTGTTTTATTCTGAATATTGTTGATTTGTGGTTGTTTAATTTTCAGGTATGGAACCCACAAATGTGAAGTATCAGCTATATACTCTCACAGCACCATCAACACAGACCACTTCTCTGACCAAATGTGTGGGGATTTTTTCCCACACACCAAGCAAGCAATCGATTCTGCAGTGGACAGAATTGTACTCTAATTCAATTCAATTCTGACATCATCTACCCAGAGGTAGCAGCAAATCCCACAGATTGAGGGCTTAGTCCCACAAGTCTGCCCCCCACTTCAGATGCCAGTTGCACGTAGTAGGTTGTCACTTATACTTCCGACTGACTAGCTATAAATCAGTAGTTTCCACCAAACCCTCCTCGGTTTGATCAATTTGCTATAGCCACTCACAGAACTCAGGAAAACACTTGTTGTGTTTACTGGTTCATTATGAAGGAAATTAAAAAGGACACAGATGAACAGCCAGATGGAAAAGATGCAAAGGGCAAGGTGTGGGAGAAGGGGCACAGAGCTTCTGTCAAGGTCAAATAAAATACAGTGATGAATCTCTGAATTTAAAATGTTGTATTTAGGAAGAAGAATTGTAATTTGGGGCACATATACAGATCAGGTGGTCTTTGGTGTGTCTGAAACTCAAAGAGAAGTTTAGAATTATAAAGAGAAATGGTACATACTGTTTTTCAAGAAAGGTTATTGGTGCTAGTGAAGTTTTGGGGAGTTGACAAGTTCTGATTGGTGAGCAGGCAGTGGTGGGTAAAACTATTCTTAGAGTCCTAGTATTAATAGGTTGTTTCCATAGTTATTGGATAAAGCTGGTTTTAAGTTCTAGTAGGCAGTTTCAGCAGCCAGGCTTGTGGAGAATTAAATTCTTGGAACAGTGTCATGTGAGTGCTTTGTACCCCTGGCTTCTTAACTGTTTTAGTTATGTTAACAGAAAAAAAAAACAACCTAAATTCTGTAAAATGATTTTAAAGAGTGTAACTAGCTGTATGAACAAATTTTAGTGACCCCTACATATTTTTTCATAATCTTTTCCCTTAACTACTTGACATTTTGAGTTATTCCCAGAAGTAGTAGATTTTCTACAAGACAAAGGAGCCTTCAGAGGAAGGCCCCTGAGCAGATGCCAAGAGTCACCATCTCCCACCACCTGCCCCCAAGACACTTAGCTGCTTGTTAGTTACACCATGACTTGCCCCAAGGTATGTGGCCCCCCTTTAAAAACCCATGATCTCCCTTAGTCCTAGTACAAGACAGATTTGAGGCAGCTTCTCCAGAGAAGATGTCTTTCTTATTAAAAAATTCCTTTCTTCCTTGCCAATCCTCATTGTCTCAATAATTGGATCTTTGTGGGATGAACAACTAAATCTAGGCTGAAACCCACTTGTGGTTTCAACAACAAGAGGTTTATTTTGAACTGAATATGTGTGACCATGGCCTGGGGAGCCACCTCCAAGAAGTCTTGAGTAAGTGGTCCCAAGGCAGCCAAGTTACAGTTTGGTTTTATACATTTTAGGGAGATAGGAATTGCAGATAAAATCATAAATCAATACATGTAAAGTGTACATTGGTTTGGTCCATAAAGTTGGTATGTCTTGAAGCAGGGGCTTACAGGGTATAGGTGGGTTTAAAGAGTCTTCAATTTGTAATTGGTTAAAGAAATAAAGTTATGTCTAAAGGCTTGGAATGTTTTAAGTTAAGATAAGGAAGTCTGTTAACCAGAGACAAGCCACAACATGTAGACTCAAGTGAGGTGTTAAGCAAATTGGTGGCCTGCAGGTCATTTAACCTCTGCTCTGCGTGACCTCCTATCTTGTTAGTAATTCAGTATCTTATTGTTGTTACACAGAGTCTGTTCTGTCTGTCTTATAATCTCTGTTTAACATTAATGCTACTCAGTTGTTGTATCTAAATTCCAAAAGGGTGGGGGTATAATTAGGTATGTCCAATCTCCCTTCCTTTCACAGCCAGGGACTCAGTTTTAGCATTTTTATGGGGTCCCCTTGGCCAAGAGGAGGTCCCTTCAGTTGGCAGGGGGGTTAGGATTTTATTTTAGTTTACAATTGGGTATGACAAGAATGACCCAATTCTTAACGATCAAATTTCACACTTTTGTGTCCTGTCAGGGCAAGCCACCCTTCAGAAACCCTCACATGTTCAACTATACAGGAGCTCTTCTAAACCCTGTCCTTTTGGGTTTTTGTGGAGATTTTACTATACAAGTATCACTGATTAAATCATTGAAAATTGGTGGTAAACTCAACCTTCAGCCCCTCTCCCCTCCCTGGAGCTTGGGAGGATAGGGCTGAAAGTTCCAACCCTCTAATCATGCTTTGGACTTTCTGGTGACCATCCCCATCCTGTAGCTACTTAGGGGCTTCCAGCCATCAGTCAACTTACTAGCATACAAAAAGATACCCATCACTTTGGAAATTTCAAGGATTTTAGGAGTTCCGTACCAGGAAACTGGCTGAGGACCAAATATATTCAGTATTTCACAATATTATAGGCAGATACAAATAGGGTACTCTATTTCTGTGGTGAACTGTGATTGTTTTTGCTGATCTACTTCACCTCCATTCTTACACTTAGGCTGAGGTCTCTCTTTCAAGACCCTTAGTCCATGGGAATCTTTACTGGTCAGGATCCCAACCTTTTCACAAAAGATAGTCACTAGCCACCTAGCAATCTGCTATTCAATCTTGGAATGTTTCCCTTGAATTCTATTGAGAAATCTAGATTAGGAAAAGTAGAGGACTTCTGATTCTTAATTTCTCATAGAGACTGTCCTTTTCATTTCTTTCCTCTAGGGCTTATTTCTCTGTAGGAATTATATATACCTAAAATGATGTATAAAATTATGTATACCTAATCTTACTGTATGCACTGAAAAATATGATTCTAAAAAGCACTTAATAGTCTTCACCAGACAGCACAAAAAGTGACCATGGCACAAAATACTTTAAAAAGCAAAGCTTGAGCCTAAGTTCCCTTAATGATCCTGACTTATTCACAACCCATGAAGGTATAGATATGAAATCTCCCCTTATAAATCAATAAAGGGGTGCAAGGCAAGAACAGTGGTAAGGGCCTAAATTTTGCAAACGCACAGGCATAGCTAAAAATAATGACAATAACCAGCCACTGTCCCCTAGTTTGCTTTCCTATAATTGCTACTCAGGAGTTGCATAGCTGATGGGCATAAAAATTCTTAAATTTCCCCGTAGATAACATCACCCTTGTGAAACCTAAGGCTAGTATTTGAGTTGTCTTCCAGGCCCTGCATTCCCTGTGGAATGGCTGACTCACCCAGACCAGTGGCCCATACCCAGGAACTGACTCAACTGGTATTGCAACCCTTACCCAAGAACTGACTCAGCAAAGAAGACAGTTTCTACACCCCTATGGTTCTGCCCAGAACCCAGCCAATTAGCAGACTCAAATGCTTCATCTTTTTCTGGCCAAACTATCTTTAAAAGCCCTCTCTTCCAAATTTTTGGGCAGATGGATGTAAGAAATTCCTCCCATCTCCTCGCATGGTGCCTGCAATATTAAACTCTTTCTCTGCTGTAAACACTGCTGTCTCAGTGTATTGGCTTCCTCTTGGGCAGCAGGCAATGAACCTGGTTGTGCTGTAATAGATATAGACCTGACTTCAAATGTTGGCTCAGCCACTTCCCAAGTGACAACAGGCAAACTACTTAACCCTGGTGAACTTTATATTTCTCATTTATGAAATGAGAGGAATAATAACAAATTGAGGGAGCAATACATGCACACATAGTAGGTACTTAGTAAATGTTAATTGCCTTTCAATTTTGTATTCTTTAAAACTATTAGACCTCTCCAGTTGATAGAGCAACTACATTTCTACCAATTTGTTTCTTTTAAGGAAATACTGCATTTTTAGTTAGTCACTTACTTGAAATTCAAGTCAGTCTGGGAAATTACTGTCTCATTTTCCCTTTCAACAGAGAAGACAATAATATTCTAGCATGCAAAGTATCCTGGACTAGAAGACCAATGACTCTCCCCTCATTGCCAGCTATGTGACCTGACCATTAACCTTTCAGATTCTCAGTTTCTAAAAAGTGGCTAAACTATATCCATTTTTCCTATCCTTTTTATTACCAAGAGCCATCTCCATGTTTTATATAAATCAATGTTTTGCAAAAGTTTTATTGCCATAAACACTGCATTTATTATAGAATTGTTTATTTCCTTGAAGTTTTTTAATCCAATATAAATAAATCTAACAATCAGGTCTTTGATCAGCATGAACTAATCAATGTTATCACACAGAATTACTATGATTTCAGGCAAAATCAAAGAAAAGTTGAAATTTATCTTCACAGGTAAATGGAAAGTTCCATTCAGCTCTTTATAATGTTACAAATAACTAATAAACTGCTTGCCTCCTCTCTCACCCCCCTCCCCATTACTACCTTTTAAATCCCTAAGTGCCAGGATACACCATAGGACTAGACCATTTCCAAAGTTCTTTCATCTCTAAATTCTATTAAAATTCACAAACAATCCCAGGTGCATTTTATCTAGTCCACCTCTGCAATAATATTAAATTGCCCCTCAATTTTCAATCATATTAGTGATAAGTGTTTTGTGTTTTTCAGGGTTGTTGAGAAAAGTTAAGAACATTTTGGTTCCCATGTATTGCGTTTCTGTTGTAATTATGTTTTCTTTGCCTTTAGACCTTTAAGCTGGTGTGTGGAACAGCCAATGACCCTAATTACCGTACTTTGCCTGACTGTTTGCAGACCTAGATCAATCACTAGTATTATTAGGACTCATTGAGAAAATGTTATGCTTTAAACCTGTGATTTTAAAACACTACAAATTTTTCCAGAATTTTTTTTAATGAATACCTTACCTACAGATACATTTGATGTCTCTTCCCTTCTATCCAGTTTGCACTTGTGCTCAAAGAAAATCACTCTCTTGAAATGAGTTTATTTTCCTAGGCCATGATTTTGTAAAATACAAATGATATGTATTATCGATTAGGAAAGTCCATAAACAATATGTAACATTTTAAGTTTTCAAATTTTAAATAAGTGGTATCATACTTCTGTTTTGTCCTTTTGTAACTTGTTTTTCTATGCTCAATGTTGTATGAGGTTTATTCATGTTGATACATGTTTATTTTAACTGAAATTATAAAGCATTGCATGAATGTATTCCATGTTATTCATTCTCCTAATTGATTAATGCCAGCACCCTAGAGCCTCCTCGTCCCCATGCAAATCGGCTTCTGTAGGGCTAACCCCATTAGTCTACCAAACAGGGCCAGAGAAGCCTGGATTCTAATATGGACTAATATAAAGCTCAAGCCAAGAAATTCACTGTTCCAAATATAAATTGTCTTATTATTATTTTCAGTTCTGTCTCAGCTCATAGAGACAAAGTGAAACATTTCATATGCATATAACACCTTGAATGTTACCAACATATTTAGTACAATATATTGTGTTCTTGGTACAGGGCAGGTCAGGGCAGGTTTCATTAACTATCAAAAAAAAATGAGAATGCAAGGGAATGAGGAGGAGCGGCCACATGCATTTTGGAGTATAGGAATTTCTCCTGCAAGTTTTTGTAACTTGAACCAGCTAAAAGGTTGATTACATAATTAGGGAATCAAATTTGCATTACATGCATTATTTTGTAGCTACTGGCAATTGTGATCCTGAAACATTCTACTTCTAGCCTTTTCCTTCACTGAATCAACTGCTTTTCTCATGTGATTTTTAATAATAGGTTTCTTAACAGTGCCATCATTGGATTATATAATAGCATAGAGAAAGTATTTGGGCTTTTTTGGTAAATACTATGAATCTTGTTTGAAAACATTTGTTAATAATTTTGGCCATTAAGAAAATAACTTTCATATTTGTTATTTGTAGTTATTTTATTTTTCAAAAAGATATCTAGTGATAGACTCTGATTGTATGAAAATTTGAATTAGTATTAACTCTGAAAAATTGATAGCAATTAGCCAACCAGAGGGAACTTCTAAACTAGTTGTATAGTTACTGGGGTTAGTGAAAACTATTCATTGTCTATTGCAAACTTACCGAATAAGAAAGCCAGGCAAAATAATTATTTAAAAGTCCTCATATTTACATTATAAGAAGAATGACACATTTTAAGAGGACATGTATCCAAATTCCAACATAAAAGCAAAACATATGCTGAGGTCTAAAATAACATCTACCAACGCAGTTGATATACATGCAAAATAAAAGAGGTGCTTTCACTCATTATTTGTTTTGCATTTCATACATTATGTGAGGAAACAATAAGTTCTTTTGTTTAATATCATCTGGATTGTTTCTAAGCCCATAAAAATGAGTTCTTAGTCCTTTTCCCAAGTACTTGCCTAGAGTAGTGTTTTCTTGGTTTTTATTTTTATTTTTTTGTTCTGAGCATTTAACTATAATAATTGATTTAAAAAGAGATTTGTTTTCCTCAAATATGCTCTGCAGAAGACATCAGCTCTTGTCCTAATCCGGGGCCTTCTCTGGCATAGCACTTCCTTTTCATGTACACCTATTGTAATGAGACGATGGCTCTAAACACTTTGGTGCAGGAAGAGTCACTCCCAGCTTGTAGCCAAAGCTAAAATGAGATCCCTCATCATAAAGAATACCCAGGATTTGCTATGTAGCACCATTAAATGTTGGCTCCACATAAATTCCAAAGCAATAGTCTCAGAAATATACCTACAAACTTATCTTCATGTGCCACTTGGGAGCCATGCACACAGGTTCCCATACTTTCTGTTACATCTGCTGGCTCACTCTAACCTTATTACCCTGGTTACAAGCTCTTTAGATTATTTCTGCTTTTTAGCTCTTCGGGTGCTTACCTCAAAACTGTGGATAATTTGCTTATTCCATCTTTTTATTTATCGAGTTTTGACAACGTTGGTACTTTTTCAATTTTCTGGTTGTGCAACACCTGCAGATACCCTTGCTATGTCTGGTGAGCTTCCAAGCACGAGATTCCTAGCTCCCCAAGATAAAAACAAGAAATCTCAGTTCCCAGGCTCCTTGGCCAGCAGGGGATAAATATGTGACTTCACTTCATCCAGTCAAACTCAATAGTATGAAAGTTTGATTTGCAAGTAAGTGACTTGAGGAGATGGGCTTAAATTAGATTTTCTGCTGTGTGGGTTGAGGTGGCAATGGGATGGGATGGCAAGCCTTAGGGACATCAGCGATACTGGATTTCTTTAGTATGCAGGGGGCAACCACAGGGATAGAAATTTGCTCATTAGATTCATTTTGCTTTGTGGTCTTGGACATTGTTCCTGGAAGCTTGATCCAAACTAGGTTATTTTACTATCCCCTGAATTATGTCAACTTCCCAGTACTCTTTTAACAAAGTTCTTTTCTGCTAGTCAACTAGAGTTAGTTTCTGTTTCTACTTGTATAAATAAATCAACTGCCTCTTCAATATGAATGAAGTTTTAGGTCAATTAGCCTATACTCAACCTCCATCTTCCTTTTCTCTGTTAGATAATCATATTGTTATTTTAATTATTTTATTAATGATCTATGTAATTGTTTCCATCAATTTTCATCAGTCTCCCTTGATTTCTCACTTTCTAATTAGAAGATATTAACATGCTTGCCTGTTCCTCTATTTTCATCCAACCCAAACCTCTTTCAGCTATTTACTTCTCAACCTACATTAGCTTCACTTTTTATATTGTCAGCTAATATTCACATTCTATTCTGCAACCAGATCCCAGACTTCTATACTGTCTATAGGTTGACTCTAAAAGTTAGAACCATCGCCTGGGTTACGTTTTTTTTTTTTTCTTTTGAGACAGACAGATTCTCACTCTGTTGCCTGGGCTAGAGTGCTGTGGCATTAGCCTAGCTCACAGCAAACTCAAACTCCTGGGCTCAAGCAATTCTTCTGCTTCCGCCTCCGCCTCCCAAGTAGCTGGGACTACAGACATGTGCCACCATGCCCAGCTAATTTTTTTCTATATATATTTTTAGCTATCCAGATCATTTCTTTCTATTTTTAGTAGAGACGGGGTCTCGCTCTTGCTCAGGCTGGTCTTGAACTCCTGACCTCGAGCGATCCTCCTGCCTCAGCCTCCCAGAGAGCTAGGATTACAGGCGTGAGCCACCGTGCCCAGCCTGCGTTATATTTTTAAATTCTGTGAATGTGTCAGACCATGAAGTGTGTTAGCATTACTTCTCTTCTCTTTGAAACCAGTATCATGATTTCTGTACCACATAAGTGTGTATTTTACACTTAAAGCACATCTCAATTTGTATTAGCTACATATTAAGCACTCTATAGCCACATGCGGCTGCTAGTGTAGCTGTAGAATGAAGCACTGCCGAGCACCATGGCTCATGCCTGTAATCCCAGCACTTTGAGAGGCTGAGGCAGGAGGATCACTTGAGGCCAGGAGTTTGAGACCAGCCTGGGCAACACAGTGAGACCTCATCTCTACAAAAAACTTTTAAAAATTAGTTAGGCTTGGTGATGTGCACCTGTAGTCCCAGCTACTCAGGAGGCTGAGCCAGGAAGATTAATTGAGTCCAGGAATTTGAAGCTGAATTGAGCTATAATGATGCCACTGCACCCTAGCCCAAGTGACAGAGAGAGACCCTGTCTCAAAAATAAATAAATAAATAAAAATAAAAATAGGATGAAGCACAGTGAGGGGAATGACTATTTCTTCTCCTTACATCTTTAGTAACTAACCAGAGCAACACCATGCAGTAGTTGAATGCTGAATAAATAATCCTTTTTCATAACTCTTTAGATGTACAAAAACTGATACAATACTTATAAAATATCCTCAATCTTAATTCCTTTACTTCATTTTGGGACTTACCATGAGCTGGGCTCTGTGCTGGATGCCATGTATTAGCATAGGATATAAACTGGAAAATGGATCACAAAGTGATCTCAAGATAACCAATTATGACTAAAGCTTTATTAATATTCTAGGGAAGAAAGAATTAAAGTTAATGCCAGACATACCTGAAATTACATTTATTTATCATGTTTAATGCTAAATATGTTATGATTTTATATTAACTGTAGCAAAGTGTTAGAATTTCATTAGGTTAAGAGCACAAACTTTGGTGTGAGATAGACTGGTTTGAATTCATCGCCAATGATTTTTAGTTACAATTAGATTTCTTCACTTCTAAAACAGGGATAAAATTTATCCTCTATCCCAGAGCTTTTCTTAAAAAGATTAAAAGACACAGTACAAATAGGACTTCACCTAGTGACTGGTACATAAAGAAACATTTAATGAAAGTTCACTCTAATTATTGTTATGCCATAGTGTATGTCAACATTCTATTAATTATTGTATTTTTATCATCATAAAAAAATCTCAGTCAAAGAACACTTTTGGTAAATCAAGGGACATACCTGACCTACAAATATATCAGAATAATTGAGACATTTCCAGGTACCATCTGTCTTCCCAGAGAGAAGCTCTAATAACCAACTGCCTTACACACCCTGTATTAGTCTTCTAGGGCTTCGGTAACAACATATCACAAACTGGGTGGCTTAGAACAACAGAGATATATTGTCTCACATTCTGGAGGCCAGAAGTTCAAAATCAAGATGTTGGTTAGGCCATGCTCACTTTGAAAGCTTTGGAGAAGGATCTACTCCAAGTCTGTCTTTAGTTTCTGAAAGTTTCTTGGCTTGTGGCAGCATAACCCTAATCTTCACATGAAATTCTCCCTGTGCATATGTCTCTATGTCTGTGTCCAAATTTCCCCTCTTTATAAAGATACTATCATGTTGGTTAAGGGTCCCCTGTACTTTAGTATGACCTCATTGTAACTAATTACATCTGCAATGACCCAAGTTCCAAATAAGATAACATTCTGGGATACTGGGGATTAAGACTTTAACATATAAATTTTGAGAAGACATAATTAAACCCTTAACATCCCCCTGTAGAATGGAGCTCATTCTTTTTTGTGTGCTGGCCTCTCCCAAGAGTATTCTAAGTTAATTCATAAAGTATACTTGGGGTAGCACATATCAGATCAGCTGGGGGCCATTACAGAAAATTAAATGTAGTACTTGTCAGGAAGAGCCCTCAGAGACCTGTCTACTCCTACATTAGTGACTTATAAAGAGCAGGAACAATGGGAGGTTTAATAGGAAGGAATGAACCGACAAATCTTTAGTACAGCCTCCTACAGAGATCAGTTTAAATGTCTGTTATTATAGTAAGTGGCATTCACAGAAAATAAATATGTAAACTTGTTTTGTAGAATTGCTTCATGAATGAATAATGCCTGCTGTTGGATGATAAACTTCATGAGCAAAATTGTATGATTTTCTATATATTATTTCTAGGCAAAAATGACCTGAAAAAAAAAATCCATCAACTGGGTTCTCTTGTAAAATCAAATTACTATGGATTCTTACTATGTAGGAGAAGGAGGAAAACACCAGTGAAAGAGCAAGATAATTAACAAAAAAGAAGCCAGAGACTCTTTTTTTTCTGTTTCTATATAAGGCAATGCTGAGCCAGCAGTAAATGTTCACACTGTTACTACTTCCACAAAAGTGTGTTTGTAATGCAATTTAGAGAAAATCTAATTACAAAATTTAGTATTTTCCTTAATGAATCAGCAACCGTGGCCATCAAACTGAAGCATTTTGTGCCTTAGTACTCTTATCTGAAAATAGGAATATGAGCATTTATTTCACACTGCTAAACGTGCTATTATTCCTAATAGACATAAATATAATCAATGAAGTAGAAAAGGTAACTGTTAACTAGAGCAAGAGAAAAATAACATGGTGGATGTCAGCTTGTAACTTTAGTAGATAGAATGTTGATGGCCAAATAGGCTCGTTTTTGTGAATACTTGGAAATATTTGTGGACAAGTTATTGCAGGGGATGAATATGCAGATTGGTATAAGGACAGTAACTTTGAATTATTAATTTTTATGTGATATTGTTTATCTCTACAGGCCGATAATAATTGCCTACACTTGGCAAAAATATTAAGACTATTCCTTCTCCACCCATATTCCCTCCATAGGTATGGCTTGCGGGAAGTTCTAAATGCTTATTTTACCTTCTGGTAAGGTCAAACTGTTTACAAAAGCTTTGTCTCAGCTTAGAAAAACGAGAATCTATTTCATACTCGACAAGACATCAATAAAGTATCTCACTACAGTCGGCCCTCAGTATCCACAGAGTTCTGCATCCGTGGATTCAACCAACTATGAATTGAAAATATTTGGGGGAGAAACCCCAAACAACAAAAAATAATAATATAATACAAATAAAAAGCAATACAGTATAGCAACTATTCACATAGAATTTACATTGTATTATGTATTACAAGTATCTAGAGATGATTTAAAACATATGAGAGGATGTGTATCATTTATATGCAAATACTATGTCATTTTGTATAAGGGACTTGAACATCCAAGGATTTTCATATCTGTGGGGGCCCTGAAACCAATCCTGTGTGGATACCAAGACATGACTATATACCTCAGGAAGGAATAATCATTTTCTAAAACTGCAAGATCCATCAGATATTCAGTGGAGACCTAAATATGAAAACAAACTGCTTTCTAGTTGAACTACAGTTTACTCATCTCTAAAATAGGATGACAACATGCTCTACATCATAGGGCTCACACAAGCATTCAATGTTATAATACATTTGACAGGTACATAGTAAACACAAAAGAAAGGAAATCAGAAGAGTAAAAACCAAAAATTACTCCCATGAATGGAAGTATTCTATTTGTTTAAAGTAATAAGGTAGTGTTAAAGCTTTCAAGTTGGTAGAGTGGAAAAAATAGCCAAAGTCTCATCATTGTCATACACCATTAGAGATCCATAATTTCAACAGTAAATTATAGAACCCCAGAATGTCCATCTAAGAGTTTTCCTTTTAGCAATTGATTGATGCCTCTTTGCTTAATGGGTAGAATTTTCCTTACTGGGAAATGTCTTTTTCCCTTAATTTACTTATGGAAGTCCTATTTAATCTTTCAAGGGCCAGTTTCATGTCAGTTCCTCTCTCTCGATTGTTTTTTTTACACAGAAGCCACTGGATGTACATGGTATCCACCAGAATTGATAGGCCATTCTCTAAAATCCCATATACCTTGCTTATCAATCCTATGAGAGTGAGATTTCAACTCCTTGCCTGGCTGGAGCCAAAGTCTCTCCTCGTCCCATTTAGGCATTAATACCCAGGCCCCTATGCACTTACAACTCTGATTCTCAGTTTTTCTTCTTTTCTGTCAGCTAGTAACCCCTAACTTTTTTTTTTCTTTTGAGCTCGGGCATTCATTTCTTTTTAAGTTATATTTTATCTAGCATTTTTAGGTGTTAGTGGCAAGATTTTTCATATCAACTGAGTCCACCATCTTGCCTGAATTGCGATATTTGCTCAATGTACGAACTTGCTTTAAAGTATCTGCTTTTCAACCACAGCAATCTGATTCACATCCTTAACATATAATTGATCAAAACAGCCTGCACCTAGGTTGCATCCAAAAGCTAACACTGGTCATGTATCAGTTCCGGCACCTCTTGACATCCGTTCTCTTTCTGCCTCAACACAGATTATATTGTGCCCCTTCCCAAGATAATGTGCACACTTTGCGTATATTCTGCAAGGTGACAGAGAAGGGAAGAGCTGTGTGTAATCAGCAGTGAAAGAGCTCATTTGCCCTATTTTTAGTGTATCTGGATCCTGATTCACATGATAAAAATCTTTGTTTTAGTTTGAAGACACAGATAATGAGTGTGTCTTTCTGCTGTTGCTTAAGGTGCAGCCTTCCCCATTTGTGAAGGCAGGTTTACTAAAAGTGATTAATAATGAATAAAAGATGGCAATTAAATGCAATAAAATGAATCACAACTTTTTGGAGAAATTGAATCTGATGTTAATTTGGTGATCAATAATGGCATTTGGAATTCTGTTTCACTTTATAATTTATCTTTCTCGCTACCCTTCACACCTAAACCAATTTACAAGAGACAATTGTTGGTACATGAAATATATAGCTGTTCTAGATATTATGAGTATACTGTTCATCTTTTCAGAATCAGCAAGCTCTTGATTATGTTCCATAAATAGTCACTTTCAATTAATTTATCCTTTATTCACAGATTTATCCTGAAGTTTTCACATGGATGTAACCTAATAAAAAAATCACAATGTGGCCAACAGGGAAAAAATAACACATGTTTGGTGAGATGTTTACTGATGCTAAAATAGTATAGGTAAAATTTCATTAATATAAACTATTAGAGTAGAATAGCATCAAATTTTCTTATTGTATAATACTGAAAATATAATTCCATTCCCTCTCTCTGAATACTTTTTGGCCTTTACTCTCCAGTTTTGTTTTTTTTTTTCCTTTATAATGCCCCTTTTATGAGTAGATGTTCAGATGTCATTGTGTATTTTATAAACTATAAATATTATTTGAAATATAATTTATATGGTATCAAATACTTTTATATATGAAATATAAATGTATGTTCAAAAAATAAGTGCACAAATCACAAGAGGAAAGTGTAAAAATGATTGTCCATAAAATCTGTAGTAGTTATAATATTTATTATAATATAGCATTTTAAAAATTTATATTTAAACCAAAATGAAATCAAAAAAGCATTAAGTAACTCAGCCCCTCACCACCCAAGGCCTTGGCACAGGATGGGATGGGTGGGGAAGTGGTTGGGGAAAGCGCTGGGCTTCCCTGGTACCTGGGCTGGGGAGGACAATGCCAACCTCTCGGAAAAGCCCTGCATCCTCTGTGGCAATTCATTCAATGAGATAGGAGAAGAGTAATGGTAAGCACAGAGGGAGATGTCTAGATTGATGGCTGAGGCAGCATTTTAGGTTGTTCACAGACTGTGTGAGGCACACAGAAAATCTAAGAGGGGAATCGAGGGGGGCCCAGAGAGGTGCAGAAATGCTGAGGAGCAGGTGGGCCTGAAGAGTCCTGTGGCTGAGATGACCAGGTGCAGCAATGCAGACTCTACAAACCAAGGCAATGGTGGGCCCATGTACTGGCACATGCCCATATGCTAGGAACTACCAGTTTTATTATCACCAAATGCCATAGTAAAAGAGGCCACTGGAAGCTAAGGAGAGGGAGAGAGAAGAGAGGGATAAAAATTTACCTATTGGGTACAATGTACACTATTCTGGTGATGAGTAAACTAAAAGCCCTGACTTCAGCATTATACAATTCACCCATGTAACAAAGAACAAGTGTACCCCCTTAACCTACTAAAATAAAAAATACTAACTATGACAATAAATACATGAATTTATAGATGAAATTGGTACACCCTAAGCTACAAACTTGGCAGGAAGTATTGTATTTAGTCTCTCTATGTTTGATTCATGGCTAACACTCAACATGTCTTTATTGAATGAGTGTTTTACAAAGTTATAAGACGTTCATGTTTTCATCCTAGAAGAAAATAACCTTTGTCCAAATCTAGTTATACTTACAAAAGCAAGCTGGCAAATATTATTTATAAGCAACATCTCAAAAATAAAAACATCCTCAGCATCAAAGAGAACTGGGATATACTTTGTCTCCTACACTAACCCATTTTGTGACCTCACTCAAGTTATATCCCCTCCCCAGTTCTCAGTTCAAAAATGTGTAAAAGGAGTTTGGACCAATGACCTCTAGAGTTTTCCAATCTGTGCTCAATTTCTTCACATATATTTCCTATGTGAAGCAAACAACACATATTCACCACTACCACTAGCACAATTCTGCTTGTCACCCCACCTTAAATGACCTTTAATGTTCTGTGGGCTTCAATCAGTACAGAGATAATAGAGATTATAGGAGTGATGTAACAAGGCCATGTATTATACTAGCCTTTATGGTAACAATTCTGCCTGCACTATGCACAAGATTCTGGCCCCTAGCTTCTACATGCTGTGAATGCTGGGAGGGCTGGGATCATTTCTACTAACTTTTTGTCAAGTCACCAGAACGTTTTATGGTAGTTGGCGTGAGGTAGGTGATGATAATATTTGTTTACTGAATGGTAAAAAGTCTCCTTCATGAATTAGAATATCTAGTTACAAGGAAGCTTTGACTACAGTTGGTTGTGCATTTTCAAAACAAAATAGAATAAGATAGTACAAAAAAATGTGTGCTGAACCCACTAGGAATCAAGGACTATAATTTTTCCTGGAGATACAAAATCCTCGCCCTGAAAAATTGAGTGTGACAAACACATAGAAGATTATTTTTCTGTGATATGGTGGAATAGAAATAAGAAACATGAACACTTAGCCCAGCCTGGAAGGAGGCTCTGGCAAGGCATTTGTGGAGGATATGATCTCTGAGCTGAATCTTGGAGGACAAGTAGAATATAGACAGGTAAAGAAAGGGAGAAAGACACTCCACGTTGAAGTAACAAGCTATGAATGAAGGCATGCAGTTATAGAACAGTTCTAGTCTCTCCTAGGATTTCCAATTACAGGAGACCATTTAGCAACCAATAGCGACTTGGAAAATCTAATATACGAGTTCTGAGCAAGATGGATGTGAAGTTATTTAGTAATTAACTAGACTGTGGTGGTTAATTCCAGAGGGAATCCTAATCGAGAATCCATTTAACTGACTGCCTCTTAAAAAGTTGAAATATAGCACAGCTGTGACAGCATTCAGTCCAATGCTTCTGACAGGAAAATGTAATTATTAATTTTGAATAGATTGAAATTGAGTACTTTTTTAAAATTCCAGGACAAAAACATGGTCAAGGAAAGCCAGCTGTGATATAGAAAAAGTGGTTGTTTGTTGATATCTATCTGCCATTGGTCACAGCAGTTTACCTGTAACACTGCAGGTAGATGAAGCATACCTTCAGGGAGTGTGTCTGAGGTTACACTCCTGAAATGCATACTTCATGCAAAATTTTCTGAGAATTACAATGTTAGATTTTTAGGATTTTTCCTGCCCTGTTTTGACTCCTGCTTCATGTTTTTACTGTGATGCCAGAAATACAGGTCCATTTGAGAATATGTGACTGATAAAGGTTTGTGTAAACTTTCTAAACCACTCATTCTGACACAGTCAAGCAAGGCACCTGTGAGAACCCACATGCTGTTCTTAAACTTTATCTTCTCTGTACATAATATTCTGTATTTAGCTCATTCGTTTTTCTTATCACAATGCTTATTCTGATTTCCTTTTGTATTCCACACTAGACTACATCCTCCCAGGGAAGAGAGCCCTTATCTGTCATGGCTGTATCTTCCATGGCTAACCCAGGCTTGTACGTCATAGATACTCGGGAATGTTTCCAGGAGCTAATGAACGGCTGTTGTTGTGCGTTACATAACAGCATGGGAGCACATGTCAGCATTTAGGAGAAAATTCTAAGCATGAAATATACTATGCCACAACTTTGCCTCTCACAAGGCTGCTTTGTAAAAACATCTTCTGTTACTCTGCCATATGCCTTACAACCTTTCCTTTTTTTTTTTTTGTTTCCTGATTGCCACTTTTTAAGATTACTACTGCCAGCTTAATCATTGCCTCCTTTCCCGCCCTTCTTGTTGAAGGTGGGTATCATTTCAGCCACCTCTTCTGCACTTGTCTTATCATGGCCTTCTTTGCTCTTCAGGGATGATGCCTTCACAAAGCAAGGAAGTCCTAGGCCAAAGCTTTTCTTTCCTAACATAGTTTCCTTAGATGATTCACCAAAAACCAGTTCCTCAGTGCTTTGGGTTTATCTCCATATTTCCCCTAGTAACTTTCTAAAATGTTACCTTGCTTTTGTCCCTCCATGTCCCTTTCCCATTCACTTTGGGAGATAGGGTATTGATCAACAAAACAGAGCACACTACCCTGCCTACAAACCCATCTGCAATGCCAATATCATTGCATTTTCCCCCTTTAGTCTTGGAAATGCCTTTCTTTCTTTTCAGGGATAAACTCTTTCCTTGGGCTCTTGATCCCAATCCTTTCTCTTTACCTAAGTTGTTTGCTCTATCAGTTATAATACTTTTCCTATAGCTTAACTGTCCCCCCCACACTAGATCATTCCTCTTCTCTCTCTGTCCATATGTGTGTGTGTGTATACACACACACACCTATACATATATATATAAATATACACACATGCACAGATATATATATATATATATATGTATATATATAAAATTCCTGATAAAAGGCCTCCCTTAACTCCATACCTACCTCCAGATATAAGTCAGTTTTCTGCTCCATTTTCAACCATCATTTCACTTTCCCTCTCACTCTTCAGTATTCAATTCATTGTGATTTGGCTTGTATGCCTGCTACCCCACAGAAACTGGTCAAAGGTTACCTACTGAAAATGGCCATATTAACTAATCCAAAGAACCTGTCTGCCACAAATGATATAGTGGAACTTCCTTCTTAAATATTTCAAAATTGCTGGTTTCCATTATATTCTTCCCACCACCTCCATTTTCCTCTTACCTTTTGAAACCACTGATCCTTGGTTTTCTTGATGGTCTGTTTCTCCCCAGATTATATCTTAAATATTGGTGTTTTCCCAAGGATTTTGTACTATGCCCTCTCCACTTCACTTTCTATCCTGCCCTTTCTCTGGGTTTTACCTGCTTCCTACACAACAATGACTCCAATGCATTGTCATTACCTGTGATCCCTCTTCTGGGGATAATCAATTAGATAATCAATTGTCTATCATACCAACTGAGCATCACCACATAGATGTTTCAAGCAAACCTAAACTAACATTTAAAATCTGTTGTTGTTGTTGTTTACATACTAACTCCAGATTTATTCCTCTCATGTATCCTCTATTGCAGTGCATTTTTCCATTATCCACTGAATGACTTGAAATAGAAATCTGGTGAGTTGATTTACTTCTTCTACTCTATCACTCTCTATCTCTGTTTTATGTCAGGGTTTGATCAGAAAAATAGAACCACTAGAAATGACAGAAAATATAGATTTATATTGGAATTTGACTCTAAGGAATTGGGGATGCTGGTTAAACAATTTATGTATGGCTATTGCTTCTTCATCTGGTGCTGGGTCTGGCTCAGGAAAAGCTAAAAAAAAACCAGCAAGAACTACAGAAGCTGTGGCCCCAGCAGTTGTCTAAGCCAAAAAGGTGAGCCAGTATGTCAGCAGCAATGTGTGTGAGCTGCAACTGGCCCATTGCCCCCACTTACATTCCTGCATGAAAAAACATATTACTACTGTTTTGCATCTGCCTTCCAAATCTCCCACAAAATATTTCACATGACCCACGTTAACCTGGAGCTATGAAGTAAAGGGAATGAGAAACATGGTTCTGTAATAATAATTGACACAATACAAATTCATTACAACATGCAGTTAGTTAACAAATCCTGCCAGGCTCTAAAATCTGTCCTTTTATCCACATCACTGCTGGAATAACCCAGTTCAATTTGAAATAATCTCCTTCCTGGTGCACTAGCCTCTTCACTGGTTTCCTTTCATCTAGTCCATTCTACATCCATGAATCCATCCTTCATAGCATCCCCACACTGCTCTACCTATAAAAACTAAATCTGGCAGTGTTAATCAACTTACACATAGGGTTCATATCTCCCCAAAAAATTAAGTCCAAGTGCTTTAGCCAATATAAAAACCTTTAAGATCTGGTCTCCTGTCCATTATTCTTGCCTTGAACTTGAGCAACTCTGGAATGTATACGGTATCTACTTCCCTAATCATATAAATGTATTAATTTGCTCATGCGGTACCCTCTGTCTCAACAACTCCCTACACCATTTTACTCCATGCATAGTTAACCTGGCTAAATCATTCTTATCCAGCAGAGACGCAATTTTATTGGAAAAATCTTTCATGGATTTCCATCCATTCTTCCTCTTAAGCTGGCTTAACTCTCCCTCATTTGAGCTCTGATAGCAGCCATACCCTGGGCATTTCATAGCAAGCATGACATAATTTTGAAATTATCTATCAGTCCTCTCTGCTCTTGGGCAATAGATCCTTTAGGATAAGGACTGAGATTGGTGTATTTTTTTCTTGCCAGACCTAAATCAAGTTTGATGCATAAAAGATGTTTGACAATGTTAGCTAAACGAAACTGAATTGACAATGCCTTCATATTGTCCAGCAAATATACGCTGCCACTGGCCCTGTGATGCCAAGGAATGAGAAAATAGAGGAAAATACACCATATTTTACATATTTTATTTTATGTCCAGAGAGAACTATTACCTTATCTCCTTCCAATGTGTGCCTTCTAGTACTTCTCTCTAAGAAGATTTCAATGAGATGAGAAAATTAAACCCTAAGAAAATTATAAAGGTTTTACTTTCTATGAAGAGATAATGGCCTTATGGAAATTTTATGTATTTTTTTAATTCTTACATTGAAATGGGTTTGATACTCAAGAAAATTAGTTTAAAAATACAAGATTTATAAGAATTCAATAAAGTTATCAGATACACAGTGAATTTGTAAAAATCTATAACTTTATTTTAAACCATCAATGAATAGTTAGAAAACATATTGAAACAAATAACCTGATTCCCAATCTGAAACTTCACTGACTTGGATAAAGGAAGATTTGAATAAATGACTATAAGAAGTTCCTGTCCGAAAAGAGAAGTTATTCGAAAATGATGTCAATTCTTTTTATTGTGATTAATAGGTTAAATGCAACTTGCTCAAAATCTAAAGAAAACATTTGAAGACTTTAACAAAATCATCTAAATGCTCATTTGGAAGTGTAAGTGGACAAGCATAGCTACATAAATTTTGAAAAAGAACAGTCATTATAGGAACTCAAACCTTTCAGATATTTAAAAATGTGTCATAGATCTAAAATAATTAAAACATTGTACAAATGAATGAAAGATTAATGAAGTAGAAAAATAGTTCTAAAGCACAAACTAATATGTATAAGAAATTTAAAAGATGAAGGCAGCATTGTTCAATAATCTAGGCTGAGACAGTGGCCTATAAATGCAGAAGGAAAATGAAATAAGCTTCTGCTTCATTCCAAAATCCCAAATATATTCCAAATGGATGAAAGGACTATATATTTTTAAAAAGGGAGACTATAATTCAGTGGTTCTTAACCAGGAGTGATTTTGAAGCTGCTAAGCTTGCTACAATGCACAGAAAATCCCCTCATAATAAAAAATCACCCAGTCACAATGTCAATAATGCCAATGAGAAACCTTGATGTAGTCAAAAAGGCAAAAATCCATGATGGTTAACTATTCATAGTATTAGCATAATTAACAATTTAAGGAACCGACATGACAAATTGACTGTAAAGTGTGATTGGCTTTTTTAAAGTGTAAGAAATACGAATTTTAGGGTGGTTTCAATTAGAATTGGGAATAGGGTATATTAGGGTCCAACCAAAGGACAGAAACCACCCAGCAATTTGAGCAGGAAATCTTTTATATAAAACATTATTAAGTATAACAGAGTTTGGAATAATGAGAGAATCACCGGTAAGAAGTAAAGAAAACTCTAAGGAATATAGAATTAACAGATATAAGGAGCAGTCACAACTCCTGGAGCTGAAATGGAGTATCCGAAAAAGAGATCCCCCCATGTGCTGATGCAGATTTGCTGAAGAGGGCATGGCTCATGGGATGGCAGAGAAGTGCTGTGGTGTCATCATGCTGGTGGAAGTTGCTAAAAATCTGTTCTCTAGATGTAAGTAGTTAGGGTGTGTATATCAGTTGAGCCTACCTAAATTACAGTGGTAGCGTTTTCTCCCTCCAGCATTTCCTTTTCTGTCACAAAGATTACACAAAGGCTATGGTAGATCGCACCCCCAATGGACTCCTGTCATTGATAGTTAAAACCTATTCTTCTCCCAAATTCCTGATTCCAGGCCCTTGCGATGCGCAGGTGGATTTTCTGCTGTTGCATTGTGTGAGATACTTCTATGTCCTTATGATCTCTCCCCTTTTTTGCTTAAGCAGAGAAAGAGAGAGAGACATAATAAAAACAGGCAAATGACATGAATAAAAATTAAAGAAGAAATTCAAATGGCTAATAAACTTGCAAAACTGTTCAGCCTTTCCAATTTCTAATTCTTAACTGTATAGTACTTCTAAGTATTAAAGAAGGTTTTGAAAAGTTATGCAGAGGTATAATGTTCTCTCTCTTTTTTAGGATTTTATTCTTTCATCACTTATAGATTATGTCAGTTGGGAGTTGGTGTTAGATAAATTACTCTCATATATGTAATTGTAAATTCATCACACCACTAAATGGTCTAGGTGAAATAAAGTATAAGAGTAAGGGCAAGCATTTAGCAACAGGAAGTCATCATGGAGCATAAGAATTGAAAAATGCAGAATAAATATCTTGTCTTCCTGAATTAATTGATCTAATCAAGAAGCATGTTGCTGCTGATGCCATGATTACTGTGATAGACCCACAGGGGAAGCTGAAACCTCTGTTTGTTCTTGTGCTGAATGTTATTACAGAATTTATTATCCTGGAACTGACACATTTTCAAAACATTGCATTAAAATTAACTAAAAACTATAACCAGAGAATTTAAGAATGAAGATCAAATATTCAGCATACCAAATAGTTTTATCTAAATATGAGCAAGCCCCTATAATAAATAATAGCAGTTAAAAATCATTGAAAACTTACTAGATGCCAGGCACAATGACTAGTTCATTACATTATCTCATTTCACCGACTTTTGAGGTTGAGTACTAGTATTATCACTGTTTTACAGTTGAGGAAACTATGGCTGAAAATATGAAGTAAATGGTAGTACTTGGATTCAAACTCTTATCTATCTGACCATAAAACCTATGCTTATTAGATGAAATATAAATATACTTATGCCCATTAAATTTTAGTTGTATGATTTTATTCTGATTTTAAAAGTAAAACTTGTACCTTTGGGAAAAAATAAAATTTTAAAAAGTCAGGACTTAGAACTTCTTCCATTGCTGGCAGAAACAGTCTGCAACACGGATATTACTGAAGCTTCCATAGGGAAGACAAGTATTTTCTGTGACATATCCACTAGCACACAACTTCACAAGTCTTCTTTTTGAGATCCTCTAGTTTTGCTAATAGTCAGGAGCTTTCCATCTTTACCTTTCCTTCACCTAATATTTAATCTGTCTAGCTCTTCTCTTCCTTGTTCCCAGATCCCTTTTCCCCATCCCTGCATAATTTTTTTGTTCTTATTCAGGAAAAGTCAGTCTGGTTGCTGCTCCAAAAAGCAAACTCGCATACACACAGACATCACCTCACTCAGCAAATAAAGGGTCCTCCAGTTACCAGAAGAGCCACTCTTATAGGAAACTCTTCCTAAAAGAAGGATTGAATAATTAATTTTGTTTTCTTTTTTCATTGACACTGCATACACTTTAAATTTTCTTATAACTGATAAAAATGATTTTTTTTGTTTTTAATCTCAATATGTTAGAGTCAGAGAAACTCAATTAGAAGACATTGCATTGAATAGATGTAGAACCATCATTCTAATTTTATTTTGTAAAAAAATGTGAAGTAACCTTAAAGTTAAAAAACATGATACAGTTTGATATTTTTAAAATGCCTGTGCCATTTCCATATT
>CM052443.1:105915385-105930903 GCA_028533085.1 Varecia variegata | reverse complement strand
AAAAAAAAAAAAGAAAAAGAAAAATGTTAAGCACAGAAAACCTTCATTTGTGCATTTCTAATAAATCTGGGCATTATACAAGTAAAATGTCGGTAGTTCTAGCATTTGACTTCTAACAAATGAATTCTGTAACCTG
Organism: Varecia variegata; assembly: GCA_028533085.1. NCBI lineage: Eukaryota > Metazoa > Chordata > Mammalia > Primates > Lemuridae > Varecia > Varecia variegata. The sequence goes on along the minus strand of CM052443.1, from coordinate 105,930,767 downwards.
GTGGAAATAGTTATTACTTTTTAGCTTACTGCAATTCATTTTTCATTGCCCAAAATTCTGTAGCCTAAAATGAGAAGGAAAGTACATCTTTACCCATGAGGGATTGTGACAAGTTCTTAATTATAATTGAGGAGCATTATGAAAATGTGTAAGTGGTATATAAATTATACAATCCTATATTCACCTTCAGGATAAGGAAAAAGTGGGACTTTTTCAGTTCTCCTCATATACGTGACGTTTGTAGATCAGGCCTGGAAGGGGCGTCTCGTATTTGCTCATCTGCACTTTCTTGGCCAGAATTCCATCACAGAGCCCCATTGACTGCAAGGGGAGTGGGAAAGATGGTCTGTCAGTGTGTCCAGAAACACCAATGAAGGTGAGCACCAACTGTCCATGTCACAAGGTCACTGTCTTGACGTTGTATTTAATATGAAATCCCCCAGGATGCTGAGCAGTTCTAAAGCCACAGAAGAAAAAGAGATGTGCAAGGATTCTGTCTTTTAGGTCACCATTACCACTCCCCAATTTTAGAGATCAGAAAAAAAGAAATACAAGGATATTGAGGTTAAAAAACTAATTCGTGGGAGAGTTGCGACAGTAACTCAAATCCCTAGTTCAGTGTTCTTTCCACCATACCACATGCCTTCCAAAAACCAAAGTATTGACATGTGGTATAAAGATTTGACTTAATATGATGCAACTCTGGAAGTTAAAATGAGAAACAAGGGGTTAAAGTGAAAGAGAAATTATTTGTGTTCAATTTATAATATATAGTTGTCCCAAGAAGGCATGAGCTACTTAGTAAAACAACAAATTTACTGAAGGAGTATTAACTGAAAACTCTGTGGCATTTCTCAGGCTGTTGCTGAAGTAGACTTCTGTCAGGTAAACTCAGGGCTTCAACTAGTAAAAACTGTAATACAAACATGTCTTTACTGTCCTTTTGTGGTCAGAAATGTAAATATTTTGTGGTTTTCTCTGTAGAAAAAATGTTCTTAACTAATAAAAAATGTAAAATGTAAAAAATGTAAAATTTTTCACTTTCATGAAAAATGCCTTTATTTTATCAAGATGCAGAGAAGAGAAATGGGTAAAGCCTCAGCCTTGTGTCAGTCCTGACCTAGGCCAGATATTTTCGTAGATATTTGGTACCATCAGCCTCATCAATAATGCGTCTCTGAAAGGAAAGAAATAACAGGAGTTCTAATTCTCCCCATCCCTCCTTCAAGACATCCAGGGAATTATTTCCCTGACCCAATATCATCATAAATACTCTGATAGGTTTCATTTGAAAGAAGATAAGTTCATATTGAAGGTTTTTGCAGACTGTACTTGATCTCTCTGGATAGCTTATTTTAATTAAACCTAGGATTTTATGGATTGATAGGATACAGCTGGATACGGAGGCGCTCTACTGGCCTAATAGAATAGACAAAGTAAGAAACCACAAACTGGAATGGCTTCCTCTGTGCCAAACTGTACCACATACGGTTGGTGGTCCTCACTTTGAACCAGAACACATCTTGGTGTGAGAAAAGGGACATCAAGGAAGCTTGTTAGGTGGGTTCAGGACCTTACAACGGAGACTCATGTGGAATTTGTTAATGTTTAGTTGCAGGCATGATCTATGATTTGTGTGAATCTCTTTTAATAATTCAATATTTTTAAAAAATTTAATTGACAAAAGTTATATGTGTTTATCCTGTACAACATATTGTTTTGAAATACATACATTGTGGAATAGCTAAATTGGGCTAATTAACATGTGCATTATCTCACATACTTATTTTTTTGTGATGAGAATACTTAAAATCTACTCTCAGCAATTTTCAATAATATAATACATTTTAGTAACTATAGTCACTATGTTGTAAAATAGATCTCTTGAACTTACCCTTCCTATTTTAACTGAAATTTTGTCTTCTTTGGCCAACATCTCCCAAGCACCACCACCACGGACCCTGGTAACTACCGTTCTATTCTTTACTTTTGTGAATTCAACTTTTATAGATTCTACATATAAGTGAGATCATGTGGTATTTGTCTTTCTGTGCCTGGCTTATTTCACTTAACATAATTTTCTCCAGATTCATGTATGTATTACATATAACATCTTTATCTATGAAATATTGTCTGTGCCATGCATAACAACCACTCACCAAATGATTTTCTGACCTTGACACAGCAACTGCTTATCTCACCATAATTTAGACTAGAAACCATCCTAAATATCAGTGATGTAAAAATGTCAAGAATAGTGTTGTGCATTAAGATAATTATAAATGATATTAAGCATAATATCAACCTAAAAAATAACATTTATGGAAAATTGTCTTAAAATTATGACCCCAATAAAATTACTTAGCCTCTTTGTGTCTCCTTTCTTCATCTGCAAAATGTAAGAATTAAATAAGCTGTTACATGTAAAACAATTCAAATCTTGTCTGGCACTAGGATGCACTCAATATATACATTAGCTGTTAATATATAGTAATAGAAAATGAAATGTAATAATATTAAAGCAAATTTGAAGAAAGGGGAAGAGAATGAGGGGAAATATTTGTAAACTATGCATTTAATAAGGGATTAATATCCAAATATACAACGAACTCAAAGAACTCAATAGCAAGAAAAAAATAACCTGATTAAAAAATGGGCAAAGGACCTAAATAGACATTTCTCAAAAGAAAACAAAAATGGACAATAAGTATATGAAAAAGCGCTCAATGTCAGTAATCATCAGACAAATACAAATTAAAAACAATGACATATCACCTCACACTTGTTATAACAACTATTATCAAAAAGACATAACAAATGTCGATGAGGATGTAGGGAAAAGAGAACCCTTGTGCATTCCTTGGTGGGAATGTAAATTAGTATAGGCTTTATGGAGAAAGTATACAGTTTTTTTGAAAATTAAAAATATCCATAAAAAAGAAATTTGAGTATCATAGATGTGTTCTTGGCTTGTTTGTATTCTTCTCCAAAATAAAAATTCTTCAGAAATAGTTTGATTAAAAAAAAAAAATATCCAGCAATCCCACTCCTGGCCATATATCCAAATGAAGTATATTCAAATCAGTATATTGGAGAGAAACCTACACTCCCATGTTCATTGCACCATTATTCACAATAGCCAAGATGTGGAATCAACCTAAGTGCCTGCTGATGGATGAATGGATGAAGAAAAAATAGCATGTGTGTATATATCTATTTTCATATTGTATATGGAATTCTATTCAGCCTTTAATAAAAAGGAAATCCTATCATTTGGTACAGCATGAATGGACCTGGATGACAGTATGTTAAGTGAAATAAGGCAAGCACAAAAAGACAAATACTGCATGATATCATTTATATGTAGAATCTAAAATAGTCAAACTCATAGAAGTAGAGACTAGAATAGTGGTTACCAGGGAGTAGGGTAGGGGTATATTGGGGAGATATTTGTCAAAGGATATAAAATTTCAGTTAGACATAAATAGAAGTTCTAGAGATTTATTGTACATCATGGTGAGTATAATTAATAACAATGTATTATATTGAAAATTACTAAAAGTATAGATTTTAAGTGTTCTCACCACACAAAATAAGAAAGTGAGGTAATGCATATGTTAATTAGCTTGATTTAGTCATTGCACAATGTATGCATATTTTAAAACATCATGTGGTACACAATAAATATATAATGATTTCTGTCAATTGAAATAAGTTAAGAAAGAAAAAAGATAAAATATAAGGAAATCCTATCATTTGTGACACATAGATGAACCTAGAGGACATTAGTCTAAGCTCATTAACCAGGCACAGAAAGATAAATACTGCGTAGTCTTACTAGTGTAAGGAATTTTAAAAAGTTGAGTTTAGAGAAGCAGATAATAGAAAGATGGTTGCCAGGGGCTCTGGGGTGAGCGAGTGGGAATGGGGAGATGTTGGTCACAGGGTACAAAGTTTCAGCTTAATAGAATAAATAAGTTCTAGTGACCTATTGTACAGTGTGGTGACTATAGTTAACAATAATATTTTGTATTTTTGAAAATTGCTAAGAGAATCTATCTTAATGCCCTCACCACAAAATACTGATGAGTATGTGAGGTGATGGATATGTTAGTTTGATTTAATCATGTCACAATGTATACATATATCAAAACATCATGTTGTATTCCATAAATATATACAATTTTTATTTGTCAATTATACCTTAATAAAGCTGGGGAAAAATGGGAGGGGGAAAATCACTCATCATTATATCTCCCTAAACAATTTAGCTACTCTTGTTCAATCCCTGTCTAAATATACTCACATTTTTTCCTTTTCTGTTTTCAGAGACAGGGTCTTGCTCTGTCACCCAGGCTGGAGCAGAGTGGCATGATCACAGCTCACTGCAGCCTCAAACTCCTGGCTCAAGTGATCCTCCCGCCTCAGCCTCCCAAGTAGTTAGGACAACAGGCATGTGCCACCATACCTGGCTAATTTCTTTTTATTATTATTTCTTGTAGAGACAAGGTCTCTGTATGTTGTCCAGGCTGGTCTTGAACTCCTAAACTCAAGTGATTCTCCTGCCTCAGCCTCCCAAAGTGCTGGGATTACAGGTGTGAGCCACCATACCTAGCCTACTCACGTTGTTTACATCATTCTAATTACAGTGGGTTTACAAATCATTTTTTGAAGACAAACTAAAAAAGTGAGCCTATGGCACAATCTCTACATTTAAAGCCCTGAAAATACATATATACTTACCCCCAAAACTTAAAGAAAACAGGTAAACCACTTGATTTATTGAGCTGCTGGGAGTGTGGATGATTTTCTTCCCTTTTGATCTGGCTTAATATTGTTAGTTCAATAAGAGGGGTTAAGTCTTAAAACTGAAACTACTAGGAAAGCATTGAATCATGAAGGATCCTAAAGGACAAAATATGATTTCTTCTGTGCTTGCTACCATCTTATTACTTATGTACTTGTGAATAAAGGTAGTTAAGAAATCACTTCTTATTTGATAGCATATTTCATGTCAGACTTTCAGAATAGGAGAACTACTGTATTTGAACAACAATAAATTTGGAAAGTCATTTCAAGAAGACCATTCACTAGAGCAAGGACATGTTTTCCCATAATATTCTAATCTGCCATCATGTTGCCCCTTTTATCAAAAATGAATTAATAAATATCTTAATCTACCTAGTAGCCATATGTTACATCAATAGAATGACCTCCATTACAAGTGTAGCTAAAGTGACAGGGCCTTCTTTATAAATAATAGTAGATGTGTGTAATGACAGATATTGATATTAGCTTTTTAAATCATTTTCTCTAACCCATTATAGCTATCCTTTTATGATTCAACTTAGCAGGTGAATTTATTATTAACTCTATGCTTTCTATTATAGCTATCCTTTTATGATTCAACTTAGCAGGTGAATATATCATTAACTCTATGCTTTCTAAATGGGAAAGGAAATATCTTATGATCTGTCTGCATGCATTATATCTATCATATCATATAACTTTAACAATATCCTTTTAGCTAATTATTTGCCGTTTATAAATGAAGACATAAAGGTTAAGCTTACAGAGATTGTAAGCACTATCGATGGGATATTAATCCAGGTCTGACTGGCTCCAAAGATTCATTCTTTTTTCACTACAGCATAAAGATCAATAAGCAAAGTTGCTTATGAAACTGGATGATCACATCTTAAGGTTTGAATTTTATAGCAAAAATGAGAATACTTTAGAGCTTTTAGGTTCATATACGATAATGGCATCCATCTTAATCTGAATCTATCCATGTGTTCTCCAAAAAAAACACGCATACGTATGAACAAGAAAAACAAATAAAACTACACATGCCATACATGTACAGCTTAACTGAGAGACAAAGCTATGGTCTGAATGTGTCCCTCAAAGTCCGTGTGTTGGGAACTTAATCCCCAACGCAACAGTGCTAAGAGGTTAAGAGGTCTTTAGGTCATGAAGGCTGTGTCCTTTATTGCTCTTTCATGTGCTCTCTCACCATGGGCTGGTGCAGCAGCAAGGCCCTTGTCAGATGTGGCCCCTCCACCTTGGACTTTCTAGCATCCAGTATTGTAAGAAATAAATCTCTATTCTTTATAAATTACCCAGCTTCTGGTATTTTGGCATAGTAGCACAAAATGTATAGCACAAAATCTATTAAACTACTAGAACACTAAAATACAATTTATATGCAAGTGTGTAAACATGCATTTGAAAATTGCATATGAGATATAATTTTCCCCCAGAAATGTGGTATTCCCCATAAGACACAACTATATATCTCAGAGTAAAATAAAAATTATAATCTTGTATGACAGGAAACAGTGCATGCCTACAATAATATGTAGTTATAGGCTATGGCAGAATAGGCAGACATTATATTCCTTTGGAGTTATTTGCTGGTACTTTTGAATAAAATTGGGCTCCATATGTGACCTGTTCAAAGTAATTCACTGTTTAAGAATTATTATTATACTGGTTGAGGGGCCACATCTGGTGAGGGTCTTCTTGCTGGTGGGGACTCTGCAGGGTCCCTAGGCAACACAGGAACTCACATGGCAAGAGGGCTTAGTGTGCTAGCTCAGGTCTCTCTTCCTCTTCTTATAAAGTCACTAGTCCTACTCCTGTGAAAACCCACTAATCCATTAACTCATTAATGGATAAATCCATTCATGAGGGCATAACCCTAATAACCCAATCACCTTTTAAAGGCTCTACTTGTCAATACTGCCACATTGGGGATTAAATTTCAACATAAGTTTTGGAGGGAACAAAAATTCAAACCATAGCAGGTGGTATATTTCATTTTTATACAATGCTGAAGGCCCCGGAGTCTTCTAGAAATTTTTGAATAATATACTTCTTAGACCACCTTTGTATATTCTCTGGGAACCCCTAGAATGTTCTTTTACATTACATGCTACATTAGAAAGCTGTAAATTGCATCATTGAAAAGCCTTGATGCTTGTCAAAACCAGTCTTTTTTAGTGTTTATATGAGGATGTCAACAAGGACTTTTCAAAGTGCATTGTAATGTCTTGTTTGCATGTATATCTTTAGTCTTAGCCATTGAGGTTTTTGTTTAGTAGAATGGCTAGCAAAGTAGAAGCCCCCTAAATATTTTTTATTTTGAAACAAGGTAAATTATCCTCAGAATTAAAACATAAAATTACCCTCTGCAAGAGTTTACTAAGAACCAACACCAAATTGGATAAGAGTAAGTAAGGACAGAATGGCCAAGCCGAAGAGTAGATCTATAGATGTATTGCTAAGGAAAGCTTGGAAAACACTCAAATCCAATCATGAAAACTAGTAAGTTTGCTTAGATTTGGAATGTAACTATAAAGCCTAGGTAAAAGATTGTCTTCATGTTTCTGCACTCAAACTGAGTGAGGTCTGAATGTCTCCAGCAGTAGTCTTTCCTCCCAGGGGTCCTGCTAAAGCTGCACCGTCCACTTAGATCAATACCAGCTTGCTATTAATATCATAAGCCAAGGCTGATCTAGCAGAGTAATTACCTAGTGAACCCAGAAGTCAAGTGAGCCTAAAGGGTAGAAATATCGTGTTTAAGGACAGAAATAGAGTCTCAGCTATTAGATGCAAGATCGAATATGGGGCTGAATACACAATGGGTAGTAGGCAGCCTTGAACTGTAAATGCACAAGGTACAAAGTAAAATTTCAGAATTGAAGGAGGGATTGAAAAAGACACATGGAGATGATCCACAACTTTACCTATGGTAAAGAGTAAGTGTTTCCCAGAGCATTCTCCTGAGTTTTGGGTCTATTGTGCTCAAGTAGATTGTCCTGAGTGAAATTCCAGATATGAAGTGGAGGGTGAGAGAGAAACTACCTTAGCCATTCTACACAAGTTATAAGTTACAGTAGACAAATATTGCATGCTCTCGCTTATATGTGAAAAAAAAAAAGTGGAACTCATAGTGAGAGTAGAATAGTAATTTCCAGAAGCTGGGGTTGAAGAAATGGGAAAATGTTGGTCAAAGGGTACAAACTTTTAGTTATAAGATGAATATATTCTGGAGACCTAGTGTATAGCATGGTGACTGTAGTTAATAATAATGTATTGTATACAGATGCTCCTTGACTTGCAATGGGGTTACAAGTAGCTCTTAAGTGTTTTCATCACACACACACACACACACACACAAATGGTAACCATGTGAGGCACTAGATATGTTAATTAACTTGATTGTGGTAATCACTTCAAACGTACATGTATATCAAAACATCACTTTGTACACCTTAAATATATATAGTTTTTATTTGCCAATCAAACATCAGTCAAGCTGGTGAAAAAAAAAAAAGAAGAAGAAAAAGAAAAGACCTTATTTCTTTTTGAACACTCTTCTTTGTGAAGATCTGAGTTTCTGAACTATACTATTTTCCTTCTCTCTAAATAACTTCTTTTAACATTTCTTGCAAGGCAGATCTACTGGCAACAAATTCCCTCAATTTATCCAGAAAAATCTTTATTTTTTTTTTCTCCTTTGAAGGATAATTTCACATAGGGCAGGACTTTAGGTTGGCAGGGTTTTTTCTCACAACATTTTAAATATTTCTTTCACCCTCTTCTTGCTTGCATAGTTTCTGAGGAGAAATTGGATATAATTCTTACGTTGTTCTAGAAGTAAGGCGTTTTTCTTTTCTTCTGGCTACTTTTTGTAAGGATTTTTTTCTTTATCTTTAATTTTCTGTAGTTTGAAAATGATATGCCTAGGTATAGTTTTTGTTCTGTTTTGTTTTTTTGTATTCATCCTACTTGGTGTTCTCTAAATTTCCTGGATCTGTGGGTTGGTGTCTGACATTAATTTGGGGAAATTCTCAGTCATTATTATTATTTCAGATATTTCTTCTGTTCCTTTCTCCCCTTGTTCTTCTGATATTTCCATTGTGTTTATGTTACACCTTTTGTAATTATTCCACAGTCCTTTAATATTCTGTCCCATGTTGTTTAGTCTCTGTTCTCATTGCTTTTTAGTTTTGGGGGTTTCTATTTTATATCTTCAAACTCAGAGATTCCTTCCTTAGCTACGCATATGGTTTGGACTTTTGACCCTTCCAAATCTCATTGGAAATTCGATCCCCAGTGTTGAATGTGGGGCTTAATGGGAGGTGTTTGGGTCATGAGGGCAGATTCTTCCTGAATGGCTTGGTGCCCTCCCTGTGATAATGAGTTTTTGCTTTATTAGTTCACACCAGGATTGATTGTTTAAAAGAGCCTAGGGCACTACCACCTCCCTCTCTTGCTCCTGCTCTTGCCATGTGATAGCCTGCTCTCCCTTCACTTTCCACCTTGATTGGAAGCTCCGTGAAGCCCTCTCCAGAAGCAGATGGTAGCATGATGTGTCTTATACAGCCTGCAGAGCCATGAGCCAAATAAACTTCTTACCTTTATAAATTACCCAGGTATTTCTTTATAGTGCAAAACAGACTAACGCAGCTATGTTCAATCTATTAATAAGGCCATCAAGGGCATTCTTTATTTCTGTTACAGCATTTTTCATCTCTAGCATTTCTTTTTGGTTCTTTCTTAGGATTTCCATCTCTCTGCTTACATTGCCCATATGTTCCTGCATGCTGTCTACTTCATCCATTGGCGCCCTTAGCATACCAATCATTGTCATTTTATTTTTTTGTTTTTGTTTTTTTATTTCAGCATATTATAGGCATACAAATGTTTAGGTTACATATATTGCCTTTGCCCCACCCAAGTCAGCTTCAAGCATGTCCATCCCCAAGACAGTGCACACCGCACCCATTAGGTGTGAATATACCCATCCTCTCCACCCCTCTCCCATCTGCCGGACACCCGATGAATGTTATTACTATATGTGCACTTAAGTGTTGATCAGTTAATACCAATTTGATACTGACTACATGTGGTGCTTGTTTTTCCATTCTTGTGATTACTTCACTGTCATTTTAAATTCCCAGTCTGATAATTCCAATTCCCTACCATGTGCAGTTCTAATGCTTGCTCTCTCTGTTAGAATTTTATTTTTTGCCTTTTAGTATGTTTTATAATTTTTTTTTCTTGATAGCCAGATATGAGGTACTGGGTAAAAGGAACTGTTGTAAACAGGCCTTCGGTGATGCGGTGGTAAGTTGTGGGGGGAGGGGAAATGTCCTCTAGTCCTGTGATTAGGTCTCAGTCTCTTAGCCATCATATGCCTCTGGACTGTGAACTTCACAAGTGCCGCCTAATTCCCTCCCATTTGGGTGGGACAGAATAGCTACAGGTGGCTGGAATTGGGTCTTTCCCTTCCCCAGGTGTTAGGCTCTGATAAAACTCCAGCAGGTCAGTCTATGGTTAAATAGTTTCTCCTGAGGCCAGACCTTGTTAAGAGCAGAGTGCTCTGGTGCATTTCAAAATGGTTCCTTTTTCCCCTTCGTCTACAAACACAAAGCGATTTTTTTCCCCAGTATTATCTGTGAGAAGCCTGGTAAAGCTCCTGGAGGTAAAATCCACAAAAGCGTGGAGGCCTCCCTAGGACTGCAGCCTCCTGGAGTTTTTAACTCTCCAACTTGCTCACAATGAGCCTCCAGCAATTCATCAACTGCAGTTCAGCTTTGCCAACCCCAGCGCTGGTCCCTGCAGCAGTTTCTGCTTTTGAGTCTCTTCTCCGGTAAGTCCCGACTCTCTGTATTTGCCTGTCTCTCCAATCTTGGGGGCAGCAGTTTCCCCTGTGTCCTCACCTCTCTTACGTGTTTAAGAAGAGCTGTTGATTTTGCAGTCTGTTCATCCTTTTACTTGTTGTTAGGATGAAGTGATGACTTCTAAGTTCCTTACATGTGGAACTGCTGTTTTTAATTAAATTTTTTTTTATTGTTTCATCACTGATATGATTTTCGGAAGTTATTTTTCGAAGATGCTGATTTAAATATTTAGCTCTGTGTTCTCCAAATAACCTCAATGTATCTACTCTGTGTTTATCTTAAGCGAGATGTTCATTAACCGGCATAGGCATGAAAATGCCCGAGAGCTGCAGGCAGGCTCGCTCTTGCAGAACCACCAGTGTCAAGATATCAGGGCAGGAAAGAACCTTAGAGATCATCTATTTAAATCATTTCCATGTTTTAAAAAAAAAAAAAAAAACAAGAAAAAAACAGAGGTCTAGATAGGGCCTGATCACTGACCCTCAACAACCAGTACTTCTCTCATCTCGTACAATGCTCTCTCCCCAATTTCAGAGCCTCATCCAGCACATCTGACACACATGCGTCTCCCCAGCCAGTGTAGAAATCCAGCTCTTCTATGCTACAAACCAAATGCATCTCTACCATCCAGTGTTAGAGGCGCACAGGACATTTCCTCATTCGCAGACATGTCAGTCCTTCTCTGACTCTTTTCTTCACTAAGTGCTACTGACATGTTAGGTACTTTCGGATCAGTACTGCAAAAAGTGCTGAATCCTCTCACAACTTCAGCAGACATATGGGCACCTTCCTGCTTCCACTGTTATAGACACTCCTGCCATTTTCATTAAGTTATTTAAACACATTCCATCCCAGGATAGCTATAGTACTAGATGGGAAAGAGTCTAGAACAGTGCTGTCCAACAGAAATTGCTGCAATGATGGAAATATCCTATAATTCTGAGCTGTTCAATACAGTAACCACTACCCAATTATGGCTATCGTGCACTTGAATATAAACAGCAAGTACCTTGAGTGGTAGAGTTACGGGAATTTGGTGGGGAAATATTAAGCTAGAAACTATCTCTTGTTAAACTATAAAATGCTTCTCATAGCTCATTCAACTTCTTAAAACTCCATACCACCGCCATGCAAAACTTTCTATTGTTACTCTCTAAGAATTGCCAGTTATTCTTAACCCTAGAAAATTTAGATCTTCCTATAAATGTGGAATTTGCCTTAATACCAGGATTTATACAATACTTGCTGAATGTCAGAAAATTTCCTCTGTAGGGAAATTATATAATATAAATCTGGGGTTGGATCCTGTTGTGGTATTAAATGTAGAGGGTTTTAATTCACTGCTATTTGTGCAAGGGGCAGGAGGAGGTCAGTGGTAGGTAGCTTCAAGCCTTTATGCATTTGGTGTTTGAGTCTTTCTATTTTAACTAATCCTCTAATTCATTTGTCCAGTTGTTCATTTTGCAAACATCTATTAAGTACTTAGGTGCTGGAAATACAGTGATAAACATAAGAGAAAAGTCCCTGTTTCTATGGGTTCATGGAACCTTTATTGTAGTGGCAGAGTCCAACAAGCAACTAGAGTATTTTAAAAAAAATAAAACTACCTAAAATAATGTCAGGTACTGATGTGTTATGATAAAATTTAAGCAAGGTAAAGATAAGTTGGAGACAATGTGGGTATTTTAGGCAGGGAGGTCTCAGGGGCCTCTCTGAGATGACATTTGAGCACAGACTGGAAGGAAGTGAGGGACTAAGTCGTGCAGGAAGCCAGAGCAAAGCTTTCAAGACAGAATCTAGCATGAGGGCAAGGTTGCTGAGGCTGAAATATGTTTCCTACATCTGGGAAAAGATGCCTTGCAAAGGCAGGGTGGTGCAATAGAGTGAGAGTAAGGGACAATGAGGGCTGATGAGGTCTGAGAGGTAGCCAAGAACTACCTGGGAAGTTCCTAGTAAAGTTCCAGATCAGACCAGAACCCATAGCCAAGAAATAAATTAGGTCAAGAATCCCTTTCATCATGTCCTGATTAAAGTTCAATGGCTTTGCAAAGTTTGCACATATGAATTATTTGAGTATCTTATTTAAATGCCAATTCTGAATAGCACGCTGCGTACAACAAAAGTTCCCAATGTATGATTGAAGGAATTAATCAAACCACAAGACATACTGCTATGTCAACATATAGAAAAGGAGTATTTCTTCAAAATATAGCAGAGTCTGGTGGTCTTGTAGGCTAAAAATATAATGAATAATTCTCAATAAACAACTCAGCATCATGACAATATTTTGTTGTTAACCTAGATTAACCTTTTTTAATTGAATGATGTATTATGAATTGTTTTTGAGTTTTCATAAAATATGATAAACAAAAAGGAGGAGTAATGCTTCAATTAAATTTCTTAAGCTAGTTAAGTGTTTTCTTTGTGCATAAACAAATCACTGCCACATAGATATGGCCCATAAACTTTATAGACTTATGACCTTTTCACTTTTCCAAAATGCTTCAAACAGTAGTTTATCAACAGATTGTCTATTAACTAATCAGCACATTGGCATTTGCCTGTTCTACCTCCCTTTCTCTGAATTTTTTTAGTGCAGCTCTTTTGATAGGCATCAAATCCAGTAATTAATGTGGCATACACAAAGGCATAGGCTAACTTGGCACGACATAGAATTAGTTCTGAGTAGGTTGAATCATTATTTGTCTTCATAGGTTTAATCAGAACAAAGAGGGCTGGAAGTTTAAATAGACTGTCTTGATTGGCTCAGGATGGGAAGTCTGTATATGGGATCAAAGTCAATGTCATAAGACAGACACTGGGAAATGATGTTATGATAATAAGGGTGTCCATACTGTACCAGTCTGGGTTCTCCAGAGAAACAGAACCAACAGAACTAATTATTAAATATATGTATCTTATACATATATTTTATGTACTTACAGATAAAATATATATTAAAATTACATATATAAAACTATGTTAATATAGTTAAAGAAATTTATTTTATTAAATTGGTCCATGCAATTTTGGGGGCTGACAAGTACAAAATGTGAAGGTCAGGCAGAGACTCAGGCAGGAGCTGATGTTGTAGTCCCGAGTCTGAAATCTGTAGGGCAGGTTGGCAGGCTAGAAACTTCATGAAAGTTGACACTGCAGTCTTAAGGCACTATTCCAGAAAAACCTCAATTTTCACGTTTAAGTCCTTTGACTGATTAGATGATGCCCACCTACATTACCAAAGACAGTCTCCTTTACTTAAAATCAACTGATTGTCTGTGTTAACCACATCTACAAAATATCTTCACAGCAGAAACTAAGTGTTTGATTAAATAATTGGATCCTATAGCCTAGCCAACTTGACACATAAAATTAACCATCACCCATACTAAACCACAGATCTCAGGTATCTACCTAAAAGCAAATGGAGCAGATGATTGATAATAATCCAAGCAACAGGCCATCCTCCAACTCTGAGTGTTGAAGTACTTAGAGATCTGGGTTTAGAGTAGAACATCCAAGAAGTGAGTACAAGAAAAGAAATGAAGCCTCTAACAGGCATTGGGGGACATGGCAGGCACTGTCACTGGGCCACAGGGAGGATAAGCAGAGGTTATGTTACTGGGTAATTGCTATAGAAGAGGACACAAGATGTCAAATGAACCGTTTTGAAGTCAGATCTAAGTTCAAATTCCAGCCCTACAATTATTGAGCAAGATATTTAACCTATGTTAGGTCTTACATTTTCACCACTAACATGGAGTTCATGATGCCAAAAAGACAGGCATGTGATAAAAATGAAATAACATCATATAAAATATGTTTAATGTAGTGCTTGTAACGTAATAGATGCTCAATTTTTTTAACTTTTCCTTTTCACTTGTAGAGAGGTTAGGATGAGATCTGAGAAAATTAAGGCACCCAGGTCAGAGTAGAGTCAACAGTAAGCAGTCTCAGCTGAGAACTGTGACTATTAGGCCAATCTTCTTCAGCTTTCCCTTTTCCATTTCCCAAAGGTCTGTGGCTATTTCTGAGTTCAAGAAAGGTTTGGCCCTGATTCCAGTATATTTCTGGAAGCTGAAAATTTCTTACAACCTGTGCAGTTCACGGTATCAAGACTTTTGGTTTATAATCTTTAAATTCCACGTGTCTCACAGCCAGGAGGGTCATTATTCAGCACTTAACTATGCAATCAGATAATTCTTGTAACATCATCAGCACAGGATCACAGGTAGTGAGCTAACGACCTAACAATAGGTGTTCCTCCTGGAGGAACACCACTGGGGTCACTTAAGGGTTAAATCTGCAAAAATTAATTCCCTCAACTTGTGCTCCAGGCTGTCCATATGGTCTCAGACTCTCTGGGAGGATCTTCCCAGGACAAATGCTACAGGGTCAAGTCACACAACTAGTATCTTCAGCACCTGGAGATACAAAAGGTAGCTGATTCATTAGAATCATTAGTGTCAGGTGCAAAAAGAAAACTCTGGCAAATCAGAGATGATCAAATAGTTTTGACACTTGGACACAGACATTATATAGAGATTAAGGGTAGGTACACAAAACAAAGAAAATGAAGGAGTCTTCTCCCCACCCCCTCCAAATCTTAACCAACTCCCCAAAAATATGCAACCATTTTCACAAAACAAGCCAATAGCCAATCAGAAAAATTATAGGATAAGTAAAGT
>CM052443.1:105891538-105914885 GCA_028533085.1 Varecia variegata | reverse complement strand
TTCTCCGAGTATAAACTCAATGACAATATTTTTCATTCTTTCCTCCTCATACAAAATAAAAGACATACCTTTTGCCAGGCAATATTTAGGGCTTGGTTTTTCTTTTGGTCAAGGTCTTCTATAGTTGTAAGGATTTTGGCTTTGTCATTTTCTACAATTCTCTTCTTCTTCATCAAGTCATTATACTGTGAGATAAAAAGCAGTTAATTGGGAAAATAAAAAATTTCCTCTATGTTCCAAAATTCAGTCAGGAATTAAAAAGGTTTCATTTTTTAAAATATGTAATACATACTCTCCTATTTACCAAAAAGATATAATACACCAAGAGTTATAATATAAACCAAATTGTGAGTAAAATCACCCACATATGCATTATAAAATTCAACTACTAGAATTGAGAATTTATAGTACAAGGCCTTGAAATATTTTGATTCCACAAATATTCCCTTATCTCTCAAACAGCCAAGACAAAAAAAACCCCTGTCATATATAAATTCAAGTAAAAGTAGCCCTGAATGCTCTCTTCATCAGTCAGTCTTAACAGCGACATGAGTAAAATTTCAGTTCTTTACCATGGTGTGTAAGTCCTACATAAGTTGGCCCTTTTATCCCTTGACTTCATGGCATCAGACTCTTCCCCCTGGTTCTGGTCTTACGGTCTTTTTCAGTTCTTTGAAATTAATAAACTCATTATTGTCTTATGGCCCCTGCATTGTTCTTTCTTCCTGGAATACTCTTTTTATCAGACATAACTGGTGCCTCAAATGTCAGCTTACACATTATCTCTCCAGTGTGGCCTTCCTTTGAGAAAGGCTGTAGAGGGATAATTATACTATGAACAGCTGTGGAACTTTCTAAAACTCTCCTAACTTTCTCCTCAAAGCCTCACATTTTAAGGAGGGTTCATATTCTCCCTTAACAACTCTGGCCAGTCCTGCTATCTTCCTTGCTGTTGCTCTCCTTTATGGCCAAGATCCCAAAACCTCCTCTCTACATCGTTATCTTATTTCTTACGTAAGTCCGTGTGATTTCTTATACGGAGAGACACAGGACACAAGAAAAAACAAAAGGCCACCTGTTGATCAACAAGAGCCTTCCTCTCTTGTAAGGAAATGGGAGTTGATGAATTCTTTTGGAAAAAAAAAAAAAAAGAGAGACCCAGTTCTCATTATATAATAAAAGCAAACAAGTGAAAGCAAAACACATTTTACCACGTTATACACCTCAAATTCAGACCAAAGATTTCCTTCCACAAATATGCCACATATGGTAAAGCTTTAATATAAAATTGAAAACCAGCAGAAGTATTTTATAGAGAGATCACAACACCTACATTATTAGCTTGTTTGGTATCTAACATAACCTAGATTCTTTGTGCATACTAATGTCAATAACAGTTTTAAATAAAATTCATTATAGAAAAATTTCTTAAAAGTAATTGAGCTCATAAGCATTATCAGTTTTGCAGGTATCTTATTTTACTTTAATATCAAATTCAAATAGAATTTTACAGAATTAAAGAAGGTATGGAACATTAATATAAAATTATTAAGACTGCTATTTTTTATGTTGCTGTCAAGAGTAGGACTGCTTCTCCACTGGGTTTCTCTAGTGACAGGGCCTCCCAAGTTCATTACTAGATGACATTAAAACTCTCTTCTCAGATTCTAAAAGTTGTCAGGGTAGGGGAGATGGGTAACATTATCTAGTAATTGAGAGCATTAAAACCAAGTAGATGCTGCTGGATTTACAGATTAGTGAAACAGTGGTTATGTATATAACAATTCTGGACATTACTTATATAATAGTTTCTGTATACACTAGAGTCAAAAGGAAGCAGCAGTTACGGAGTGACTGGTGAGGAGGCAGGCAGCAGCATATCCTATTTTTCAAGACTTTTCAGGGCAAGTGAAAGGAATGATAGAAATGGGAAGAATTAACAATATCCAAAAGTGTTGTTTTTGTTTACACCAAGAATAAGAAAATAGTCGAACATGTTTACAGCAGAACAAAAGCCAGTAGAAAAGTCATTCATGATACATAATAGAAATGTAAAAAGAATGAAATAAGAAAAAAATGAAGAAAAGGGAGAAAACGAAAGCAGAAAGAAAACGAGTATCAAGGACATCTAGCAAAAGGTTAAGCCTAACAATTGCATCAGAAATCATATAGTGCTATCAATGCCAGTCATGTCTGAATGTGGCCAGTTATTCACAGGAAATTGACTTACTCGCTCTTCAGCTTCTGTCAGTACATTCATAGCTCTCATATTGACATTTCTTCCTAGTTTCTCCTTCATTTCTTGCAACTTGTGAAGTCTCTGACCAGCTTCTTTGGGGTTGTTAGTTTTGAAATCATAGGCACTATTGGGTTGGCCAAAGAGGTGTTTCTCTGAATTAATCCAGTCATAATCTTTTAACATTTTGGATACCTAGCCACATATGAAAATAAAAGGATCTATGATTGTTTACAAACTAACATTTATAAACCAGTTTCTTAAATACTTATTAATTTTAAATCAAATAATGGGGGGAAAACCCCATAATGACTATTTAAAAAAATGAAGTTCATTATTGACAGGAATAAAGATGAGTATTTTTGCCTGGAGCACAGGCTACAGAAACAAGAAATTGTATAGCAAGACATCTTCCTATTATTAAATACTTAAGCATTAGAAGAGGAGCCAACTTATAGAGAAATTTCTACAGGGTATATGCAAAACAATTCCATTAGAATGAAATGTATTAGTAAATCAGATGAGGTTCCTTCAGATTTTACCAAATTCCATCGCTTCAAAAAACAACTTGTGAGAAGTCAAAATTCTTCTTATAATACTTAAGTGATAGATTGGTAAAATGGGAACCTAATCCTGACTGGTATCTAATAATTTTTTTCTAAGAATTATAACCTAAGAGGGAGGGGAAAAAAAACTGCCCTAAACGTGGACTGTCTCTCTGCTGCCACCCACTTTTGACAATGACACAGTATAATATTTGTTCATATAATATAACTGATTATAAAGTTCAAATTATA
Source organism: Varecia variegata (assembly GCA_028533085.1). NCBI lineage: Eukaryota > Metazoa > Chordata > Mammalia > Primates > Lemuridae > Varecia > Varecia variegata. The sequence continues at coordinate 105,911,852 of CM052443.1, read as the reverse complement.
GTGCTTATAGACTTTCTTCTACTAAAATTATTTAAGGTTCATTCTGACTGGTAGACTCCAATCCTTGTCAATTTGTTTATCCTTATTAATTCCATGGGTATGGTCCCACCTCTAGGCCCCAAAGTAAAATTATCATTTATAGTCTGTCTTCCCTACTGACCTGTAAGCTATTTGAAGGCATTCTGTGTACATATTGCTCATCTTTATATCTTCAGTATGTGACACTAGTATCTGATACTAGTAGCTAAGCAATAAATATTTGATAAACTATGTTTTTCACAGAATCCTTGGCTTCTAGCAGCTTGACTTGCAAGTCTCCCCTTTTACCTCTTCAATGGCAAATAAAATCCCCTAGCAATCACCAATACTACCAAAAAACTATTAGAAATAACATTGGGATTGGTAATATCTCAGTGAATCCACTAACACTAAGCTACTAGGCTAATGGGAAATCAATAGTAATAAAATAAAGTGGGAGATTATAACGTAGCCATAAAAAATGTTCTTTAAACCAAGTTCTGTGGTTCTGTGGTTTCAGAGTGTTCTTTAAACCAAGTTCTGTGGTTTCAGAGTGTGGGGAGACTGTCTCATATATTCTTGATCTTTCTGAAGTTAAAGCTGGTGTATTTTTTACGATGGTAAAAAAGATCCTGGGCATTGAAAAGGCTGGTACCAAACTGTTATAAACTCAAAAGAAAACATGAAGGATGAATTATTAATACCACACAAATGCAGCCTCTCAACCAAGCAATAAATTTCTGCAAAAGCATGTGTTCTCTTTAAAGTACTTAAGTAAAGGCACTGTGATACATGAAAGAAGGAAATGATAAGAGTGACCAAAAAACAGCAGGATAACCTCAAAAATATAACTGCTTGGCCAAATATCAGATTTTTTATAAAGTTACAAAAATTGACAGTAGTAACCCACATAAGGACATCTGAAAGCCAATTAAGTACCTTTTTTAAGTTGCCTGTATATATGTTTGTGAGTTATTTTAATTCAATATGAAATAAGGCAAAGAATATAAATTATTATTAATACATTAGTAATTAGTTCTATCAACATTTGGTGGTAAAAAAACAGTTATTTCCATGGGAAAGCACCAGGCATTTGGTAAATACCTGTGGCAGATGGGAACAAATATCTGAAATTAAATTTAAAAATGATACATGTCATTTGTTAAAAATGAGCATCGTTGAAAAGCACTTAACACATGAGGCTGTAGTTTTGCCATTTATACTGAGTTTTCTCCATCAAGTAGTTTACTAAAATTTTGCAACAGCCCAGACACAAAAATTTGATTACTAAGGATAAAAATGAACACGAACGTGCCTTCGCAGCACCATCTTCAGCTTCCCGTTTATGTTTGCTGATGTTGTGGTCTAATTCCTTAATTTTAAGCTGAGCATCATTGTTTTGCTCCTTGTGTTTTGCCACTTCTGCATATTTAGCTTTAATTACACTGTCTTGGGCTGTTATCACTTCTTTTTGCTTAGTCACCTCTTCTTGAGCTTTATTTACTGACTCCTAAAACAAAAAATTAGAAGAAATTATATAGTTAGGTAAAATATATAAATATTTTTAGTTTACTGAAGAATTGTCTGAGAGACTTCTGGATAAGAAGGCAACTTGATTACAGGCAGATAGATGATACTTTCTATCATCATTAAAAAGACTAATGAATTACCACGAGAAAAAAGGGTTGAAATGCAATGTTCACGCTGAAAATAAAGAGTTTCTGCTGGATGCAGTTTAGATGAGATTACCGCTGGGTGAGAGGAAGAGGGACTACTGGAAGCTGACCTGTAAGATCTCTCAGAAAAGTAACAATTCTAGAACAGTAATCAACATTTTTGTCTCATGCTCTTACCATGACGAGAGTAAAAAGATCAAGAGCACTAAGTCAAACACCTTAAGCCAACATTTCATAAAGAGATTAGCATTTTCAATTTTTCCAATTTGATAAAAAAATCTTACCTTATTTTTAGCCACTTCAGCTGCCATTACTTCAATCTGACCTTCATAGGATTTGATAGCCTCATTTACAGCTTCAAGCTGTTGTTTATAGGATGCATACTCTCTCTTAAGCTCTTCCAGCTCCAGCGTGATAGCTTCAACTTCCTATAAAAGACACAGTAACTGGGGATTCACATGAGTTGTCAACTACTAAAAAAATAAACACATACAGAGCAGCTAAATTAATAATATTCTCATGTAACAGTTATCACTCAACTACCAAAAGTACATGTTAATCTTCCCCACAAGAAGGCAAGAAAAGAAGTTTATTTTCTTATACTTAAATGTGTAATTTTTATGGGTTCAAAGAACTCTCCATAAATTATTTCCTTTATCCTTTTATTTCTATAGGGAAAACAATATAAAATTCCATGTAACAAATTAGTGGAGATAACAGTTTTTTTAAACAAAACTACTCAACATGCACAAAAGTTTCTCAATTTTCTTCTTTCTCATTATAGCCTTTAGTTAATTAGAAAATACTTTGTACAGCTATTTAATGATAGAATCTTATAATGAGTTAAAAAAGTGAAGAAAATATATTTAGGTAACATTGTACAGAACAGTGATTAAGAGCATAGCCTTTGGAGACAAAACTCTATGTTCAAATTCCAGCTTTAGCACTGTTGTAAACATAACATGCTCTTCTTACATCATTCTTTCAAAGTGCACATCCACATATGGGATTATCAAATAGAAACGTTGACTTGCTCAACCTCTGATATTACAGCTCCACAACATCATGTAATCCATTCCTGGTGGTGAGTTGTCACCTCCTAAGAATCCATTTACCAAAAGGCTACTTTGCTCTTTGCCTAAAATTAGCAAGCCAATGCATCCCATACTCACAACTATGTGACACTCCATTACAGGATTTTCAGAGAAATATACAGGTTGAGTATCCCTTATCAAAAATACCTGGGAACAGAACTGTTTTGGACTTTTTAGAATTTTGGAGTATTTGCTGACTGAATATTATACTGACTGAACATCTCAAATCTAAAATGCTCCAAAGAGCATTTCCTTTGAGTGTCACGTTGACACTCAAAAAGTTTCAGAATTTGCAGCATTTTGGATTTGAGATGCTCATCCTGTATATTTATTTTATTTGTAAGATGCATAATTTGTGTGCTAAAGAACACAGCTTGCTTTTAGATTTGGGGATCAAATCTGATGAATAAGGCCAACAAATGATGCTCTACCACCTTCAGCTCCATGTAGACATTAAAAGATTGGTTCCATTTCAAGAAAGGTTATTACCTGTTGTTTTTCTTTCATTTTCTTGCTAGATGCATCTGCTTTTGTTTTGGCACAATCCAATTTTTCCTGAGCATCCTTCAGCTCTCTCTCTCTTTCAGCTTCAGCATTTTTCATTTTATTCTCCAACACTTCATATTTTTCTTCAGCTTTCTTTTGAATTTCTTTAGTGTTTCTTAAAGTCTCCTCACTTTCCTCTACATCATAAAGTGGGCAAATGTGGCTAAATTAATAATTATAGATAAAGGCTTATAAATGTAACTTTTAATAGAAGAAATGATCTGGAAAATTAAAGGCTCGAGTTTAAAAAATTAACTATCCCAACGATAGTCTAGAAATGGTATATTGAAACATACATCCTAAGAGCCATACTTGAATTATCTAAGATCTGTAAAGAAATAATTTCTATTGGTATAAAATTGAGTAACAAACTTTATGCTACTTTTAAAAAGGTTTTGAAGCAACATATAAAAAAGATCACACTTCATATTTTTAACAAAACTATGTGCTTCCTAAATTCAGAACTGACAGTATAACCATCATATTTTTCCCTAATTTTAGTTGCTAGAAAGCTTAAAATCAATATCATAAATAAGCTTATTTTGTGTTCTTTGTACATTTATACATATTCAAGAAACCTCTAGATACAGTATGCAAATATTGTGAGAACATGTCTAGGATACAATATAGATAAAAATATTATCCAAAAATTTATGAAAGAAACAAATAAAAGAGCAAGATAGAATAGACATGGTGCTGTCACAACTGACATACATTGTCAGTGTTAGCACTTAAGTGCAAATATAACCCTGGAAGCTATGACTGCAGAATTTCCTAAACTACTTTTCACTGCAGAACAAAAATATTAGTGGAGAAATAGGTGTGTGGATATTGTCCCAAGGAATGACAAAACAAAAACTGTCATATACAATTAAATTCTGAGAAAAAAGTATAAGACCACTTCTTAAAATTAGGGAGATAGCAATATAGTAAATTATATTAAATATTAAAAACTTTTGTCTGACAAAAATAGTATGAACAAAAAATTAAAAGACAAGCACATAAGCCAAAAAAGGTATTTGCAATGCACATATCCTACAAGAAATGAGAACTCTTAAATATGAGAACAATGAGAAAAAAATATGAACCACCCATGGGCAAAGAAATAAATAGAAAATTCACAGAAGTAGAAACCTAAAAGTCCAATGAACACATAAAAAAAATCCCAAATTTCACCAGTAATCAGGGAAATGCAAATTAAAATGTTAATATACTATCTCTTCATAACCAACAGACTGGAGACTTTTAAAAGTCTATAAAGAAAAGGATTTGGAAAAATAGAAATTTTCATATGCTACTAGTGGAAATGAATATTGGTAAAAATGGACAGAGCTTTGACAATATATAATAAAAATGAAGATGACCCTACTGTAAGACTTAGAAATCCCATATTTGGATTTACCCTAAAGAAACACTCCTATATGTGTTAACAGAGTCCTCCAAATACCTAAAGTAAGGTAAAAGATATCAACAGAAACAGAGATTAAGCACAGAATGTTTTCATCTTACCAATGGTTTTTTTAAGGGCATCTAATTCTTCTTGTTGCTTGTGATACGAGCTTTGTTGGAGCTTGGTTTGTAATAAATCTGCCTCCTCAGTTTTCATCTCCCACTGTTGTTTTAGTTGCCGATACCTTACAAAAAGAGAAGTATATAATAAATGCCTATAATTTTTCTGGTATTTGAGACATAATCCAAACTTCAGGCTCTTACCTAAATTAAACTCACATATAATATAAACAATATAAGATGCTACTTGCTACAAGAATAGTTTTGATGACGCTCAAGTTTCTGAGGCATCAATTAATTCAAATCTGATTTGGTCATTAAAGGTAACAACTCTAAAAGACCCAAATCCATAATAACTATTTACAGAAATAGTCATTTTTAGAAAACACTAAAAATAATTTTTGAATAAATAGGTTTCCTTAAAAATAGTCCCTTCTGCTGACTTCCTAAAAGAAAAAAGTACACACTACTCACCACAAAAATAAATTATAACCATAACACAAAATTTCAAATATTTGGTTATTTATTAATGCCCATTTTCAAATGTTAAATAATATTCCCTACTTTTTATAATGAGACTGACAGTTTAGGGAGACTTAGTATTGAACTTAATCATCTGCACTGTACTTTCTTTTTTTTTTTTTTTTTGAGACAGAGTCTCACTCTGTTGCCCGGGCTAAAGTGAGTGCCATGGAGTCAGTCTAGCTCACAGCAACCTCAAACTCCTAGGCTCAAGCAATCCTTCTGCCTCAGCCTCCCAAGGAGCTGGGACTACAGGCATGTGCCACCATGTCTGGCTAATTTTTTTTCTATATATATTTTTGGTTGGCCAGATAATTTCTTTCTATTTTTAGCAGAGAAGGGGTCTCGCTCTTGCTCAGGCTAGTCTCGAACTCCTGACCTCTAGCGATCCACCCGCCTCGGCCTCCCAGAGTGTTAGGATTACAGGCGCGAGCCACCGCGCCCGGCCTGCACTGTACTTTCTTGAAATCCTTATAATTCTATCCGAGTTCTGGCTGTTCAGAAATTTCTTTGAAAGGTATTTAGCTAATTCAGTTATAGTGAAATTTCAAGTTAATGTAAATTCACAAAGTGCCTTGTCATTAGAAATTCATGAGGTTTGAAGAAAAAATGACAAAATGTATAAAATATAAATGCTACCTTGAGTATTCTTGCCTGAAACTGTGCTATTAAAATAGTAATTTTAAGTTCAAGTTATTTAAAACCATGGCATGTAGAAATTTTGAAGAAAAGAGATATGTTATTTTCCTGATATGGTATGAAATAATGGCTTTAGCTGATCCTTCTATTCTCCTATTTTTCAAAATCTATTTCCTTTCCTTGACCTCAGTGGCACAATTAGCCAACAAACCAATTCTGCAGAATAAGTGATCTAATACTACTCAACAAAAGTAACAGTTCTATGCCAAATGTGACTATGAACACATCACCTTGCTAGAGTTTTCACATATCACAAAAAAATTTTGTTGTAACTTTCTAACAAAAAAAGTTAATTCACTCTATGGTTAATTTATGCTAATAAAGGTAAAATGCAGGCTTTGTATGTATGTGATATTTGAAAGTGAACATTTTGATACAATTTATAATGTATCTTTGAACAGCCACTCTGAATGGTTATAAAAATCTCTTCCATAGTGTCCGAAAAGTTTTGGTGCCATTTTAAGCTTTGAAAATTTCAGAAATTGAATGCTAAAAACTGACCCAAAAAAAATCATTTCAAAATTTATTTAGACTTTTTACACTTATATTCAGTATTGTGAATTCTGAAGAAAATGTTTTTTCCAGTCCCTCCTTTTCATCTTCAGAGGGACTGGAAAAAAATAATTATGCATATACTTCTATTATACACAAACAGAAGTAATGATGAAAAGTATATATACATAAATGTACCTACACCCACAAAGAAGAAACACTATAAGGAAATACGAAAATTTTAGTGCTTTTTGACGTGAACTTGTTTATATCTTCATTAGGCAACCTAGTAGTCTTCAATATCTGTAGGATAGCCATAATGCTGCTAAACTTAGCACAGATACCTGATCAATGTTATACTGTGTCATATAATTTCAAATAAAAAACTCCAAGTATCCTCTGGTATCAGAATCCAGAGTATCTAAGAATGCCCCCATCAACCCCAGCAGCTGTTAGGTTCATTAAATCTGAAATGTCCGAATTCGAATCAAAAGTTTAGTTTATTGTACCTCGAACAAGCAGCAGTAGAATTAATCAAAGTATGCACCTAAACTATTGACAGAGTTTTGCCATCTTAATGGTAGTTCGTTTACACCAGCAGTGAAGAAGCCTGGAGAGCAAGTGGCGATGAAATCATAAAAGGCGTTTTTAACAGCCTGTTGAGACCTGAATATTTTTCCTTGCAAGAAGTGGTCCAAAGCCTGAAAAAGTGGTAGTCAGTTGGTGCAATGTCTGGTGAATACTGTGGATGACAGAGAGTTTCCAAGTCTAGCCTCTGTAGTTTCAGAAGTATTGTTTGTGTGACATGTGACTGAGTCTTGTCTTGCAAGAGGATAGGCTGGTCTCTATTGACCAATCCTAGCGTCATCACAAGCATCTTCATCATTTCATCCAATCGGTTGCAGTAGACACCCACTGTAATTGATTAACCAGGTTTCATGAAGGTATAGTGGATAATACCAGTGCTGGACCACCAAACAGATATCATTAGCTTTTTTTGATGAATATTCACTTTTGGACTATGTTTCAGCACTTCATCTTTATCCAACCATTGTGCTGAACACTTGCAATTGTCAAAAAGAATCCATTTTTCCTTACACATAACAATATGGTGTAGAACTGGCTTGCCTTTATGTCATGACAGTAAAGAAAGGCAACTTCGAGACGATTTCTATTCTGATGCTCATTTAATTCATGCAGAACCCATCTATCCAGCTTTTGGACCTTGCCAATTTGTTTCAAAGGGTCCAATATTGTTGGAATAGTAACAGCAAACCTTATTGCTAATTCACGCATAGGTTGAGATAGATTCACTTCCACTACATCTTTCAACTCAATCTTTATCCACCTTGGTCTCAGGTCACCCACATGGCTCATTTTCAAGATTAAAATCACCAGAACAGAACTTCTCAAACCATTGGACGTACTGTGAGTTCATCAGCCACATCTTTCCCAAACACTTCATTGATATTTCGAGCTGAGCTGCACTGTTTCCACAACAGAATTCAAATTCGAAAATAACACGAATTTCTGACTTATCCATGGTTTCACAAAAATTGCTCTAAAAAAACACGTGAAAGATAATCTCAAGCTAAAACATGCATTTGAAAGACTGAAGATGTACCTTCACAATAAAAATAAAACAAGAACTGCCAAAGTGAAATGTCAGAAATATTAACTGTCAAACTTAGTACTTAAGGAAATGGGACATTTCATATTTAATAACCTAATATATATCACAGCAGGGAGAGTAAAATATTTTATTTTTTTCCTCTTGCTTAAATAAGATTATATTAATTTCTTATAAAAAAGACAATACTTTTATCAGAAAAAAATAACAAATTATCAACTCATAATTCATTCAAATATTTAAATAAAACCAAGGATACTATTTAAAAAATCAGAAGTCATATTTCTTTAAATGAAAGTAAATTTTCTATAATTTTCTACTATGCCTTCAATCAAAAAGCAAAATACACACACACACACACACACACACACACACACACAGCTTAATCCAACAGAAGTCTTACTTTTCGGCAGTGTTTTTAAGACCTGCTAATTCCTCCTCTAGAGCCTGTAACTCATTCTCTTTCATTCTTAGCTCATCCTGAACATCTTTGAGTTCTTGAAACTTGGTCAAAATAGAAGCCGCCTGGGATCGAGCACCTGACAGAGGCAAATTGAAAGAGGGCTTGCACATTAAGCTACCACATATTAAACAATAAAAAGTCTTCTAAGAGAATTATACTGGAAGTGATTCAATAGCCAATCTTTCAGTAAGCTTATGAAACTACAGAAGTCATTCTATCACTTCATCTTTAGGACACAAAGAACTGGTAAGAAACAGATCTAAGTAGATGCAGTAGATTATTTATTTAAAATAACCACTGCCTTGTCTACTGGGCCCATGCCTCCAAAGTCCATCTTCCACCCCACTGACATTAGACTTGCCCATGTGATGTGTTCTGGCCAATGAAATAGGAAATGCGCCTCTTCTGAAAGTAAGCTTTAGGAGGTAGTACATAATTAAGCATTTCCTCTCCTTCAGACTATGTCCCAGAATAACAACATGGAGCAGAGAGGAATCTGACCTGCCATAAATGCAGTATAATTATGGAATAAATTTATTGTAAGCTACCAAGATTTTGGGGCTGTTTGTTACATCATAATTTGACCCAAGCTCTGATACAGCAGGGCAAGCAGAGTAAACTGATTTCACATTGTAAGCAACTATAATCATCCAGTAGTGACAGGCTGAGGGATAATGTTGACAAGGAAACTCTGTAGATTTGATGGAAGAATACCAAGATCAATTAGAAATGCTGTTATGAACTTTGTTAAAATATGAGGTTTTGCTATCCCTTAAGAAGAAACTTCAAGAATATCCAGATCAATAAAACCTAAAATGTTTCTTTTGTTATAGATATTTCAAAATATTTTCTCTTTATCTTCCATTTGAAGATACTAGTCATTTTACTGAAGAATTTAATACTTGATCATGAAAGTCACCAAACTGGCTATTGTTTTCTTGGCCTAAAAAGACATTAAGTCACTTTATATTTCAAGAGGTTCTATATTGTCTACTTGGTTAAAAGCACAAACTCTGAAATCAGAGTGCCTGGCTTCAAATTCTGAGTTCTGCCACTTAATAGTGAGTTATTTAACCACTCTCTATCTTCATAGCTGCAACTGTATAACAGAGATGATAATAATATGCCTACTTCATAGTTACATAAGTTATTTAAAGCTCATGCACAGTAAGGACTTATGTAATGATAGAAAGGTTCTCCATCTGCATTGTCTACCCCTTAACCATTTGAGCCTTTGAAGTGTGAGCAGCGCAACTGAGGAAATCACTTTTATTTAATTAACTTAATTAAATGTAAAGAGCCACATGTGGATAGTGGCCAATGTACTGTAGGTACAGTCTCAGAATTTTGCCTATACATAAGTATTATTCAGTGTTTGTTATGATATTATCACTTGACACAGATCTGGAAACTCAATGTGGCAAATATTACAACAAAAGGAATATAATCACCAACTAAGAATTCCTTTAAGGCATTAAGGCACCGTCTGAAGGGCAGATTTTTTTTTGTTTTTTTCGCTTTTGACAGGAGCAGTGACAGTACTGGAATATATACAAATCAGGAGTTAACATGTTTCCTGAAGTGGATAGTTAGGCTAAATATATACTTAATAGAAAGATTTAATTTCCCAGTGACTGGAAGGAATATTCTGATACAGCAAAAGGCAAGAATAAAAAGAAATAGATTTAAGATAAATAAAAGCAGCTAAGAAATTGATTAGTCAACTATGAGACCCTTGAGGGTTATGACATTATATGATTTCTCAATATTAAGTACCTGTCACATGGTAAATATTCAAAAATTAAACGCAATCCTTATATTTACATTAAGTAAATGTAAATATGGAATGTAAGTACACATTTGATCTTAAGTATAAAACCTGGTCGTTAGTCCTGGTTCTAACCAAAGACTAGGAATAAAACTCTGAATTAAGTCATCCCAACCCCTCTATTCCCTATTTTTAAAAATGGAAGGGAGGGCTTCCTGCTTACCACACAGAATTGTGAAGACAAAAAAATATATAAAACTTACCTCCACTCAATGTCCCGTGAGGATCAAACACATCACCTCCTAGAGTTACAGTTCTAGTCATTATCCTTTTATCAAAGGCCACTTTTTTGGCATTATCCATATTGTCACAAACAAATGTTGTTCCAAACACAAATTCCATTGCTTTCTGAAGTTCTGGTTTATAGTTTACCAGGGAAAGTGCCACATGAACATTGTTAGGGCCAACCTGTGGGAAAAAAACAGATGTGCCATAGTATATACTATTTATTTCTTTTCCTTTCAAATATTACACTGATAAGAACTGCTATAATAGAAATATAAGTATTACCTAGCATTAAAATTCTTTTTGAACTTTCTAAAAAGCTATGTAAAACTCAAAAGTTTCAAGGGAAAAACTGCAGGTTTAAATATTGAAAGATCTACTGGTAAATAAAATATTTAGCTAATACCAGGCATTATGAGAGTTTCTATCAAGAAAAAGCAATTACCATGTTTCTAAATCCAAAACAGACTAACCTAGACACAACTTTCTCAATGAAAGTACAGTATAGGTTGAGTATCCCTTATACTAAATGCTTGGAACCAGAATGTTTTAGATTTCTGATTTTTGGGGGATTTTGGTATATTTGCATTATACCAGTGGAACATCCCAAATCTCAAGTCCAAAAGACTCCAATACTCATCTCCTTTGAACATCAGGTCAACGCTCAAGAAATTTCAGATTCTAAAGCATTTTAGATTTTTAGATTTGGGATGCTAAACCTGTACAAGTAAAACAAAAACCATTTTGTATTTTCTTAACTGTGAAACTAGCTTGTTGGTACTATAATCGTGTAAAAATGTAATAAAACTATGACATTAATAAAGAGGTTGATTTTTATTTTTTTGGTGCTCAAAAAGTTTCAGATTTGGGAAAATTATTCGGATTTCAGATTTTCAGAGTTGGGATGCTCAAACTATGATTCCCACATCAACACAATTACATAAAATGTTTGTTTTAATTATTAGTAATTTGGTTATCCCGGAACAAATATTCTTCTATTCAAATTAAACATGCTAGAGTAGCCACCTGCCAGTTACAGAAATAAAAACAGAATAATTGAGTAAAACATAATATTAATTTTAAAAAATTCCTTAATTTTCTATTTTGATCCAACTGCCTCTTTTCAGTCTTTGTTTATAATGTCTACTTCTGCCCATCTTTTTTAAAAAACTAAGTATCCCTTTTGGAGCTTTACAGCAGCTGCAGAAATCAAAATGAAGGCAGCTCCATTAACATATGTTCAGCATTGTTCTTTGACATAGCAGCTACCATTAAACAGGTCTGGCTAAGGGATCTGCGTGAAAACTATCTTTGCTGTTACTTGAAATCCCAATTTACTTCTAACACTGGGACTTGACCTATGGCTGAATTAACTACCTGAGCCTTTTTGATCCAAAGGTGACTTTTCAAGTAAAGAAATTATCAACCCAAAACACAACCTTCCAATTACTCTGTACTTATTCTCCCTCTCTTGATACACATATCAATACAACTATATTTTTAAATCATTTTCATTGAAACCTCAATTTCAGCAAGGACACACTATATGCACTTAGTTACAGATTTATTTCTAGGTTTCATAGAACTGTCTTTTCAACTCACGCACTTGGAATGCCTGCTCAATAACACACTGATACTGCTGCTGAATATTTTATGACTGGCTTCATGTCAGTATTACACAATCACGATAGCTTTTTAAATGTATTTCTGTGTACTCATCTATTTTCTTACTAGCAAGCATAGCACCTTAGATCCACCTTTGCAGCTGACCAGGATGCTGGGCACCTGCTATGTATAGGATAGCCATCTAGAAGAACTCTAATGAAGTTTCACTACAATACTGATGGATGTCTTCCATAATGGTTGTCCTTGTAGGCATTTTAAGTGTGTCTGACATTTAAAAAACTTAAAGAATTTTGTATATTTATCTATAAGCTAAATTCTACTCAGAAATCAGAAGTATAATTTTTACTACCACCTGATAGTTATGTGACTTAAGGTTTAAAGACATTCCAATGCTACACTTTGAAGTATCAAAGGAAGTTCTAGTCTATTATAGTTCATTTCTATTCTCTCGCCATCCAATTGCACAAGAGCCAACCCTATTTCTTGTATCTTAATTTTTATAGAACAAAATTAAAAATCTGTGGTTCTGCATATGATCATGTGTCCTCAAATTAACATCTCCTAACTTAAAAAAAAAGATGAAGATTAAACATAGACATAAGACACGATAAGACTTACAAGATTCTGGGCAACCTTCAGAGTTTCTGGAGCAATACATCTGGCTGAAATTTTATTGAGTGGAATTATGGTGTATCGACGCTTCAGTTCCCCTTTTTCAAGTAGCTTTTTACCAGTAACCTAAAACATGCATTTGAAATTTAAAAAAATATATATTAATAATGATAGGAAACCTTAAAATGGAAAGAATACAAGTTTAGAAATCCATAATCAAATAAATGTTTACGGAGGACCAGAGAAGATGGCAGACTAGAAGCAGCTTGTATGTGCTCCTCTCAAGAAGAGGATAGAAAGTTGCAGGCAGAGGCCTACCTACGGATGGCTCTTATTGGAAAGAACATTGTAAGAAGTGACAGGGGACATTCAGAGTGAAGGAGAAGGTGATCCAGCGATTCATTCAGCAGGATTGAGGGGAATTTTGGGGAGGCATCCACACATGAGGGTCAGGAGGAGACAGCCCTGGGGCTCCACATTCACCCTGCAGGCTCTGGGCCAGATTTGTAAGGGGGTCTCCACAACCACCACCGCCACAGACCTCTGGACTTATCAGGGAGCTGCTAGGAGTCTGGGCAGAGACACTTCACCACAGAGCGGGGCACAGCAGCAATTTGGAGGCTACTCATCTGGGTTTCTGCAAGTGATGCCACTCTGAGCTTCCAGGTACAGGATGCCAGGTCTGCAGGGGCTCGGCTTCGCAACACCGGCCTTCCACACAGCCTCCGCAGAATGGGGAGAGGAGCAGACAGAGTGGACACTCCCTCCTGCCGTGCCCTGTGACTGGGTGCCGAGGGCCCTTTCCCCCCAACACAGGATCTGAGCACAGGAGGCACCTCAGGCACTGCAGATACCACCTGAGAAGCCTTGCGGCTTGGTCCGCCATGTGTGGCTCCACCTCCAGGGTCCCGTGCTGCCGGAGCCATGCCCCATCTATGCAGCACAACCTCTGCAGTTCTACACTGTGGTCTGAACCCGGGGCCCCGCCCATACAACTCTTGCCCTGCCTCCCGGCCTCAGTTTTAGCTTGGAGGCACCCAGTATGCCATGCCCTGGAGGCTTCACAGCAGTTGCTGAGACCACGGCTCCACCCCCTGAAACTATAGGGCTGCCCCCAGACTGCAGAACCGCCCAGAGGTCCAACACCCCACCAAGGACCCCCATCCTCAAGCTGACATTACATCTGGACCTGGTTTGAGCAAACACCCATAGCTGGGATACCCACAACCACTGACTAGACAGCCTAACCCAGCTTCCACTGTCACCTCCGTGGGGAGACCCCCGGCACAGCAATCCCTCACAAAGCCAGCCTCTGTGGGGAGAGTCTCACCCAGCCTCAAACTCCAGCTTCCAAAACTGGCTGGAGAATAACCCACCACCCTGCACAAGGATCATCCAGCAGTGGCTTGAACAGTGACAATCACAGCAGAAGGGACAAAGACAACAGCTACACTACAGTCTTAGTGTGCCCGCACCTCCCCTGCTGGGTCAACACTACACAGCAGGACACAAAAGCACCATCTAGGGACCTTTTAGAATTCTCACTAAGTAGGAGAGTTCCCAGCAAAAAAGAACAGGTGCCCTGAAAACATATCAGTCCTGAGCTACAAGAAACCAGGAAAAAAATTCTGGCAACATGAAAAAACAAAACAGTCTGACACCCCCAAGGGACTATAATGGAGCTACAGCAGTGGATCCCAACCAAAAGGAAAATGTCAAAATATTAGAATTTGAATTCAGAATATGAATGGCAAGTAAGATGAACAGAAATGAAGAGAAAGTTGAAAGCCAACAAGAAAGCAAAAAAAATTCAGAAAATAAATGAAGAAAATAACAAAGTCACTAAAGAGCTAGACAACATAAAAAGGATATAACAGAACTTAAAGAAATGAAAGAGTCATTTAGGGAATTTCAAAATACAATCACTGGTATCACCAGAGATTCAGATATCTAGATAGAAGATGGTCACTGAAGACTGGGAAGACACACAGCAAATAGGTTATCTCCAAGACACACAGTCATCAATCTGGCCAAAGTCAAAATGAAGGAGACAATTCTAAAAGCAGTAAGACAAAAGCAACAACTAACCTACAAAGGAAAACCTATGAAACTAACAGCAAACTTCTCAGTGGAGATGTTATAAGCTAGAAGGAACTGGAACCCCATCTTCAGTCTTCTTAAATAGAATAGCCAGCCAAGAATCTTGTATCCTACAAAACTAAGTTTTATAAACGATGGACAAATAAAGACTTTTCCAGGCAAGCACACACTGAGGGAATCTGTCATAACCAGACCTGCCCTACAGGAAATACTCAGACAGAATTATATATGGATTAGCACAACAGATACCCACCAGTGTAAAACCACCCAAAAGCTAAAGCTCATAGCTCTTATAAAATAGCACAAGAAAGAAAACAAAGCAACAAGGCATTACCCAACATGATAAACAGAACGGCATCCTGCATATCAATAATAACACTCAATGTAAACACTCAAAAACAATAGATGCTGCAGTGGATGCAGACAGAAAGGAGGTACGCCAACACTGTTGGTGGGACTGCACATTAGTATGACCTCTGTGGAAAAACTGCAAAGTAGTGGAATCAACCTAAGTTCCCATTAATTCATGAGTGGATTAACAAAATGTGGTGTATATATATATGCACCACAGAGCTGCGCTCCCCAACCCCCAGGCCAAGAACTGGTACTGGTCTGCAGCCTGTTAGGAACTGTGCCGTATCACCACCTGAACTCTGCCTCCCCCCAATCCACTGTCTGTGGAAAAACTATCTTCCCTGAAACTTAGGAAACTAGCTGCACAGCAGGAGGTGGGCAGGCAAGGGAGCAAAGAAGCAGCTTCATCTGTATTTATAGCTGCTCCCCATCACTCACATCACCACCTGAGCTCCACCTCCCTCCACCCCAATCTGTGGAAAAACTGTCTTCCATGAAACCAGTCCCTGCTGCCAAAAGGGTTGGGGTCTGCTGCCATAGAGTACCACTCAGCCACAAAAAGGAATGAAATAATGTCTTTTGCAGCAATTTGAATGGAACTGGAGACCATTATCCTAACTGAAGTATTTCAGGAATGGAAAAACAAACACCACATGTACTCTTTAATAATTTGGAACTAATCAACAGGTACACATGGGCACAGAGAAGTCAGTCATCAGAAATCAAGAAGTGGGGAGGTGGGAGGAGGGGAGGGGTAAAAAGCTACTTAACAGGTACAATGTACACTATTTGGGTAATGGGCACACTAACAGCCCTGACTGAAGTATTATAAAAGCTAGCCATGTTAAAACAAACAAACAAACAAACAAACAAAAAAAAACATTTGTATCCCATTGATATTTTGAAATTAGGAATGAATAAAGAAATGTTTAGTGCCTTCTATCTCTCGTCTCTCTTGTACACACACACACACACACACACACACACACACACACAAATAATATGGAGGATTATTCAGCCTTAAAAAAAGAGATGTTACCATTTAAAACAACACAGATGAATCTGGAAGACATTATGCTAAGTGATATAACCAGACACAGAAAAACAATTACTGTACGGCATCAATTATACATGTACTTGAAAAACAAAAACAAAAGTTGAATAAAAAGAACCAGAGAGTAGAAGAGTGGTTACCAGAGGTGGGGAGGGGGAAGGAAACGGGTAGAAGTAGATCATATGACAAAGGGTACAAATTTGCAGTTTGGTAGGATAAATAAATCTACCCATTTCGAGATGTAATGTACAGCATGAGGACTATAATTAATATTACATACTGAAAATTTGCAGAGAGATTTTAGGTGCTCTTAACACAAAAAAAAGGTAACTATGGAAAGTGATGTATGTATACTATGTATATGTATCAAAACATATTGTACACCTTAAATGTATACAATAACAAATTCAAAAGACACAAGGAAGTAAATTCAACAATGACTATGTAGCATTCATATGAAGGAAGAGCACTCTACGGAGGGATAAAAAATGAGAATTGAAGAAATATAGATAAATTCACTATTACCTTGATGGGAACACTGACATTAAAAACAGGTCATTTATTCCCAGATTATTTCACAAATTTAAATAAATTCAAAGTTACACAGCAAAAACAATCTCCAAAAAGACTGATTGATAATATGCATTTTGAGTTCTTAATTAAGCATGAGATTTCCCTTAAAGTACAATTATCCAAAAGTCATTAACTGAACAGTTTTACCCTATAAAGATAAGTGACCTTAAAATAGAATCTTAAAACATCAAGAGAGTGTCCAATTCTTCCAGCAGCATGTAACTTTTCAAGCTACACAGCAATTTTAAATATTCTTTATTAAAATCAATTTACCTCTGTGTCTACTACAACATTGTAGAGTCGTTCCCCAGCCACCAATTCTAAAGCTGTAGTTGCAGAAGTATCTTTCACACTAATCAGAGAAGCTACAAGTCCTTTCACACAATTTCTATTCCAGTTCTTCTCTGGATCCCTAAAATAGAAAAGTTGACAAAAATTAATCTTAGAAAAGAAAATAGAGAAAGGCATATTTTACGAAATACTCTTTGACAACACATTAAACTGAAAGTAGAAGAATCACATAGTTTCAAGAAAACAAAAATTTTAACATGTTCCAAATGACTAGCCAGCTGTTGTTTTTAAATCAATCAATAGATATTTCAGTATGTTTTCAATGTAATAAAAACAACTCTGATGTCCTCATCGCTATAATACATACAATTACAGTAAGTATTCCATAAGAAAAAACCCACATAGCTAAACAAGTTATAAGATGTAAATGTAGATATTTAACAATAATGATAGAACAACTTTAGATACTTTGAACTGAGATTAAATTCCCCTCATTTTGGTTTTAAGATGAGTGGCATCAGCAGCCATTAAATTTCAAAAAAATTCCCCCTGCCAACATTTGAAGCATTTCAATAAATGTTTAAGGCAAAAATACCCATTAAGGAAAAGCAGCTTACAAGAATTTCCACACAAAAATCTTGGTGTTAATTTTCAGACTGGTTCCAGCTTAAATAAAAATATGTCTTGGTTATTACTATGATAAAATTCAAAGTTTAAATCTCTCACTTGTATGCAAATCGAAGATTGGGAAATCTGGCCAAGAGAGCTTCATATGTTTCTTTCAATCTACTGATATCACGAGACAGATGCCTGCGCTTTTCCAAAAGTCTTTCCTCTTTATTATCTGAAGAGTAAATCATAAATAAATAGAAACCAAATTTTAAAAACTCATTCTACTGTTTTAAGGAAAATATTAGTAAACTCTATTTCATTCAAAAGCATTCCTAGAAGCAAACTATAAATTTCTGATAAGTATTAAATTAAAAAAATGCTTAACATTCTAATTTCAATCAAATGTCAAGCAGGCATTATTTCCAACAAAATTTTCATTCTAAGAAACAACATATAAATTGAATGCCTGCTAATGTAAAAATATACAAATGACATTTTTGAGCTTTCAAATGATGAAAACAGGAAATTCTCAAGACTGGGTTCTCAAAAATTCAAAGCACTATTTTATAATTAGATATTTTTCTGACTATTTTTTACAAATACTTCTTATACTAATACCCATTAAGAGGCTAAACTGTTTTCTACTTCCTTATTCCCTTTATTTAAATTACTTTTTATCAACAATCACTACCCTCCTAATAATTTATCATGTTTTTAAAGGCAAACCTTCATAATTTAGCTTTTTCATTTCAGCTTCAAGTTTTTCTTTAACTCTCTTTACAGCTTCTAAAGCTTCTTGATCCTTCCTGTAGCCACTATCCATCTTCTTAACTTCAGCTTGCTTATTCTTTAATTCCTGCTGGGCATGTTTCAACTTCATCTGAGCCTGTGATAGAGAAATGTAACAGACTATATGACATATGAAGCAGATAATGCAAGTAATTAAATGGGCACAGATTCAGATTGGTTTAATTAAGAGACCTTAGCCTAGAAAACATAACTGTTTGGTCTCTTGGATTGGCATTTTAACAGATCAATCATTTCCCAGTATTTTCTCCTCAAGAAATTACATGGAGTATAAACTAATATATAATTAATATAAATTATTAAATCATTTGCAATATAAGTCCATATTTTAACATTTATAAAACATGACATATTAACAAGGTTGAAAAATTGTATCACAGTAAAAATGTCAGTAGCTGGTTAAATTAAAAATACAACAGAAAGCTAAAAATCACAATTCTAGTTTCCTTCCTTTCTACTTAGGTGTTATTTGTATGTGTACGTTTGTGAGTATTGTCCAATAACAGTGGAGAAGCTGCACTGAGCAATGAGAAATAAGATTATATAGGAAAAGGAAGCTAAATTGACAGAGAAATTTAAATGCTAGGAGTCAAATATTTAAATACTAGCACTATCTAAATGCGTCAGACCCTAATACATCTGAAGTTTACATAATTGAGCACTGCTTCTTAAAACCATGAACTAGTATTGTAAGATGTGTAAAACTGAATAATAGGAGATTTTTCACGGTTCTTTTACAAAATAAGTGAACAGAAAAACTGAGAGTACTTTCAAGTTTTTCTATTGCCGAATTCTTATAAATTTTTGTGACTAACATTTCTGTCAGCGCTGAGTGAAAAAGTTGCACATACATACATAGAAAAACTTGAGTAGGATTAATGCACAATCTCACATATTTGTGTGCACATTTAAAAGCTGCATCCTCCATTAAAAAAAGAAAGGAATGACCTGTATGTGTTTGTGTGTGTATGTGTACATATATATATACACACACGCACATATATGTATATATAAAATATTTTTTTTCTGCCAGCAAAACTCTTGTGTTCATAGGACTTTACACTATGTGACCATATTTGACAAACATTACATAGACTGACAAGACTCAGAAGATTATGAAATCAGAGTAGGGAGACCAAAAATTGGAATGTGTGTAAACGTGAGCTCATATAAAAAGACTTCCTAGAAAGATGTTGCAAAGTTCCAGAAACAAGGTTTTTAAGAACTAGGTAGGAAAAGCAAAGCAATGGAGAGGATAGGGTTTTTTTTTCCCCTGTTAAAGCTTAAGACATTATGATGTCAATAAAAACAAACAGCCAGAAAAGAATTGACTAACGTCCAATATTCCACACAATGCTGTAAACAGAGCAAAGCATTTAATGCACTTATGAACTAAATTAATTTATGTTTTACAGCATCTTGACAAATTAAATTGCTAAATCAATATTTAGCAATTAACATATATTTTTGCTGTATTAGGTACCACAGACATGAGACAGAATAAAGTAAATAGGTTCACTGACACTGACTATTTTCACAATTTTGTAACAACTGCCAAAGCATAATGTGGAAAGAAACTTCTT
>CM052443.1:105875091-105891038 GCA_028533085.1 Varecia variegata | reverse complement strand
TTACCTGTTTGGCTTCTGTCTGAGCTTTACTTATATCATTTTTACAGGCCATCATCTGAGTGGCTAGAGTCGCTTCTGCTCCATCTTCACTGCTGGACAGGCCAGCGGAAACGGCGTTGAAGTGCTGCTGTGCGGCAGCCAGAGCTTCGGCATCTTTCTTACTTGCTTCTTGAAGGGCATGCAGCCCATCTGTTATCTTTTTAACCTCTTTTTCCTTCCCTGCTAAAGTTTTAGAGTCCTTTAGGAAGAGTTTCAAATTGAAAAATATATGTTAGGAAAAACATTTATTTTTTTACACGCATATACCCTCACCTTATCACATTTCATAGCAATTTGAAGTGAGCATGATAAAGAAAATAATTCAAGCATCATAACTTTATAAATACTGAATTAGTACTTTGAAATTCACTCTCAGTTTGGGGGATAAATGTAACTCTTATACTACCTGAAATATTTTCATTCCATATATTATCAAATCTAAGAGAAACTGAGCTAAAAATCATTGCATATTGAAGAAACTAAAAATCAATTTCTAAAGCTATAAAGTTGAAATAATAGCCATCCTACATTAAGCTTAAAAATAGAGGTTTTAGGATTAAGAACATGTATATGAAAATATTTTGTAAATTATTAAAAGCCATAAAATTTAAGTACTAAACAGTTGTGGGGAAAGTATTACCAATATTTAATACCTTTTAAGTAATATTAACCAGATATCCAACACTATGCAAGATACCAGCACTGGAAAATGAAAAAAAAATCTAGCTATCTTATTTACAAGAAAGTGACCACAAATTTTGGCCCACTTGATTAGTTCATGATTCATCAAATATTTATTAGGCACTTACTATACAGCAGGCACTGTTCTAGGAAAATTAAAGACACAGACTATGACATTGTCCTCAGGGAGGCTATATTCAAGGGTGGAAGACACAGTAAATAAAGCAAGGGAAGGAGACAGAAAGTGATGGGAAGTACTATTTTAATAAGAATAATAAGGGAAGGCCTTTGTGAGATAACATTTGAGCAAAAGACTGAAGAGAGGAATTACCATGCCAATACTTAGGTGCAGGGCAGTATACTTGACAATCCCTAGAACATGTTTGAGTGTTTGAAGAATTGCAGTAAGAGCATAGTGAGTAATATAAACAAAAATTCTTGGCCTTGGTAGCACCTACCAATAAGGAAGCCTGACAGCTGGGAGGCCTCTGGGATACTGAACACAATATATACCCCATGTGGGTGTTCTTTGGTTCCCTTAGTCAAGGTGACCAAAAAAGCTGCCAACTCTGATTGGGGCCTGTTGCGGGCCTTAGAAGTCATTCAACACTTCGTGGCTCAGGCACTGCTTTTAAAACCTTTAGCACCTGCTAGCCCCATGCAATGACAGTATCCACAACTTCCATGCACACTGATTGGAGTCTGTGGCAACAGAAAATTGCCACTAAAGTGCGCTAGACTCTCAGATTTTCTGACTTGTAAATTGCCTAAGGCAGCCACCAGATATAATCCTTTTGAATGGTAACTCCTTGCTTGCTGTTGTGCACTGGTAGGGACTGAACATGTTAAAGCCAGTATGCTATACATAATGTGTCTGCAACTTGAACTGCCCATTCTTACTTGGGTGCTTACAAACCTCACCAATAATTTGGCTAAGCTCAACAGAGCTCAATTATCAAACGGAAATGATATATTTGAGATCAGGTCCAGTTGGAACCCCAAGGGATCACTAGACTTCATGAACAAATGACTAGCTTACCAGAAGGGTCCAAGTGACCCAGAAGGGATGCTTTGACGACTCCTTCTCTGGCTACCTGGGGCCCAAGATTCTGAGATGAAACAAGGCAGAAAGGGTCCACTGGACTGTAGCCACCATCAGGCCAATGAATGGCCATCGTTTGACTGAGACTGAACATGGATATTCTGCCCAATGGGCTAAACTACAGGCAGTGGTGATATCTACTCAGGTCACCCTACCATTGTATCTTGCTACATATTCAACAACTCATGGGCTGCTGCCAGCAGCCTAGCCATCTGCTCAGGAAAATGGCAACTGAGTGACTAGACTGATAAAAGATCCACTATGTGGAGACAAGGACTATGGCAACAGCCCTATGCCTGAAAGGGACAAATATATGTCACTTATGTGAATGCTGAGGCCACCCTTGAAAGGAATTTATGTCATATTTTTAGATATCCCATCAGACTTTACTCTGATCAAGGAACATCCTTTACTGCCCAAGCAACATGACAAAGGGCACTCTCTTGTGGAATAACAATCTTTTCATGTACCCTGTCATCCACAGGCCAATGGAGCCACACAACAATGGAACAGCTGACTCATAAAACAACTGAGGGACATCAAAAGGATCTAATGGGTGGTACCACCATAGGACAAGGGCAGTATGGACACTAAATACTATACTCCAGCACAAGGGAAACAGTACTGCAGTGCATGATGAGAAACACTGAGCTTGCTGGGGGTGGAGGTGGACCAGGCAGCTGTCTGCTTAGACTGCACCTGTAAAATCCCAATCTCAGCATTTCTAATCATCTGTTAGCACCTAAGAAATCCCAGTATCAGTGTTCCTAACCATACTTTTTCCTATTTGCCTTTAGAATTCATGCTCTATGGGCATGAATCTGGAAGAGGAGGTTGTTTGTCTCCTCAGATGGATGTAACATTTTGACTGACATAATCTCCTTGAGTATTGTTGAGCCATAGCCAGAATGCATTTTCACTAGCCCAGGAGGACCACTATCAGAAACAGGGTGATCAGGCCTGCCTGGAGCATCGACTCGCCCAGGATCGCAGCCATTCAGCTATGAAGCTTGCAACGAATCGTAGACTTTTGTTTTCCCTTCGTAAGTAATACATTCACTTCATGTAATATGTCATATGAGTGTGTTTTGTCTTACTGACCTCAGACAAGTTAGTAACCAGTGCACAGTGAACCTTCTTCACAGAGTCAAGGGAAAGATTTAAGCCTAGTTATAGATTTGGAAGGCATCAACATGTAGATGGTATGTAGAGCAACTGGGCTGAAGGAGTGTATATAGAAGATGTCTGAGTGTTAGCCCTGGAACATGCTAAAATTTAGAGATCAGGAAGAATAAGAGGATACAGAAAAGAAGATAAAAAAGGAGTAATCAGTGCCACTATGTGAAGCTTAAGGACCTGATAAGATTAAGGAAAAATGAACCCAAACCAAGGAAGGTCCATACTTTAGAGCTTTACAAACCTCAATTAAAAAAAAAAAAAATCTGATGCACTGATTTCAGCTGCTATGTGTCAAAACACAGACTGCTGCTATATCACATTCATATTGCTTTTGCCTAAATTTTTACCTTACTAAGTTGATAACTGAATGTGCAAATACATCTAATATGACAGTATAAAGAAATATTTTATTTTCATTATTTTCAATGAAAAGACAAATGTATATTTTCACTGGGACAACAGAATCACCCTCAAGAGAAGTTCCATAAGCTCCAATCACACATCTACTTATTTACCCGTATATGAGACTATACACTTGAATCTTCTGTTACTATGGATGACCAAGTCCTACTACTTGCAAAGGTGACCTCATCTAATTGTATAGTTTCTATTCTACTCTCATCTACTGAGGAACCTTGTTTTAATAATTCTCCAACCTCTCTTTTCTGAATCACAAATGATGCCTTTTCTACTGGATCTTTTCCATCAATACAATTTGTTATTTATACAATGTAAAATCAAGCCAAAAAATCTCTTACTTGTACATTACCCTCCAGTTAGCTCCCTATTTAGCCTTTTCAGAAAACTTCTCAAAAAGTTATGTATACTCACTCTTAAATGTTTTTGCCTTCATTCTGTGAGAGTATGAACACACTCTCATCAGGAACTCAGGGCCACCTCTCTCTCCTTCACCTTTTACATTTGGCCTCCATGACAACTTACTGCCCTGAGATTTTGCTCATACCTCCTCAATCTCTTTGCTCATTCTTTCTCATGTCTCCTAACTTCTAAAGTATTCAGCACTCAAACCTTAAGCCTCTTTTCTTCTTCTATACTCACACCCTTAATAATTTTATGTAGTCTCATGGATTAAATATCATGTATACATTGATGACCCCCAAATCTGTATTTTTCCCTAGATTCAATATTCACATATTTAATTACCTACTCAGAATCACCACTCAAGATGTCTAACAGGCATCTCAAGCCTATTATGTTCACACTATATTTATTTTCTCCACTCAAACCTCTTCTCCCTGTTTTCCATCTTAGCTAATGGTAACTCCATACTTCAATGGCTACTCAATTTAAAATCCCAAATTGCACTCTTCTTCCCCTATACCCCTAATCCCTTTCTCTGCTTTACTTTTTCTCCACATCAGTTATCACTACATAACATGCTATTTTATTTATAACATTTTTTTTATTTTTATCATCATTTCCCCACTGGAATGAATGACCCACAAGACAAGGACTTTTGACCATTTTGTCCATTGCTATATACCCAGCCCAAATAATGATATTTAGCTCATAGTAGACAAACACAAAATATTTACCCAATGGATAAATGTACACTAGCAGCAATTAAATTAGGCTTATTTGCTTACCTCAGCCATATTGTTTTCCAGTTCTGTGCGTTTGTTTTCTTCACTTGCCAGATTTGTCTTCTTGAGATCAAATGCACTTTGAGATTTAGTATTAACTCGCTGAGCCTCTGCAAGAGCATCTTCTAAAGATCGAAGTATACCTCCAATTTCCTATAATCAAATGAACCCGATTCAAATAATTCAAAATTTGTTCATGTTGTCATTTTCTTATATGATTCCCATATGAAATATTTACTTTTTTACAAGCTATTTCATTATCCTACTTTAAGATTAACAAATCAATATGGAACACAATGCCCAGCAAACCCTAAATAGTTATATCATTTAATTTTTTTTTGGAGTATATTATCTGTACTAATATATATGTCCAGACCTTATCTTTACTTTTTTCCAATTCTTCTATTTCATGATTAAGTGCTTTTATTTTTTTATCATTCTCAGACAATTTTTCTTGAAGCTGTACAACTTTATCCTGCATTTCTTTTAACTCCTCAGCCGAGCGTGCTTTGGTATCTTCAGCCAGCAAAAACTGATAAGCAATATATAATCGACTCAAATGTTCTATTTCTCTCATTACTTTTTGGTACTCCAAATAGGAAGATCTTTCCTGAAAGAGAAGTCACCAATGAAGAATAATAATTCAAATAATAATTCAAAATTCACATTTTTAAACAAATTTGGAAAGAATCAAACTATAACATATATCATATTTCCCATTACATGATATAATAGATTTTTGTCTCATATTGAATGATCATGGCATTTTAAATTTTAGGAAACTTTACATTACAGTAAAACTCTGGCTTTTTAGATAGCATCATACCATCTCTAGTGAATCCTATGTGGCTCTTTCATCTAATATATAATCAAGCAGCTGGGATTAACAAAGAAACATAGGTTCATAAACTGGTGGCAAGAAGTCTACAAAGATAACCTACATACCCAACAGTGATACACTATTAAATATATTTTTAAATCATGTATACAAAAAGGGTACCTTCAAAATCACAATTTTTCATTTTTTCCAACACCTACGTTACTATAAGAATAAAACAGCTTTCAGCATTACCAAATTTTAACGAGCATTTAATAAATTTATATCAATGGATATCTATAAAAACAATGTAGTTTATAAATATATTCTTTCACTGAAACATGGCCAAGTTTTACGACATCAGGAGCTGCAAAAATCAAAGAGAAAACTCAACTCTGTTTTAATACCTTTCACTTACAAAATGCCTTGACAGCAATAATTACAGTGCTAGCCTCTCTTATCCTAGAAGTTATTCATTCATTCTACCAACAAGGGCTACTAAGTGTGCCGTATGGTTAAGAAATGATGTTCTAGTCAAATCATCCAGGGAAATCCAGACTTGTTTAATAATGAAAATCTGACATACCATTTTCTGAGATTAGAAAGATCATTCTCCAATATCATTATGACTTAACAGATATGAAGTACATATTCTCTGCAAGCAGAAGACTGAGTTATAGAGTACCAATTCTAACTCCTTATCTCATCCCAGAAAAAAATCCCCAAGAAATAGTACATACTTCATCCCCATGTGCATAATTTTGGATATATCACCACACATTCTGACTATCCTCCCATATATAGTATATACCTCTTTTAATTTTTGAATGGTTGGAGTAATCTCTTCTTCAAGTATCTGGAAAATAAAGGGAAAAAAAAATCAGTATTTTCAGTATGAAAAGTACCATAAAAAATTTTCAAAAGAGAAGTGTCATGGAAGACTATGGAAAACTGAACTGAGAAAAAAAAATTCCATCTGTATAGCACAAACTCCAAATGCAAGATTACACTCTTCTCCAAAAATGTTTTATAAAAATTTAATTACCGTCTTAATTTCTTTCAGCTTAGCCTCCTTTTTTTCTATAGTTTTCTGGGCAGCTATTTTTTTGTACTCATACATCCTGGTTCCAGCTGCTTCTTCTATCATGGATAAAATCTGGAATGACAATTGTAGTAATGTTTTAAGAATCCAAGATAATGTGTCTCATTGCAGTTTACACTAAGTATATCATTTATAGTCTTGTCCTCACTAAGCATTTTACAAAAATAATGGCCCAAATAGACCAAAGGAGTTAAACACAGTAATTTTATATAAATCTTCTGTAGGGTTTTTTTGTAAGGATAAATCCTGACACAGAACATCAGTTGAGCAAGACCACATTATACAGTCAAAATTTCTTTTAATATTGGGCATACTGCCAAATATTAAAT
The DNA here is from genome assembly GCA_028533085.1 of Varecia variegata. Lineage (NCBI taxonomy): Eukaryota > Metazoa > Chordata > Mammalia > Primates > Lemuridae > Varecia > Varecia variegata. The sequence goes on along the minus strand of CM052443.1, from coordinate 105,884,185 downwards.
AAACAAATTACTTTATTAATCATTCTTAAACAATATTTCCAAGAACTTTGTAATTAGAAGAAATTATATTAAAAAACTGATTGCCTAGAAGATTAAAACAATATCTATAATTACTATTTTTAATGTTCATAAATAGTACTGTTACCTCTGGAGGTTTCATATTCAATACTTTTGTAATTCGGCCCTGAAAATAAAATGGTAAACTTACTATAATGATAATAAATTACAGAAAATTCAACCTAAAGGCATTCATGTTTATCTCTAATGAAGCTGCTGAATCTCAATATACCAATCTTAGGGGAGGTCTATCGTCTACCTACACGAAAAGATGTTTCTTTTGTTAAATTTGTTACCAAAGATAGCTTATGTAATTCTAGAATTTTGGAACTTTGCTATTTACTTCCTGACTTACCAGTGATATGTTACATAAGTTACTAAATGATACAAATGAAACAATATACTAGATGATACAAAGTTAACTCAGACCATGTTTCTGAGACAATATTAAAGATGCAGAAACATACAATTTTAAAAATGGAAAGTAAATAGATACATTTTAGCATAATTAATGAACATTTCTTGATTTCTCTGAATGATATCCTTCCAAAATAATTTCATGAAATAGAGTACACATTTCTAGGCCTCAAATAAAATAAAAAAATATTTTATTCCAATGCCATAAAATCATTAAATTCATTCATTACCAAAACCAACCAAAACAAAAAAACCTGCACACTCAGAATTATATTACTAGGACTTAGATTCACTTGAAGCAAACTTCCAGCTTTGAAACTGTGATGTAGTGAAAATATTTTTATGTTGGTCTCCTCAGGATCTTCCCATTGGCCTTACTGTGACTCTCTCAAGGGACAGCTGGATGGGTCAAGTGAAATAATAGAGGTTCAAGATAACATCGGTCTTTACTTTTTATTTGCATGAGTCTCTAATGAAGAAAATTACTTTATGCTTAAAATATTAAAACGCTTTAATCTAACGATAAAAGAATATAACAATTTTTTAATAGTTAACATGTATTATTCTTATGGTGATAAAATAAAATTAAAGAAAAATTTCTGAACGTTCTCCAAAATTCAAATGTATGTGATATGGTAGAAGATACCAGTGCAAATAATTAAACCACATTTCTTAATAGGTCCCTAAACACAGCATAATAGCAAATAAAAAATGGAAAATCCAAAAAAGAAGGTACTTCTATGATAGTACTTAAAAATAAAAGACATCAACACTATTATGAAAGAGATATAAAGACCTCAAACAAAATACCTGCATGATGAGAAAGTGAGGGTTGTTAACATTAAGGCCAACAGAACAGAAGAGATCCTGTACTCTGGTGTTGTTTGCATTTACTCCATTGATTAAATATTTATTTCTGCCACCAATAACCACCTAAAAAAGGAAGAATTTTTAAAAATATGAATGTACACACACACCTTATGCTAAAATGATAAATTACTAAGTATATTACTTTGCACTTATTCGTTCTGTCCAACTAATGGTAAACAAACCAATTCTGAGTAAACAGTGGAAGTGTGACATGGTCAAAACCACTAACTTGAGTCAGGACAACTAGCTCCTAATCCAGGCAGTTTTCCTAACTAGTTATATAACCAACCACAGGCCTCCTAACCCACCTTACATTAGACTAGGTCTCTAAGGTTTATGTTTCCATAAGGTTTATGTAGCTTTATGTTTCCAAGTATGTGTAAAACATATTTTCCTTTCTTTATCATCTTCTTTCTGTAATTTTTCCATACTCAGAGGTTAATCTCTATTTTTCCACTTTTCAAGGGGAACAGAAGTCAGATATTAAAACCTAAAGACAAGCAGCTTGACCTCAATTCTTGACAAGATTCTAAAAGGCATTAATGAAGACATGACTCGTGATCCCTTAAAAGAAAAAGAGTAATTGTGGAGCTTTAATATGAGTTCATTAAGAACAAGTCATGCCAGACACTATTCATATTCTACTATCATACTTAAACCGTCATTTATTGGGTAAGACCGTCTCACCCACCAGGTTTTGAGGTCCTGAAAGACAGACCTAGTACACCTACCATATGTAATTTGACAAGGACTGCATGATAATATTTTGGTAATGATACAGGCTTATTGCCTAAATAAGAACAGAAACAATGAGGTAGATTAGTAACAATTAGTGACAATTCTCACAGGGTAACTATTTGACGGAAGCCTAATGACACAGAATAGGATTCTGTCCCAACCTAGTCAACCATTTTTCTTTTAATCAGAGGCTTTCATTAATGTAGAGGAGAAAATCTATTAAGTGACATAATGCTAAGATGGAGAGTAAATGGGAGCAAATTTTTAAAAACAAAATTCTGACAAGCTGAAAACATTGTCTGACTATAATAAGCAAATATGTTAAGGGACAAATGTAAGGCTCTTCTTTGGTTTCAAAAACCTGCATACATAGAAGAATGGCAGTAACACAGCTGAGTAATATCACACCTGAAAAAAATCAGAGTGGTTTCAAGTAAATATGGTATGAATCAACAATGTATTAGGAACACTCCAATGTCATACTGGGAAAAAATAGAAGCAGAGTATCTAAAATGAAAAGAGGTAATAATTCTGCTTAATTCTAACTAGCCCAACTCACACACACAATTTGAGGTGCCATGCCTTAAAAACAACAGATGGATAGATAGACAGATGGGGGGCAAGAAGGGAAACTGGAATATACCGTGGTGTGATCAGGCAAGTGAAGGAACTAGAAACAAACATCAAGTCAAAGACCTGGTGAAATTCTGCTTAGAAAACATTTACACTTCCAGATCTTTTAAATACTGAAATATGGAATAAATTAGATTTGCTCTTGGTGCTCTCAAGAGGACCAGGATTAAAGAGTAAAACTTTAAGACAGCAGACTTAGGCTGAATTTATAGGAATAACTTTCTAATAAGACCTGTCAAAAAACAGAATGGGTTATCTCAGAAGATAGCAAGATCTCAGGTACTGGTGGTGTTCAAGCACTGCCAGAAAAGCCATAAGTATGGTTCAAGATTTAAGCATGTTACCATGTGACCTGAAAAAAAAAATCATTAAAAAAAAAAAAAAAAGATTTAAGAATGGTTCAGCCCTTATACTGGATGGATAATTTTTCAGATCTCTTTCAATCCTCTTAAAGATGGAATCTGCATCATCAAAATTTTAATATAAGAAAATATTCTTAAGGAATCTAGTCAATATTTGATACATCAATTCTGCTCATGAACTTTATTGTTTTGCAAAGCCAAATTGCCAAAAAAACCCACAAAGGACATGAAAAGTTCTTAGGGTATCCAACTGTTTAGTAGCCACTCACCTGTCTTGTTACTGTGATTTCATCATGAACCTCAAATCCTAAAGGACTTTGCTTTTTGTCAGAATTATCAAAAGTAATTGACACTGAGGCTTTGGTAATACCAGCCTGCCCATTTTTGTAAACTAAATCTTGTAAATTAGAAGCCCGAACCTAAAATAAAAGAAGAAAAGTTTACCCACTACGAAATTCCATATTGTACAAATTAGCACTAAAAATGGATTTCTTGCTGTTGGAAAACCCACCAATGTAGTACCATTAAGTAGACAAGGACAGGCAGTTGCATCCACTGGCAAGGAAAACGGGCGACTTTCTACAGAAGGAGTCTTTCTTTAGAACCCTTCACCTCTGAATTGTTTTCTACTCATTTCTTAATAAAAGTTAACTTACAAGATTTAAGGGAAGACAGCACCTATGATTTTCATTAGTCATCTCTTCCGTTAGGATTTGAAAAGGCATTACAATACAGGAGTGAAAATACAAACTCTGTATTGAGTCTGCTTTAAAGTCAGAATGTCTGAGTTTGAGTGTTACTCCTAAACATCTTGAGAGGATAAACCTGAGGCAACCTCTCTAAGTTTCTGTTTTGTCATCTAACAGATGGAATAAAAACTTTCCTTAAAAGGCTGCTGTGAAGTATAAGATAATTCACATAAAGTACAAAAATGCAAATGAAGAGAATATCAGCATCTCCTAAATTCAGTGAGGATTTCCTCGCTAAACTTAAATTCACATAAATCAGAAAGTTTACACTTTACCTGAGACAGGTTGGAAATGCCCAACAAAAAGCAGATAGAGTCCAATATGTTGGATTTTCCACTACCATTTAAACCAGTAATAGCATTGAAAAGGGGATCAAAACCATTAACTTCGGTTCTCTGAGCATAGGACTTGAATCCCTCCAGAATGATTGACTTAATATGCATTTTCGATATTGTCGTGGGCCCATAAACCTCTGCTAGGAATCAAACAGCACACAAACCAGTTCTGTACAAAACAGAAATAACACCACGTAAGTGGCATAAAAACCTGGAATCATAATACATATGAGAGACTAAAACAAGAATGACAGAGAAATGGAAATAAAATAGCCACTTGCCACACTATCTTCTCTGCGATAGATATCCTTTGCCTACTTAAAAATATAGAAGAGATAGCCACTACCTGGAAGTTAAACCACTCAACTTTTGAAATCGTAACTCCTTATCACTTCTCCTACCTATTTTTCCAGGCTTGCCCTTCCACATTTATCATACTCTAGCTAACAAAGACTACTGATTATTTCACACCCCATTCTCTTTGCCCATAACGTGCTTCTCTCCAATACTGGCATGGCTCACTCAGCTACAGTTACGTCTTTGCTCAAATGTCAACTCACTGGGGTCCATCCTGACTTCCCTATGTAAAAGAGTACCCTTACTCATCCCCTCAACTCAGCTTTCTTTTTCCTTCATGGCAATTAAAGACGACTCTAAATGGTAATTACTTGTCCATACAACCCATTACGACTGAGTTCTCGTACAATCTTCGCCTACGTCCCACGTTGTATCCGCGAATAGTGCCCGAATCCGGGGGGGTAGGGGAGGGAAGGTCACTGAGTATTTATTAAAGAGATGAGATGAATCTCATGTTCTCCAGCTTCTTACTTTTACTCAGACTGTCCCCTCGTCTGCCCCGGCCTTTCTCTCTACAAGTCCTCCACCGGCTCCTAATTATCAACTGAGGTTCTCTGTTAACCCATCCTCCTTCCCCCTGACCCCCATTTCCCGCCAAGACGCCAGGCCGGGCCCAACCGGCCGTGCGCACTCACCCGCCTTACCGCTGCCTCAGGTCGCCTGGGCTTGGGGCGCCTCCAAAGCTCCTCCCGGTCACAAAAGCGGAGAGAAAGCCAACCCTCCCATAGCAAGTGTTACGAGGCAAACTCTGCCATAGCGGCCCCAAGCTCAGCACCCGCACCGGAACTATTTACTACTTTAAATTTCGGCGCGAGGAAAGGACCCCACTGCCACTCTTATTTCCTCTGTTGGTGACTAGGAGCTGCCTGACTTTAGGGGTCCATCTTTTCCCTCCACTCGAACGATAAAAGTGACAAGGCGACAGGAAAGAGAGTCTCGATGATGGTAGCTCCCAGAATGCAACGGCACGGGCTTGGGGACTAAAGGAGCAGGTGATATATATTGACACTGGCGTCCGGCACACTCAAGGCCAGCCCCACAGCGCGGCCTCGGGGCCTCGCTTTTGCCAGCCCCGCCCCTCCGCAGGCCCTTCCGCCCGCCTGCCGCGCCCTGCAGACTCCGCCTTCTCGAGGGCCTGCTGGTGCTCGCTTTGGCTGGCTGCCACCGTCTCAAGGAGACGGAGGCTGCGAGTGGAGAGGCTTCTTTTCAGTGTGCTCGTTCTGTTTCGGAAGCCTCAGTATCTTCTCGGGTTGGCTCAGACTCTTGAGAAATGGAAGCTGTACTTTGTTGGGACGTGGGAGGCGCCGGCCTTCTGGGAACTCTGGCCCTGGCTCCGCCCCTCGCTGGCTTCTGACACTGGCGAGCCTTTTTATCTTAAATTTCCACGTCCGGAAGGGACTACAGTACTCTCTCTGGAATTGTTCTGAGCCCGGAGGAGAAATTGTGTGGGGCGAATAGGTCTTGCTGTGTAATGATAAGCAGGCCTAGCACTCAGGGAATGTTTCTGGAAACTTTAGGACAGCTAATATTTATTGAGTTCTGTATGTCAGGCTGTGTTCCAAAGGCTTTTTAAATGCTCTTAGCAAACCCGCGAAATCTGATATTGTTTTTATTTTACAGATAAGTAAAATGAGTCACAAAAGGTAAAGCAGCTTGTCTGAATAACAAGTAAAGAAGCCGAGGTTTGTTCTCAGGCAAGCCTAGCTCCAGAGCGGGTGTTTTTAAGTATTGCATATTTAGTAAGTACTTCGTGTATAGAATCCAGTATTGCTAGTAATCAGTCCTGTTATCAGTATATATTGTCCTTAAGAAGGAAAAAGGTGTCAGGTTTACTCACGTTTGAGCACAGTAATAGTAATGAGTTAGTAAGGGCATAACTCCAGAATGGATGTGGTACTATCCTAGGTGAGCTACAAAAAGATGGAGTAGCCAATAATACTATTTTAAGGTGTGTGAATCCTTTTGGGCTGCTATAACAAAATATCGTAGACTGGGGATCTTATGAACAATTTATACTTCGTATTTCTGGAGGCTGGAAAGTCCAAGATGAAGGCACTGGCAGATTTCAGTGTCTGGTAAGGGCTTCTGATTGATAAAGAGTGCCTTCCTAACTGTCTTCACATGGTCCCTTGGGCCAATTTTATAAGGCTCTAATCCCATTCTTCATCACCCAAAAGGCCTCACATGCTAAAGCCATCACTCTTAGGGGTTAGGTTTTCAACATGTGAAACATATTTAGTAGGATAGGGCATGTATTTAAAAGTTGCTTTCTTGGCCCTGGAATGGAATTGCAGTACTTGGAACCAAACTACCAAGAATGGGCCTATACTTTGAATTTCTTTCCTTACTTAAAGGAATAAAATAAGTTTTATGGGTTGTTTTGTTTGTTTATTTGTTTAAAAAACTCATATATTTACTCTGATACACTACCCACTTCCTGTGATGTCAACCACAGGTCATGGCCTAACACCAATCTAAGTAATCAGATATCTTTGTCTACCTTGATTTCTGCATCTTCTACATCACTGCTATTCACTTGTATTGATTCTATTGAATCTTACACATATGCTTTAAGCTATGTCCCCTTTCTTTCATCTATGCTTTGGCATGAAAATATAAGTGTTAGGATAGACATTACCCTTTGCAGTTACCTTAATAACTAGGTGATATACTCATGTCAAATGAATGAAAACTTACATACAAATGCACTTTTGTTCGATAAGGACTTTGAGGTGGTCATAAGAATAAACACATTTAACGACTCTCATTAAGACTATTGAAGTGAAAATTGCTCGTAAAGGTAGAGATTTCTATTAGTTTTATTCTTAGCACATGCCAGAAACACCAAGGAATTTCTGTTAATATAGGACAGGTGGACTTGAAGAAATCAGTGATGGCTAAATTACAACTCTGCCTCCTGAGATCACCACAGATTAAGTGGAGAAAACCAAGGTACTAAGCCAACATACTCCCTAATTTGGAGAGGTGAGGGCAGGAAACAGACTGTAGAGTAGATGTAGTATAAACAGAACACTTCTTTCATCACTACGGATTAAAATCTTATGAAAGCTTCAACACTGGCAGGCAGTGATTCAAGCAGAAATCTGGTAGCGGGTGGAGTCCTAGTGCTTATGTGAAAAGCATCAACACCAGCAAGGACTCAGATAAAGTAATAAAGCAGAACCTAGGAGAAAGATGGGTCTTCTACTCCCAGGATACACTTTTCTAATTTTAGAGTGCTAAAGTAAGCAGCTCTTACAGGGACCTGAGTGAGTCCTCTCTTCCTGGAACTTGGGACAGAAGAAGAAAAAGAAAGGATTTTACTGCAGAAATAAGCTAGGGTGATTCTTTTTTTTTTTTTTTTTCTGCGAAATTATTTTGGGGTTCAAAGGGATGAATTGATAATGACAGGAAGTTTATATTTTTTAATTCTATTGAGTAGCAGCACACTTTGATTACAGTCGTATGCCACATAACATTTCGGTCAACCATGGACTGTATTATATGACTGGTCCCAAAAGATTATAATGGAGCTGAAAATTCCTATTTTCTAGTGGTGCCGTAACATAGCACAATGCATTGCCTTTTCTATGTTTAGCTACACAAATACTTCCATTGTCACACAGTTGCCTACAGTATTGAGTACAGAAATGTACTGTACAGGTCTGTAGCTTAGGAGGAACAGGCTATACCATCCAGGTTTGTGTACGTACACTATGATATTCTCACAAAAATGCAATCTCCCAACAACACATTTCTCAGAATGTATCCCATTGTTAAGTGACACATGACTGTATTTCATTTCTACCACCATATTATTTGTACTGTGTTTTATTGAGTATAACCTCTCTGGCAAAGTTGGAAAGAAATATAGCTAAGCATAATTTTAAATGAGGAATAGAAAAGGAGGCAATTATATTCATTCACGTATGGGATCTGGTTAGACTCATTTATTTTAATTTCAGTGACTATTGTTTTCAAAACTACATGTTCTGTTTGGTTCTTTGTGAAATCTGCTTATTCTTTCATCATAATTCCTATTATTTTGCCTCTTTAATCAAGTTCATCTTTATTTTACCGTCTTTCCTGATAGTTCTGTTATTTCCAGCCTTTGAGTTCCTAACTCTCTTGTTTACAACCTTTGCTGACTCTTATTCATAGTGATTTATTTCCTCATGTGGTGCTCTTCTTCAGTGGGATTGTTTTGTTAATGGGAATCTCTTATGCCCTGAGTTGTGAAAGAGTCCCTTCAGAGCAATTATGCATTTGCTTCTGCAAGCATACTTTGGCTCTTAAAGATCCTGAAGCACTTTTAAATGCTAATTTCTCAGTTTGTGGTTCCTGAATTATGCAGATATTGTAAATTTAGATCTGTTGCAGGACTAAAGTTTTGATTTTTCACTGGTACCTTCTGTTTTTTTCCCCTTCCAAACCCTTGGACAAAAAAACTTCCTTGCCTCTCTCTACCTCAGACTAGTAGGTAGCATTTTTTTCCAGACCCTGTGCTTGGCAGTTCCTTAAGGCTCCAAGTTTTACCCTAAGGGCCTAGTTTGAGCTCCTCTGCCTCACTGAAGCT
>CM052443.1:105831369-105874591 GCA_028533085.1 Varecia variegata | reverse complement strand
CAGGACTAAAGTTTTGATTTTTCACTGGTACCTTCTGTTTTTTTCCCCTTCCAAACCCTTGGACAAAAAAACTTCCTTGCCTCTCTCTACCTCAGACTAGTAGGTAGCATTTTTTTCCAGACCCTGTGCTTGGCAGTTCCTTAAGGCTCCAAGTTTTACCCTAAGGGCCTAGTTTGAGCTCCTCTGCCTCACTGAAGCTCAAGGCCTTGTACTTGGACATTAAAACCCAGCTACTGGCTCCGGAGGCATATAGCGAAGTATATATGGTGTTGGGGGGCTACCATGGTGTCAGTTCTGCTTTCTGCTCTTCAATTTTTCAGTTTGCTTCTGGCACTAAGAATTTCCTTTTTGTTGTTTTACATTCTATATTCAAAGTAGCTTTTCCTAAAACCAATAATTATTTCTCTTAATAAATCTAGTACCGGCTCTTAAGAAAATGTTTGTATGCACCACTCATAAAATTTGATCTATCCTTACTTTTTTCACATTTGTTCAGTTTTTCAAGCTATCATTTGCTTTTATCATTTCCATGCTGGTTTTAGCCAGCGTTATCCATCTCATCTCTCTTCTGCTTTGTCACACTCCTTCCTTTAGGGGGATAATTATTAGTTCTTCTTCCTCAAATGTTATTCTCATTTTATTGTTCTCCCTGTAATGGCGTCCCTTATTACTTTTTATTTCAAATCTATACAAATCTGCCTAATACTCCTCCAATTAGTTGCTTTTTATTACCAAATTCAGTGCTTACTAAATCCAAACAGACTCTTGACTCTTAGCTTTGTCCACAATATCTGATTCTGCAATTATCTCCCCTACCTCTTACGTTATTCTGTAGTCCTCTACAATCACAAGTACTTCCACTTCAAATTCTAACTTTCTTTCCTACTTTAGCAAGACTTGTTAGCTGCCAGGTTCTGCCCTCTCTAAAGTCAAAAAAGAAAGTGTGTTTCTATATCAAAAATATATCTTTTCCCTCTACATAAAACTTTGGTGAAAAATGCCTACAAAATTCATTCTGTTATGTTATGTTCTCCACCTACTATCCCAGATTCATCTGCTGTTTTCTTCCTTAGATTGCAATATGGTTTTTGTTCATTACTGTGAACCAAGCACCAATCAATGATGAAAGTGCTCAAAAACCTTGTGATAGATAGATGAATGAGTGTATTCAGTAGGCATTTACAGAATGCTTACATTATGCTAAGAATTGTGTTAGATGCTGGAATACAAAGATGAATAACATGTGGGTCTATCTCCAAGAAGTCCATAGTTGAGTAGAGAAAACATGTAAAGACATGAACCAGAAGAAGTGAAGAGTGGAAGGAAATCTGAAAGGATTGAACAGGCAATGGCACAGCAGGTAAACAATATATGAAGCAAAAAGTAGCAAGTTTAGTGTAAGAGATGCACAGAAGCCAGATTATGGAGTATTTTATGTGCTATCTTTAACTTCTTGTCATTCCTGAAACATTGATGTTCACTTCTCCATCTTTGTCTTTGCACATGCTAAACTTGCAATGCTCATCTCCTCTCCACTTTCCCCCCATGTGTATTTCTATGTATGTTTCAACCCCAAAATCAAATCCACTTGGAAAATTTATTTACAACCTCTTCTGTAATTACTTAACCCTTTATCCATACTTTTCTTCTGTCTTCTATTTCTATTGTGGTGTACCTTTGTGGTATATACTCAGCACAGAATAGACACTTAATAAATATTGGTTAACTATGAGTAAGTTCAGGAGGTTCAGTTGTTGCTATCTCATGAAGGTAAAGGAAAAGAATAGTTTTCAAAAGAAAAACAAGGTTTGAAAAGTACTCAATACTGGAGTATACAATATATTCCACAAAATATGCAATGTTTTTAGGTTCAGCAAGTTAATAGTAGTGATAATTTCTCACTGATGTAACAGTGAAGACTTTTTTTTTATACCTGTAATCAAAGTGTTCTATTTTTGTAATATCATCTGTGACCACTGTGATATGAGGCTAAGGAATGTACCATGGAATACACATCCCAGTTTTATGCTTCAGAGGGCTCTCAGCACTATATATTCTTTTCCTTGGTTTGTGATTTTCTGGCCTATAAAATAAAAACAAACTTCTGCTATGCTATAAGAACAGCTGTAGTTTCAGCCTGAAAGAATATAATTCAAGTATCGCTTCCTTAGTTGCTGTCAAGGTATAATTACCAACCCTCCTTTGTGCTTTTTTATTACACACACAGACTTCTGTTACAAGTATTTATTTATATGTCTCCCCTACCCACTGTGAGCACCTTCATGTCAGTGATCTTGCCTTATAGTCACTTACAATATCTATTAACCCAGCATCCGGACAAGTTCCTGACACAGAGTTGTATTCCATAAATGTTATTAAATGGATAAGCAACTACATGTAACATACAAAGGTTATAAAGATGGTCATTCTCTTCAAACCAGAGAACAACTGTTCTGTTTTCCAGATTTTTCAGATGAAAGGTTGTTGTTTTGTTGTTATTTTTACCCATATTTAAATTCCTAAGTAATAACCTGCATACTCCATCAAACATTAACATGCATTCAAACTCAGGAATTACTTTGCCCAGTATCTCCCCTACCTTTCTCATTCCACCCTTATCTCCAAACACCAACTTCCACTCCACCTCTATCCCATTATGGGTAGGTGGGACATGGGGGATCCATAGATTTCTGTTTATTATCTTTTGGTTTCCACTCTCTCTATACTCCCTATTCTCCTTAATTCTCCACTCCCATCCATAAGGGTGTGATTTGACCCTTTAGTTCCTAAGGGTCTTCAGACCATGGTATTATGATATCAATTTATTTTTGAGAGTGAAAGGACTTTTTTCTTATTAATAAAAATACCAGCATTTATGGGACATTCACAGTACAGTTCAGGTGAGGCTTCAGCAATCCAAATCAATCATGTCTCCAAGTCTTTTCTGCCATTTTCAGGCAGCCTCACTCAATATCCTATGGGCAGCTACTTGGGGAAAACACTCAAATACTTTCATAAGGACAAGCAATAATGTATAGGCATAGTATGGTATAGATACACACATAGGAAAGAAAGGTGTTTTAAAAATAAACATAACTGCCTACATTAATGTCAGTATGTTACAATATAAAGCAAAGCAGTTTATTTCTTTGCTGCTACATGTCTAATATATTTCTATTGCCACAGCGAACATTCTACATTTGTATAAACTCGAGTATCTATTCAGATGATTTTACAAAAACAAAGGCTTTTTGTGCCCAAAAGTTTAATTGTTCACATTTTAGGAGAAAGAACAATGCTTTCAACTTTTAAACAACAGTTTTCCCCATTGTTGCTCTTCAAGTATTTAAAATAATCTTTTGACTTAGCTTGAGTTATTTGTGGTGGTTATTATTAAAAAGTAATTTTATTGCTTAAAATATTGATTTGTATTTGTGCTGTACCAAGTTCTAAAAACTTTACTTAAGTTACTTCATATAATACAATTCTGTTACTATTATCTCCTTTTTACAGATAAAGAAACTGGATCTTGGAACTAGTCTTTGATCATAGAGCTGGGGTGAAAGTCCATCCATTCAACAAATAATAATAATTGAGTGCTTACAATGTCAGTGAACAGTACCATAAAAAATTTCTGCTGTATAGAGCTTATATTATAGTGGATATCAGTTCTTATTGATTTTAAAGCACAACTTTTTGCAATAATCTTACATTACCCTAGGAGTAGCTATCAGACTTAATGCCTCAAGTAATTGTCCTTTCTATGTGTCTATTGAAGCCCTCAAGTCTTTGGAAACCACAGGTGACCTAGCTCACAAAATGCTTGGACATTCTCAGTCAAGTTTGGATTTATAGGGGGTACCCAGATTTAGGTCAGGAACATAATATCTGAACCAATTTAGGCACTGCTCATAGGGAGTGAATTCTTAATGAAAAAGCAATGTCCCCTAGAAATAAATGCTATAACAGGCTAGAAGGTAAATTTGTAAATGTTTATGGAAGGCAGATTGGATTTAGCATAGGTAGCTATGCTGATCAGGGGCAACAGGAGGAAATGTTCTTAATAGTCCTGGTTGGTGGCATCTTTTTATCTAAAGAAATCTTGCCAGCAATTTTGCTTGGATGACTAATTTGGAGTAATTTTTATTTCGTGTATTTTTTATTAGTTAATGGGATCTAGGAGTATAATAACCTGGTGAGAATTTCTCTGCAAATGGCAATCAAATTAGTCTTATTTGTGAAATTCATAAATAAGCTATAATTCAGCATTTTATGTTTAGGGAAAATAAAACTGGGGTCATGCTGTTTAAGAGGATAAGGGAATTTAACAGAACACTAGGGGATTTATAGCAGACTTATGAAGAAGATACATTCTAACTGGAGGCTTAATTGTGATTTAAATTACAGGTCAAGCTGTGCAATGTGTTTTCTTTCTGGGGGAAAATCTTTGGAGAGATAAAGTGTGCTTGTTTAAAGAGGAAACAGGAAGCAAATGAGAAAACAAATTGTATGTTCTGTTTTTCTCTTAAAATTTCAAGCTGCTTTAGGTCAAATTGCCCCTGAGTTCCTGATAATGGCTGTTGTGAAATTTCCTTGTTTTACTTTCTTTGTGTTATTCCTGCCCTCTGTTCCAGAGCAGTTATTTTACCTGACAGTAACAAAAAGATGTAGGCAGCATATCTGCCAGCAAACTAATATGAAAACCAGAGATGAGGTATTCTCAACCTTTCTAGAATTGTGACATCCTATCATTTTAGGCTGACTCACATAAAATTAGTAAATTCTGCAGATGAACAAGCCCTTGAAGAATTATAGCCATTCATTTTGTAAATGGGGAAATTAAGGTTTCTAGTGATTTTTCCTAAATTTACTTTTTATCTCAAGTAACCTAAAGTCTAATGAGGAAATAAAATTTGTGTACAAATAATTTTCATTGGAAGTGTAAAGAAATTGCTTCCCTGTAAAACAAAACTAAAACAGATAATCAAAGGTTGATTTCGTAGGGAGCATTTCTACTAGGAAAAGAACAGTTAGACCTGACAGCCCCAGACCCTTTCTCTCTATTTCCCTCTCCCTTGGCAAAATCCCTCAATAATGAACACCAGGTCCACCACGCATACTTCAGTCAAGAATGGGCATCAAGTCAGAGGTGGGGGATGGGGACAAAAGACCTGAGAAGGGATTGAAATGATCTGCTCTCCCTTTAAGGTTCTGAAGCAAGACCAAGTCAAGAATGGAGCTTTTTAGCAATCCTTTACTAAAGCTTTAGGAATAATAAGGGGGAAACAATCCATATATTGTGGTGAAAAGAGAGAAGCATCTGGCTTAGAAGACATTAGTCTATAAGCTACTCTGGGACTCAAAGGCTTACTGCAATGGGAACTAAGTATCTCTGGGTCCCTCACGTTATTCCCACCTTTGCAGTCTTCCATCTTAGCGTCTCTTGTGCCTCAGGTTTGAGGAGCAACCATCCACTTAGAGGGCCTTTCCTCACACAAAACAAACTTATATAATAAAACAGTGTTGGTGTAGAGTGCCAATGTTCATAAGAAAAATAATCATCACTGGGAACACCATTAGGAGAGACTTCCTGGGAGGATTTTCCTAGATGATGTTTGAGCTGAATCGTTATGGTTAAATATTCTTTTGATAGTTGGAAGCAGGGAAACAGCAGTCCAACTGGACAGATCATAGTGGACAAAAACGGAAGTAATGGATTCAGTAGGAGATGACCTGGTGGCAGGCTGCCGGCGATTTTATCAGAAACATATTACTTTACAGTGGATGCTGTGTTGCAGCATGCAGAATCCCTCTTCAGGACAGAGGAATAAATTCCTCCAGCTGGCAAGAGTGTTGGTTAGTGACAGTTCAGCACTGAGTCCCTTCTTGGGCATCACCCCCCACTGAAGGAAGCTGCCTCGCTGAAACTTACACCTCCTCCCCTGTGGTCACCCATATCCAATGACTAGTTGATACAAGGACACAAAAGCTCAGGCCCTTTGCTTCAACTAGGACAGCTATCCAGGGCCATCTAAACAGCTCCTCATACCATTAGCTGAGGCCTTTGTTCTGACTGCATCTCAGTTCAGCATCTCCCTCTGGACAATTGTGTTTTCTGTACAAGTCACAAGTGTTCTGGACAGCACTCTCAAATAAACTTTCTGCGTACAAATCTGTCTCCAAGTCTTTTCTCTGGGGAACGACCTAAGACAACTCCAGACATAATTTGAGACACAATAGGCTATTTTAACAGAATTTAACATAGAGTTTGGAAAGCCTAAAATACATATGATTCAGTCATTAAAAGTGCTGGCTCGTGGTTTCTATGGTAACAATTTGGCATTTCAAGTTAAGTGCTGAATTACTAAACCAATTTAGATTCCACTGACAAAGAATTGGAAAGAAGAGAAATTGTACCCGAGCTATTACTCTCCTGCTCTGAACCTTTGCCAAAACCATCAGTCAGTTCTGATCACTAAGTGTATATAGTCTATCAGTAAGACTGTATCAGGCAGTTATGGTGTGGGATCAAAAATACCCCCAAATCTCAAAGGCTTGAAAAGAAACAATGATTTATTTCTTGTTGATGTTACGTGGGCATTTCAGGTCATATCAAAAGAGGGAAAAGGTATTTCTGCTTATCATCTAAGGAAGCTTCTGAGGAAGCCAGGCTAATGGAGCAGCTACTACCCTGAATCTTGCAAATCACTGCCAGAGAAAACAAGAACTCTGGGGGCGGTTTAGAACCATAACATAAATGTTCTACCCAAAGTGACACACATCACTTACACTCATATTTCACCACAAGTGTTCATCACAAGAAGCTCAGAAAGTGCAATCACAAAATATGACTGGAAGGGCAAGGGTGGGGAAAACTGAAATATGTAGCAGGCTGCACTAATAAAGACTAGAGGAAAATTTTGGAACCTAGAAAATTTAAATAAGTAAAAAGGTTAAACAGGTAGTTGAATTCTAAATTTTCAATTAAATAAAAAGGAGCTTAGTGATAAGTAATTTTTGATCCTTTACTATCTTTCAAATCATATTTACACTATTTGGAGTTTGTCTTATAAATATGTATTAAGTAATTTCTATTTACAAAATACAGTGATGGTTCACCTTAGGGCACAACTATGAATCCTTGAACTGTTTCTTTAAAGATGTTTATATCTGGTTGAAGATAACAGGTATTCAAAATATATAGGGCAGAGAACAAAAAGAGGAGGGGGGGTAGGGGCAATGTTTAGTGAGTATAAAATGGAGAATTGTTAAGTGCTAAGTTTCCACATCTGGGGTGGAAGAGGACAAAGTTATATCTTCTACAAATATACTTGAAATACGCTTTTGATCTTAGCTGTACAGAAGGGGTAGATAAAGAAAAACAAATATAACATTATTGCTTTTAAATCCACTTCTTCATTTTCATTTTCCCTTTCCCACTAGACCCTTCTATTTACATTTCTGTGGTTAGGATAAATGATTATAAACTGAGAGCTAATATCACTGCTCCTTGAGATTAGGAACTATGCTCTTTTGGTATTCCGTACACTCTGCTCCAAGTTAATGAGGATTTATGGTAATAATTATAATAATTTGTACCTCTAATTAATGCTTCTTATAGCTTACAAAGGAAATTTACATATTTTATTAATGTTCTTTCCACAACATTACAGTGCTGTAGGTTCAGAAGGTTTTAATAAAATTATTCCCATATTGCAGATAGAGAAATTGAGACTTAGAAGAGTGAAATAATTTAATTATTATTGCAGTTATTTATAGCTATAAACAAACTACCCTAAAACTATGCCTTAAAACAATAACACCTTTTTTTTTTCTTAACTCACCTGAGAGTTTCTTGGGGTCAGCTAGTCAATCCTTGCTTGGGGTCTCTCATGCAGTTCCAATCAGGTGATGGCTGGGGCTGAGGTTACCTCAAAGACTTCATTCATATGTTTAGTGCCCTGTCTGGGATGAGTCAAACTCTGGGAGCTAGAATAGTTGGGATTCCCCAGACTTAGCTGTCTCCGTCATCTTCCCCCATGGTCTCTCTACATAGCAACTTCAGGGTACCTGGGAATGAATGTCCCAAGAAGGACCAGCTGAAGTCTCATGGCCTTTACTCTCTCTCTAGTCTTGGAAGTCACACATACTACAACTCCCATTTCCACCATATTCCTTTGCTCATTAAAACAGTAACAAAGGCCCACCCACTTTTACAGGTAGGGGATGGAGACTCCACCTTTTGGTGGGAAGAGTGTAAAAAATTTTGCCAACATGTTGTCAAACAGCCACAAATATGTTTACACGGTAAATAATGAAACAGAAATAACTCTGGTTTTTGTGTTGCAAGTTGGGTTCTCCAGATAGCAGGTGCCAAGATAGAGTGTAGCATGCTGATGTTTATAAAGGAGTGCCCTTGGCATCAACATTTATGAAGGCAAAAACAGCAGCAGGACTAAGAAGAAGCAGCTGAGCTGAGATACAGGCCTAAGGACCACCAACACCACCAGGGTAGACCCTGCAGAGTTCCCTGCAGAGTGATCTCAAGCTGGGCTTATATTCCTTGACGTATTCCCACATAGATTAGTCACTGGATGTGGGTCACCCTGGGAAGGGGCAAGACCTTGGGAAAGGTGGCTGTCTGTAGCTGAATTAATCCCTGAAGGTGCTGACAGCTGAAGATTGAAGGAGAATCACCACACTCTGTCTCCAAATCCATTGACCTCCCATTATATTGCACTATCTCCATTAAAATAACATTACTAATCTATAGATATTAAATAAATATTAATTGTGAAATAAATTATACAATCAAAATAATCCCATTGGGACATGTATCAGGATGCATCTCTTGTATCCCAATGTTGGGACACATTGGTGGGCGTATACAAGAGATGGTACATACGGACTACAAATCAGTCCAGGAAGCCACTGGTCGCCAGCCTTTATTTTTACTCCAGGCTGCACTATCAGTGTTCCTGTCTCTAATATAGTACTTGTTTGCAGTGGAGAATTGCTGCTATGCTCCACCCTGTTGTCCCTTTCTACAGTCTGACTCCAGTTTGTCAGAATATGTTTATATGTCTCAACTCCAAATGTAAATAGAATTGGACTAAACAGACACAAACTAGACTAACCTGTATGCAATTATCTGCTTCCAAACAGGCTGCTTCAGGACAGATATTTCTGAATAATCAATTAAATTCAATTACAAAAATAATTTTATTCTGATAAGTATGACTTTGAAGGACTAACATAACTCTAAAATTCTAAAAGCATGTTCTTTCTATTGCTTTTCTGTTATGCAAAGAGCTTAGAAAGAGCATGTTATTTCTATTTTTGTACTGAGGAAGTACTTGAGGAGTACTTTCACTCTTACTCAGGGGCGGTAGATACTAGGTAGAAATATTGTCAAATATTTTCAGTTCTCCTCACTTCTAGTCACATGATGACATTGTATTTCTTGTCCCTCTTGTAGTTGGGTGGGGTCATGTGAATAATTCTGACTGATATATTTGTTAGTAAAAGTGGCACGTGTCACTTCAAGGTAGAACATTTCATTGCTGGTGGGAAATTCTGAGTTCTCTGTCCCTCGGACACAATAACTAGCAATGTTTGAGATGATGGCTTCTCCATTAGCCTGAGTCACTGGAGTCTGCAATATATAGTTCCTTCCTGCTGATATATAATGGAAAACTCAAATGAGGAATAAGCCTGGTTTGTGCTAAACCACTGATCTGAGAGAAATGTTCCTAAAGAATAAACTGCCATTTTTTAGCTGTGTGAATTCAAACAAGTCATTTTACCTTTTTGAACTTCAGTTTCCTCATCTTTAAACTGAGAATAATGATACTTAGATCATTGGGTTTCTATGAGAATTTAAAGTGTGCTATATTTGAAAGGGGCTATGAAAATTTTAAAATGCTGTACAGATGCTAATAATTATATTAACCCAGAGGGGCACAATCTGTTTTTCAATGTTTTGATTCATCTAGTTTTCTCTTATGATCTTAATTTTAATATGTTTTCAGCCTTTTGGGCAAGTGTGTCTATACATGGAAAAAATATGAATAGTAGATCTGCCTCAAATAATTTCACAAGAATGCTTCAAATCTACATGAGATGTGTTTATCCTTTGCACATCACCAAACATTTACTTGGTTGTTTACTCTCTCCCTCCTTTCCTACCTTCCTTCTTGCCCTCCTTCCTTCTTTCATTCCTTCCTTCTTCCTCTGTCTGCTTGCCTCCCCATCTTCAACAAATATTCACAGGGCACCTATTATGCTAAGTACTAGAAAAACAAAGATAATTAGGACCTCTAACCTCAAGGTACAGACATATAATCAGAAACATGGAAAAAATTGTTTCAGATTTGTGACAAATACATGTTCAAACTACAGTGCGTCACAAAGAGAGGAGTGGTCAATACTTAGTGTGTAATTTAAATAGGCTTAATTCAGAAGGAGAAACTAATTGTGTCCAGGGAGATGGTGAGGTTTTTTATTTAAGGTGATGATGAAGTAGTGGAGGCAAAAGGAGGCAAGGGAATATACCAGGCAGTTGGAGTAGCATCGGCAAAGACACGGAGGTGTGGCACAATTCATGACATCCTGTAATGTGTTAAATCAATCTAAGTGGAACTCTCAAAGGTTTGTCTTTATCTTCAATTAGGAAAGGCATTTAGTTTCAGATATGCTAAACAATTCATACAAGAAGAAAGCGACCCTTTATTGATTTCTCTTTTAGGAACTCTCTGGTTATAAAACTATTACAATTCACTGTGGGAATTCATAAAATATAGAAAAGTATTATATATTTAAAAAGCTTCCAGAGAGAAGCAGTGATAACTTCCTGACATATTTCCTCCCAATTTAAATATATGCTTGTGTATAATACACATATTCTTAATATTTATATAAAATTTTTATATAGCTAAGGTTATATTTTATATACTTTGTCATTTTATTCTGATCTGTAATGCATATATGAATCTAATTGTTCAAGACTAAGAAGTGGTTGGGAGTGGGATCTAAATGCTTCCACCGAACTTATTGTTTGTTCCAGGACATGACAACTTTTTCGTGTGCTTGTGCCCAGCGAGATGCTAATTTCCAGGATAAACTTACGGTCAACAGAGCTCAAGTTTCTGATTGATCTAATGGATCCCTTTTTAAAAAAGGGAAGAGAAACAAAAATTATTCCTTCATAGCACACTTTTAAAAATATAAATCAGAGTGTATATACGTATTTATATCTATATATGTCTGTATATAGTAGAAGAGCTATAAAACATAAAAATGCATCTTTCCTGTTATAATGAAGCATAAACTATGTTTTCACTTAGAATAATAGCTATGCTTTATTAAACACTGATTATATGTCAGACAATGTTCTACTGTATTACTACATCTAATCCTGAAAACAGCCCTACTATTTTCCCCTATTTATGGAGAAACTGATGCCCAGATAGATTAATTTGCCCAAGGTCACACATCTAATAAATGTCTAAATTGAATTTAAACCCAAGAGGACTATGGTGATTACAATAGTATTAAATAAGTGCCACCATTTATTTATCTATTCTCCTCTTAATGTACACCTAATTGGAAAAATAGACAATTATATTTTAATAGTAACTATCTCTGTGTGGTAGGACTTTATGGTGGCTTTTTATTTTATTCTTTACTGTTATAATCAGAAAAAATTTATATGATAGTGGTTCTGCTACTTACTAGCAGCATGACACTGGGCAAGTAACTTAATCTTTTTAGATTTTATTTTTCACTTTTGTCTCATCTGGAAATTGAGAGTATTGAGCCAACTTTTTGAGGATCTAGTCCTACTCTGAAATTCTGTGGCTATAAGACTCGAGAAGTGAAAGATAGTGTTTCCCTTGACTGAATATTGCATACAGAGGACCCATATAACATTGAAACTAAAGTTCATATTTATATAGCATTATTTCTAGGAATATATAACAAAACTCAATGTTGTCTAGCAAACACCAGTAAAAATCTCAGAGGAAAAACTAGAGAAACTAAAGGGAATCATTTTGGATGAATTGTGTAGCAGAAAGAACATTTTGCTAAAAAGCAAAAGGAGTAGGTTGGATTCTATGTTCTGCTAATTTCTGGCTGTGTTGAGAAAATACTTATCCTCTCTGATTCCCAGTTGCCTCTCCTGTAATATCAATAAATGAAGCATCTGGGAATTAGAGAAGTTGTTGTCCTGCTACCATATCAGAAAAATCTGATGCTACATGAAAGATCAGAATCAGAGCAGTAGGCGTAGACTTATCACTTTGAAGAGAGGACTGGGAAGAGGGAAGAACTGGGAAGAGAGGACAGAAATTGCTGGATCCTGAGCTGTAACACATCAAAGACCAAAAGCGTCTCATTCCAAAGACAAGATGAATTTCTCAATAAATAAGCTTTCTGGGAGAATTCGGGGGTGAGGGATAAGGATGTTTAACTACTGATTCCCAGGCTACAGAATACCAAGAGCCCCTGTGAGATCTGTATGCCTATTTGCAGAGGACTTAACCAAACATCCGGTCAGTCTTTACCTAATCAAACAATCCCTCCACATGGAAACAGAGAAAGATGCCCAATCTAACATTTCTGATTCCTACCTCCCACAAAACAAATCCATTCCTTGCTACAAACCATGGGGGGGGGGGGGGCGAATTGATATGGTTCCTCCTTGCTGTATAATCATGACTCATACTATTTGACGAGGAGAAAGTCTAGCAGTTACCAGAGTTGAGTACTTACTGTACTGAGGAGTGAGTTCGGAAGAGAAAGGAATCATATTAGCAGGTTATAGGTGTCATCACATGAAACCAAGAAAGTGCATACCTTCTCTTTGAAAGAAAAAATGTGTCACTGTCATACACAGCTAATGAATCGTAAATTGGTAATATCTATTAAAGTTGAAGATGTATATTCCCCACAATTCATCAGCTCATTTTCTAGCAGAGAAACTCTTCCATGTGTACAAAAGGAGAATATGTTCAAGACTGTTTATGGCAGCATTGTTTGAAAAAGGGAAGAATCTGAAACATTTGAAGAGCTTATCAGCAAGAGAATAAATAAATAAATTGTGTGATATAATCATAAAATAGAATGTTGTAAATAATGCAGTCAAAATATATAAAGCAACACATAATATGGATGAAGCTCATATATATAATGTTAAATAAAATGAAACAATGTGAAAAATAATAGCTATAATATGATGCCATTTATATAGTTAGAAGTTCTGCAAAATCATAATATATAAATGTTTATAGTTATAGATAAATAAAATATGGAAACATTAGAAAACCTAAGTATAAATGATAAACATTGAATCGATGAGAATAGATTACCTCTGAGAAGGAGCAAAGATAATGGAAATATAAAGGATTTTATGGGGAACTCTAAAGCAAGTATGGAATAATATGGGAATATGATAAACATGGGGGCGGAGCACATGATTTTCATTATATTATTGTTATTTTTACATTATTATTATATAATATTATTGTTATATTGTTATAACAATAAGTTATGTTATAAGTTTTTTGAGTTACTTTGTAATTTTGAAACACTGATTTAAAAAGCTTTGATGTTATATATAGCATATTCAAGCTTGGGTGTTTTTTCACATGTATACAAAGTTACCTTTGACATAAGTAAAAGATAAACTACCAATCAAATGTTAGAAACATTGAAGTATCACCTCAGGGTTCTATAGAAACATGTGAATCTGTGATAGGTTAATTAGGGAAGTTACGTGTTCCATTATCATAGGGGATTATAGTCTCTCATTCAATAAGAAAAATTCTATCCATTTTTAAATAACTCAAATCCCAGCTCTGAGTTTTACTACATATATAAACACAGGTATTATCAATTTGCTATAATTTACCTATTTCTAAAATTGACATATTGATTTAAGCAGATTATTGTTGCAAAGCTCTTTGACAAGAAAATGTCACTTCTAAAATTGTAAATAAAATCAGCATATTTATTTGGCTACTAAACACTATATAAGCTTTATTTCGGCAAGTAAAACCCATGGGAATGCATTCTCACCATGTCTGTCTAATATACATTAGGCAGTGAAGTTCCAAGGTGTTATGTTCTATTTCTATTATAGTAAAAATCCTTGAAGCATGAAAAGTGTGTAGCTATACTGATTTTCTCCCAGCATGTGATGCAAAATTTATATACTCTATTTTGCTCCTATAAAAGAAAATCTATTGCCAAAAATAATGGTCCTGCACAAATTATATATTGAGTATGATCAAATATCTCCTTTAAAAATACCCACTTTTTATACAGCATAAAAATATAAATTGGGAAATTCAGGAGTTTGAGGAAAAATGATTAAAGTTGTCATGACTTTTCACATCAGTATTTATTTTGCCATATATTTACAGAACTTGAATGAAATATGATGTTGAGGCAGTAATACATCTACTTAATTGCACATTTGTATTAAAATGTGTTTCAAAATCTGTTTTCAAAAAGTCTTCTAAAATATATATTTCTATAATTCATTCTTTTGATATTGCTTATAGACCTACTATGTGCAAGATATGAGGGACAAAGATGTATAAAGGATACATAATTTAGCATGTATTGAGGATATCTTATATTCAAAACATTTGCTAAGGACTTTGTAATCAAATATCCTATTTAATTTCAGGATAATCCTGAAATGTAGCTATTCCCTTATGATTATTTTGACTGCTCTGCCTATCCAGAGGTGGAGTCTATTTTCCTACCACTTGAATCTGAGCTGCCCTTGTGATTAGTTTTTGGCCAAGAGAATGTGACAGAAGTGACTGTCATTTTTTAGCTTAGGCCTCAAGAGGGTTTCCACTTCCTTTCTCTTGGAACAGTATCACTTCCATGTGGAAAAAGCTCAGGCTGTCTTGCTGGAATGCTGGAGACTGAGAAATTATGTGGAAAATAGCCCAGTTGTCCATCTTAGATCATTTTATTGCCAGCCAACCATCAAGCATGTGAAAGAGCCCAGCCAAGATCAGCAGAGCTGCCTTCCTAATGCAAGGCTGATTGCAGCTGCTTAAATAAGCTCACCCAAGACTAGAAGAACCACCTAATTTACTCACAGCCTTAAGAGCAGTAAAAAATGCTTCTTGTTTTAAACCACTGAATTTTGGGGGGTGATTTGTTACACAGCAATAGCTAACTGACACATCGATCTTTAGGAAAGTGACATAATTTAGATTATAGCTGAATACTGAATCACACCTGTACAACTTTAAAGCCCATGTTCTTTCCATAATGAACAAATAATGAAGTAGAAGTGTATAGAACAAAGTTGTATAGCTGTTCCAAAGCCAAAGGAGTTAACTTTGAAGGGACTAAAAAAGCTATGGAAACGAAGGTGCCCTTTGAATTGGGTCATTAATAAATGGAAAAGTAGATTTGCAGTTGCAAATGAGCTAAGATACAGAAGTAAAAAGGTGAAAATTATGTTCGAACAATGGCAAATGAGCATGTCACCCCAAAAGCACAGTTGGCCTAACACAGCATTGGGCCAAGAAAATGGACTTCATTCATCCTGGGGTTTCATTTATTCAGATGAAAATTTATATAGAGAGGAAGATTTATGAGTTTATAATCAGAAACAGTAATGGGTTGAGCATTTCAATTTACTTGGGTTGTAGTTTATTCATGTTTTGGATTAAAATATACTGATGTCAAAGTCCAATTTGTAATAGAAAATTAAGTGTTTAGAGGAAAAAATATACTCAACCTTTGAAATGACTAGCATTAAATAATTAAACAAATGAAAGATCATATATGTTAAATAGAGACAACATTGAATATGAAATTCACCATAGGTATTTGCTGCATGAACCTGGGCAAGATACTGAACCTCTCTGAATCTCAGTCTCCTCACCTGTAGAATGGAGACAATGAATATCTATTTCACAGGATTGTTGGGAGAATTAGAGATAAGGTCTGCAGAAATGTCTAGCACATAGTGGGCACTTAACACATAATAGTATTTTTTGTGCAAAATTAACATTTAATGCATTAAGAAGTTCACTTAGAACAGTTAATAGTGGCCTTAAAGATGGATACAATCATGAATAAATGCAGTGGTTCTCTTAAGTGCAGGCATTCTTCATATTTCACTTACATGATTTCTTTGATTATATGTCAAATAGAAATAACTATGCTATTAAACAGTGATGGAGGCTGCAGCTGCCCCTTCCCTATCTGAATTGGTATCCCTACCTCCTCTATAAAATGAAATAAAAATGATGCATACTTCAGAAAATATTGAATTAGTGTTTTGTGGTAAGAGTAAAATATGATATGAATTTCTTTCAGATATAGTTGAAGAATGAGCCAGCAATTGGAAAGTGACTAAAAGAGGCGTAGGATCCTTTACTCCCTTCCAGAAGATTATCATCTTCCCTTGTGACCTTGTCATTGTCTTTAAGAGTCCTTATGTCAGGGAGCTGTAATCCAGAAGGAATGAGTTCACGTACAAGCAATAACTTGTGGAACAAAATTTAACATACCTATTTATTAAAGAAGTAAAATCAAATAATGTGTCTTTTTGCATCTATTAAATTAGTATATATGTGCAAGAGAGTTCGTGTTGAAACTGGCGCTTTTGTGTATACTGCTGAGAGTGTAAATTGTAGTAATCGTTTTTAAAAAAATAGCAAAAACTTTGAAATTGTTCAAGTTTTTTGACCTGTTGTTGCCATTATTGTCTCTATATTATTTTTAAGGAAAAGGGAAAAATCACATGTAAAAATACTCATTATTAACTTCTTCATAGTCATATAAAATTGAAAGCCACTTAATATTTGAAAACTGGGAAATGGTTCAATAAATAACAGAATGTCAATTTGTAGACTACAAACCATCCATTAAAAAATCTTATTGTTAAAAATGAAAGCACGTAAAAATGTTTATAACATAATGTCAAGTGAAAAAACCTTAAAATATACACTATACTTACAAACATATAAAACATGTTTGCTTATGATCCAGAGAACATCAAAATTAAAAACAAAGGATTTGTTAGTGAGGTGGGATTGTGAGATATTTTTCTTTTTTATTATTTCTTTCTTTCATTGTTGGTTTAATATTTCTTGTGCTACAAATAGAAAACAAAATAATAAAATGGAACAATTATTCCCATGTCAATCCTTGGAGGCACCTAAGGGTGATTCTTTACAGTTTACCAATATCAGTGTAGTTACCTATTTACAGAAATGCTTCATCTCCCTTATTGTTTTTTTTTTTTTTTTTTTGAGACAGAGTCTCCCTTTGTTGCCCAGGCTAGAGTGAGTGCTGTGGCATCCTCCTAGCTCACAGCAACCTCAAACTCCTGGGCTTAAGCAATCCTACTGCCTCAGCCTCCCAAGTAGCTGGGACTACAGGCACATCTCCCTTATTTATCAGATTCAATTAAATGTTCTTAAAACAGTAAGCTAACATCAATCTGGAATTATTTATTTGAGAATAACAGTCTTGAGTTTATGCCATCTGCCTTGGGTAGAGTTTGAATGAATGACAAAACAGTTACTCACAAATTCCTTACACTTCAATACATTTTGGACAGGGAAAAAGAGAAAAAAAATTCTGGAAAATGATGTTTTCAATGTCTTGTCACAGTTATTTTCTGAAAAGTGAGAAGATTTTTTTTGAGTAATAACAGCTGTGTAGATTTTAGCTAATTACATTATTTGTATTCCACATTCAGGTGTACTATTCCTTATAAGAAATATAGTTTTTTTTCTATTCATACCACATTAGGAACTACAGTTTTGAGCATTTGAAAGTATCATGTTTATGTGTTGAATGCTGATTTTTTAAAAAGATATTTGGATCTGAATGCTAGCACTACTTTCTGAAAGAGATATTACCTGCTTTGAGCTTCAGTGATCTTATCTATAAACTGATAGTACTTTCTTCCTTTTCTCTGTTTCTCAAGAAAAGTTATGGCAAACTATAAAGTAGTGGAAAAAAACACTGAACTCATTGGAGGTATAAAAATAATAAATGATATTTGCTGCCCCTTAGAGAGATATTAATAAATGTTAAAAACATTCAATTCTAAAAATATTATATCTTTTCATCCTACATTTAACTCCTGTCATTCAATGAATACGTACTAGAGACCTACAGTCATCGTGCTAGATTCATGAAATACACAGTAAAAAAATGACAAAGTTCTTGTTCCACAGTTTAGCATTAGAGATAGAACAATGGACAGACAATAACAGTATAATTGGTAATTTTTTATGATAGAGTACCTATGGCAGTATGCTAGACAAACACTTACTAGAACCACCAACCCAGACTTTGAATGGGGTTGATGTAGGATGTCTGATTAGAATCCTGAAAACTTAGTAAATTAGTAGATGAGGAGTTAGCCAGTGAAGCTAGGGTTTGAGGGTGCATACAGAGGGAAGAGAGGAGCAATAGGCATTCATAGAGGTCACCAAAGAATGACCTGTTCAGAATCTGCTTTCTGTCTCTCTCTTTCACACACACACATTAATCCTGTTGTTTTGTTTTCACACTGCAATTTAGACATTTTTATTGTTCTTGCAAACGATGTTAGGTTTTGTTACATGCCCACATTTATTTGTTCACCATTCATTCTTACGTTTTAGATCTTCTTTTTATAATTATTTTCCTTCATTTTTGAAGTACAATCTTCAGAACTTCCTTTTGTGAAGATTTATGAGTGGTAAAATCCATTCCTACTTTTATTTATCTGAAAATTATTTATTTTGCCTTGTTCTTTAAAGGTAAGATCTGTCTAGGTACACAATACTAAGCCGTTATACACTATGTTATTGTTCCTAATTATTGGCTCTCCTCCCTATAAGAATAGTATAGATACCAGCTTATTGCCTTATAATTTGCTGTGTCTTCCTGATATCCCCCTAGATATCCATCTTGTTCATGAGATCTGTGTTAGCCAATAGAATGTGAGAGTGATGTGTGCCAGGCCTAGCAGAAGCTTTAAGAGTCATTGCATTGTTCTGCCACCATTCCTTTCCTTTTGTCATGAGAAATGCATGTTCCAAATAAGGATATCTCCTATGGCTGGATGCAATAAAGAAGATGACACAGGAACCAGAGCGAGCACATCAGGAGCCAACTAGCAGCCCATATGCAATTAGGCAAGAAACAAAACTTTGCTTAAACTAGAGATTCAGGGAACTGTTTGTTGCTGCATCCTGGAGAAAACTGACTGGTAGTTGTATCAACTATTAATGGATAGGTTGGGAGCTATTTTGTCTTAACACTCTACCTTGAACACATTTTTCTACTATTCTTTGGCTACCATTGTTACTGTTAATAAGTCTTACATCACACTTATTGTTCCTTTGCAGGTGACCTTTTATCTCTAGCTGCTTTTAAGATATCCTCTGTTTAATTTAGTATCCTATTTTTTCTCTTCAAAGTGGATTTCTTTTGACTTAGCATGCTTTATATTAACAATATATTTAATATTTGTATATATTCATATATTTTATAAGTAGAAAATACTATTAACCTTTCAAATATTTATTTTCACCATTTCCTCTAATCTCTTCTTTTGCAACTGTGACTAGACATATGTTAGACATCTCATTCTATTCTCTATTTCTCTTAACCTCTCTTTTATGTTTCTATCTTTTTTCTCTGCTATAATTTTAAAAATTACACTAAATATTTTAAAAATTTTTTCTCACTGAATCTCCTTTGTATTTTTGTCAAAATCAATTGGCCATATATATATGTGTGGTCTACTGCCGGCATCTCTATTATGTTCCATCAATCTAAGTGCCTATTCTTTAATCAACAAGAATCATTTCTGATTTTATAGCTTTATGCTAAATTTTAAAATTGGGTAGCATGGGTCCACCAACTTTGTTCTTCTTTTCTGAATGTAGTATGTGCCTTTGCTTTTCCATATAAAGTTTAGAATTAGCTTGTTTATATTTACAAAAAAACTTTTTGCAATTTTGTTTGGGATTGCACTGAATCAATAGATAAAATGGGGGTGAATTGACATCTTAACTATATTGAGTTTTCTAGTCCATCAGTATGGGATGTCACTCCATTTATACCTTTATTATTTGATGTATTCCATTAGTATTTTATGTTTTTTAACATACAGATTCTGGACATATCTTTTTAGAATTCTACCTATCTCTTTTTTTTGATATTTCCATTTATTTTACTTTTAGTAATAAAAATTTTTTTCTATCTCATACATGATGACCACATATTTTGCTTTAAAATTAGTAGTCACAATTCAAGAAACAATGGTTAATTTTTCTAATCAAGTGACCAAGCTGTTGAATCTTAAGGCCTCAATAAATGTTGCATCTTATTATTTTCATTGAATAACAAAACCTTCTATTTTGATTATTCCTCATAAATAGCAATTTTGTTTCTCCGGTGGCTTCCATTTGCCAAACAGTCATGACAGATGGTTTAACATGGTGGCTGCTGCTTTCAGGGGTTTCTATCAGATGACTCCTCATTTCCAGTGCAGCAGCTCTTGGCAATCTTTCATCGAAAGTCCATCGGTCAAGACTTCTCTATTGTGGCTGGCCAAGGAGTCCTGCTTTGGCTGCCAGAGCTTCATTCTGCTGAATATGATATTCCTGAAATCTCATGGATATTCTTTGTGTCATTTTTCAATATTTCTGTAAGCAATGTTCTGAACAGGTGGTCTCTTCAGGTTTTACTTCTCTCGTTGTGAAGTCTTTAACACAGTCCAAAAAGCAGGTTTCTGTAAGTTTATTGTAGGTCCTAAGAAATTCCTTAAACTGTTTTAGCTGATCAGATTCTGGTATTTGTGCAGCCATTTTCTTTTGGTACGTTTATTAGTCACCTTTTCTGATGCATGAGTTTCCTTTCTGTTCTGGAAAAGTTGTCCAACTTTTGCTTGAATGTCCCCAGTGAGGCTGTTTCTTACTCAAGCACAGGCTCTCGCATCTGACATCTGTACGAGGCTGGGGGGCTGCGCTGGGTTGAGGCTGGGGACAGAGGGTCAGGATCAGGGCAAGCGCTGTGACCACTCCATAGGAAAGGAAATTATCTCATTTTTTTCTTCAATAATGTTGTAAATGATGTTCTTTCAATTTCAAATTCTGAGTTTTCATTGCTAGTATTTTGAAATATGATTGACTTCTATGTATAGATCTTGTAGCCTTCAACCTTGCTAAACTCACTGATTAGTTTTTGGAACTGTTTTTGTAGATCCTTTAAAATTTTCTACATATGCAAGCATGTCTTCTGTGAATACAGACAGTTTCCTATCAAATCTGTAAGCCTTTTATTTCTATTCCTTGCTTTATTGAACTAGTTAGCACTAACAGTACTATGCTGATTAGGAGTGGTAAGAGGGTACATCCTTGCCTTCTTCCCCATCTTAGGAGGAAAGCATTCATTCAGCCTTTTACTATTAAATATCATGTTAACTGTAGGTGCTTTTTAAAAGATATCCTTTTATTTCGTTAAGGAGATTTTCTTCTCCCAATTTGTTATGTTTGCATTAAGAATAAATGTTGAATTTTGGCACATGCTTTGTCTACATCTATGGAGATATAATACAGGCTTTCTCAGTCTGTTAATTGGCCACCCAATTGCTCATGATGTGTTATCCTTTTAATATATATTTTTATGTATTGTTGGATTCAATTTACTAAAGTTTTGTTAAGAATCATTACATCTATATTCAGGGATATCAGTTTGTAATGTCTTTTTCTGGTTTTGTTATAAGCATAATGCTGGCCTCAAAATGAGATTGAAAATGTGTTATCGATCCTCACTCGTGAGGCTTTTGTTTTGTTACTTTTGAGTGTGAGCTCATGTTTGCTTGATCTTAGCATATGGAAATCCTGAGAGCCTATATCTGGTATTCATCATTTGAATCAGAAATGTACCCACAACACAATTTCTAATAGTGAGAAAACTGAGATTAAAGATAATGTGTAGTCTGCTCACAATTGTACAGCTAGGAATTGCCAGATGTGGGAATGGAATCCGGAGTTGTCTGCACCTAAGTCCATGCTGTTTTCATAAAACCACATTCCCATCTTCCACAGGGTATGTACAGCAGGTAATATAACACAGGGCATTATAAAATTCCTCATTCTTGTATATGTTTTCACATTAGCTTATTTTTGGGAAATCAATTGTTGATTTTATTAAGAAACCAGAGTACTTTATTGTCAGAGCAGCCAACCTTTTACTTTTATCTCTCTTTACTCTTTCACATTAACACCATTGAGATTTGTAGGAGCGAGAGTTTCTGCCTATTTTCCAGGACTCCATGACTCCTGCATTCTGACTGCAGTCATTTGTGTGGTCTGTCACATTTCAGCAATTAGAGAATCCAGATTTGGTTTCATCAAACCAACGCTGAAATCACAGCCAATGTTTCCTATAATTGGAGCACATTAACATTAAATACATTAATTTGAAGGCTTGGATGAAAGATTTTTATCCAAACTTTTTTTCTTCTTGTAACCATTTTGTGATTCAGACATTTTTTGAGCATGTTACATTATTGTATACTTTTCTTTTTTTTTTTAAGTAATAAAAATCTACACCTAATTTGACATGATTTCTTTGGCAGTTAATAAGTACACATTATACAGTTTAATGAATCTGCAAACTAAATAATGGTTGTAGTGGGTGTGAAAATAGGGATATTTAAATGCATAAGGAAATTTAGCACACATCCCAGTGGCCATGTAAATAGACTTCTGATTCTTTTATAAATTGCAAATACTTTCTTGTGCAGAAACACAGTGAAAAATATAGTCCTACATCCATACATAGAACTCATTATCATACCTCAGAATGCTCACTGCATGCCCATTATCCACTTAAAAGCTCCATTAAAACACCCAGTCTGTTTCAGCAGCAGCTAAACAAGTCAAAAACCAAGCCTCATTTGTCACTATTTATCCCCAGAGATTAAAGACAGCTGTGTATTGATGAGATGTATTTAAAATTATATCTTCAGTTATTTTGATAAAAAAGCTTTCTAATATGACCTTGTGTCATATCAAATCAGAATTCAAAAGCTCATTATCAGTGTAAATTCTAGAATATACAAACCCGAAAGAAATGTGCATGAAGAAAAATGATTGTAGGTAAAGGACATTTGGTGGATTGTACTGTTAATTCTCGATAAGAAACAGATTTTTGGTGTAATAATTTTTTTATTGTTACTTACAATCTACATGCAAAAATGTTTAACATGTCCAGTACTATACAGGAAAGTAAAATAATTAACAACATGGCATTTTGCTGAGAAACAGAAATTGAGTTTCAACTTATGGTCCAATAAAGAAACGACTACACAGAGGCTGACGACATTCAGAATGTGCCACATTTGCACCTAGAGTTTTTAAAAGCCATGATATTCTCCCCCTTTTCACTGGGCTCCATCTATCATTTATCTGGATACCATTGGCCATTGCTTTACAATTACTATGTTGATATTAAATGGGCAGATGGTATCAGTACATACAAATGCAAATCAGAATGTATTAGGTGATGCTTCTAAAGCAAATACAAAATTCATGACTAATCATATGGAAATCAAGTAATTATTTGTATGTACTATGCCTGCCCTTTGGATGTATGCCATAAGATGACTGGTGTTGTCTATTTAGGTGAGCTTAGATCTAAACCCTGTGTGTGCATGTGTCCTTTCTCATGTTTAAACATAAAAAGTGTATTACTATCTTCATCCATTCCTCTAGTTTTATGCAAATATAATTATTAGGAATTCAATACACATCTTTTTCAGCAGTATAACATTTAGAGTGAGTGTTGAAATAATATTCCTAAAAATAAAGAGATTTATGTCATTATTTAACTATTTAAACATTTCTTCTTCTCTCTCTAAAAATCTGGAAGAAAGCTACCATCTTGCTGTTTCATTATTTCTGGATGCAGCAGATGTTGGTTACCTACTAACCGTGGTTCTTATCCACTTTTCATTCTGTCCCTTCATTTAAAGAAGCCTGACTTTACTTAGTAGGCAGTATGCTAAGTTAATGAAATTAAGTATGATTAGTCCAAGCTAAACACTTCTCTATGTTAGTGGTTGGTGAAAAAGTGAGTATGTGGCCTGTTTCTGGCTCATAAGATGCTTGGACGGGTAGGGCTTCTATGAAGGCATTTGCTTCCTGATTAAAGAGGAGAGACAAGGTGGCCCTTTCCTGCCTCAAAAGTGTTCTGTGGAGACCCCAATGCTAAAAAACATGTTGGGGACATAATATAATCATGTCTCTTAGGTACCAGTGAAGTGAATAGATTGGAGGAGATTCATTAAGGTCTTTGAGGAAACTATGCAGTGTTTGGCTTAAAGAATATTCATTAGGTGCTTACTCTTTCTTTTCAAAGAAAATCTGGAATTTCTTAATGTTGAGACTTTTAATTGGGATTTGACATTGTAATCTGATGATGTTGCTTCATGACTGGTCAATACACCTACCGCTAGCAAACCTCATTCATTGGGCCGAAGCAGAGTTAGTGATGACTCTAAATTATTAAATATTGAATCTAAATTATTTATTAAATGTTAACAAAAGAAAAAAATCTCACTTGTTTTACTTTCTAGGAAACTAGATGATCCTCCCGAACACATTTTATGAAGCCAACATCACCCTGATACCAAAACCAGGAAAGGACACAACAAAAAAAGAAAACTACAGACCAATATCCCTTATGAATATAGATGTAAAAATTCTCAACAAAATCCTAGCAAACCAAATTTAGGTGCTTATCAAAAAAATAATCCATCACGACCAAGTGGGCTTCATCCCAGAGATGCAGGGATGGTTCAACATATGCAAATCTATAAATG
This sequence comes from Varecia variegata, assembly GCA_028533085.1. Taxonomy (NCBI): domain Eukaryota; kingdom Metazoa; phylum Chordata; class Mammalia; order Primates; family Lemuridae; genus Varecia; species Varecia variegata. The sequence goes on along the minus strand of CM052443.1, from coordinate 105,849,711 downwards.
TAATTCACCACATAAATAGAAGCAAAAACAAAGACCATATGATCCTCTTAATAGATGCTGAAAAGGCATTAGACAAAATTCAGCACCCTTTTATGATAAGAACGCTTAAGAAAATAGGCGTAGACGGGACTTACCTAAACATGATACAAGCCATATATGACAAACCTACAGCCACCATCATACTGAATGGGGAAAAATTTAAAGCATTCCTGCTTAGCACTGGAACCAGACAAGGTTTTCCTCTACCACCGTTTCTATCCAACATAGTGCTGGAAGTTCTAGCCAGAGCAATCAGACAAGAGAAGGAAATCAAGGGCATCCAAATGGAGGCAGAAGAGGTCAAACTATCACTTTTTGCTGACAATATGATCTTATATCTAGAAAACCCCAAAGATTCTGCCATGAGACTACTGGAATTGATCAACAATTCAGCAAAGTCTCAGGTTACAAAATCAATGTACAGAAATCAGTAGCATTCCTACATGTCAACAACAGTCAAACTGAGAACCAAATCAAAGACTCAACACCCTTCACAGTGGCAACAAAGAAGATAAAATACCTAAGAATATGAAAATGTAGTTTAAGAGAATGCTTTTGGGAAAGAGGTACAACGAATAAATAAAAACAATTGTAATTAGCCTATCATCCCAGGTATTTATATGCAAATGGTGCTTCTAAAGTGCTTGACGCTGCTGGAAAGTAATTTCTTCTTTGAATTAGTTATAAAGTTTAAGCATTCTGTTCACCATGGTTTTACTCTATTAATTTGTCTCACAAACCATTTCTTCATTATTAGCACAAAAGTAAACATCAACACAATTAAGAAAATTTCCAAATTATTATAATCTATAAGTGAATTTCATTTTATCAGGGTAAAGCAGGTGTAAACCTGAATGTCAGAAACAGACACTGGCTATCACATGAACCTTTCTAATGTCTGTCTGATCACCCAAGAACTAACATAAGTGCTAGTACTAGCTAGAAGGTAATCTTGCTTTTAAGACTGCCTGTGACGCAAAGTCAAAGAACAGTGTCTACTTCTAAAGACTTTGTATCTCGTAGTTCTACCCAGGGCACCTGGTCAGAGAATTCTGTGACACGTTAGCTCAGAAGAATGAGTACTAGGGAACGCAGGTTTCTGAGCTGGGTAGCAATGTTACAAAACTATTGAGTGAGTGGGAGCTGCTAAGCAGAATCAGCTCCTGTGACAGATGCTCTCAGTTTAAGGAAGTAAATGCAAAACTACAAGAAAAATAACTTCAACACAGAAGCCTAGAGGCCCTTGAGGATAGATGATGCCAGAAAAATGTAAGATTATTATGCCCGCCAGAGTATATTAATACTATAAATATAGATGATTTACTGAGAAAAAAGATCCTTGAAAATGTACTAAATGTATGATGCTGAATATCAAGTTAAATAGCAAAAACACAGAGTGCCAACAAATCATTGATTCCCTGCTTTTCTTCCTTCCCCAGGGTACCAAACACGCCTGGATGTCTCCTAGGCACCTCACATTCAACAGGGCACAAAATTGAATTCATTATTTATTTTCTCATGCTTCCTTCTCATTTTAGATTCTCCATCTTCATTAAACTTATTGATAGTCATCCAGTAACTCAAGAGCTTAATGATTAAGTTCATTCTTTCATCCAACAAATATTTATTAAACAGCCTTGAAGTGTCAGGCACTGCTCTAGGCACATGACATTAGTGAACAGAATAGACAAACATTCCTGCCCTACTGGAACTTACATTTTGGTGTAGGTAGGTGGTATAGACAGTAAACAACAAATATAACACACGAGTAAATTATATTATGTGCTAGAAATTTCTATGGAAAACAAGTAAATCAAGTAAGGGGAGGGTCAGGATTGTGGTGGGGGATGCTGAGAAGGAAAGGCTGCAATTTTAAATTGGGAGTTCAAGGTAGTCTGAAATTGAGCAAAATGTAATTCCACTTCCTGCCTGTTTTCCTTACCTGTTGCCTGCTGAGTTAGAGTCTATCTATCCTTCAAATTCCAGTGAAAATGTCATCTCTTCTGTAATTCCTGCCCTGATTCCCTCAATATTACTTAAACACTCTGTCCTTTCCATTGCCATCATAGCTGATTGTGTTGTTGCTCATCCCGTTTCCCCTCTGAGTTGTGGACAAGTGCCATGCACGTGGATGCACGTGTGCAGTCTGACAGTTTCTCACCCCAAGCGCATGCATCTCTGCTTCTCTGCCTGAGGACTTTCCTCAGTGCAGGAAAGCCCCCATATGCTGAAGATATAACACCCCCCAGAGATGACCCTCAAACAATGAGAGATGAGAGTGGGTAAATTAATACTCCAGCATCTCCATGCCCCATTGGAGCAATTTTGAAGTGGATTGCACACATTCCTCAGAGACTCTTAGCAGGCTCATAAGCATCAGGTGCCCATAGAAGTTTTTATTTAGTAATGGACTGTTTATTGGTATTTTGCCCTTCCCTGTCTGTCTCTCTGCACTCTTTGCTTGTGCTTTCTGCGCTCACTTTGCAAATAACCTATCCACATCCAAATCTAAATTCAGGTATTTTAGCTTTTCGTTTCTGAGCTCCTTATGGTCTTATTGGATTTTTCTTAATATTTTATCATTTATGGGCATTTACCTTTTCTACTAACTTGTGAGTTCCTTAATGTGCATTGTAAAATTCTATATATTACTAAACATAGCTTTTGACCCTTAATCCAAAATATTAAGATATCTATATATTTGGTGAAAGCAATCTGGGTTTAGTTAACCAATTATATCAGTTCAAATCTTGCCTCTGTCATTTAATAACTGTATTCACAGGCACTATCTTGTGCTTCTGATTTCTCATTAGTAAACTGAAGATGAAATACCTACCTTGTGAGATTTTTCTGAAGGTAAAATTTAACAAATGTATGTAAAGGTCTTAAAGTGGTGCCTAGGCATGTACTAACCATTTCAATCAATGTAAATCCTTTCCTGACCCTCCCTGCCTTTGTCTCTCCTAGTAAATTCAATTATTTAAAATAAAGGAACTGGAACAGCAATAGCAGTATTTCAAGTCTAATTGAAATATTAACATGCTAAAGCAAAGGCATTTTATCTGAATAAGAAGTATAACCATAAACTGATACATGTTTCTGTCTTTCCCTTCTATTTTTTTTACTTCAATAAAGAATGGAATTTTGAATTTGGCATTCTATATGGCAAGCTTCCATTTATCTCTTTAAAGTGTCTGATATATATTGTAGAAATGCACTGCCAATAAAATCACTGTGGCCAACTATTAATAGTTACCTAGGGCAGCTGTGTACAAAAGAAGTATTGCATTATTTGTAGCATATGTTTTCCAACCAAAGAAAATGTATTAATCATTACATACTAATTTTTCCCCTATTCTATATTTTAAAATAGTGATTTGAGGACAGGAACACAATTATTCCATGTGTGGTACCTTGAAAATTATAGTAAAATGTTACTTAACTCACTAATAACTACACATTGTGAAAAGTCTTCAAAATATCAATTTACTAACTATAACTGAATATGCAAAATTCAATGTCAGATGTTTAAAACATACCAAGAAGAGTAAATGTAGGGAAAAGATTTAGAACTGTACATCAAACTATAGGATGGTGTTAAATCAGTATTGTAAGAGAAACGTGAACTTATTGCAATTTAGGTTTAAAAGAGGAAGAGTAAGATTAATTCTAGGAATCAGGAGGCTATCATGAGGAGATAATATCTGAGATGGTTGGTCTGGAAGTTTTTAGCATGCGGAAATAAACAGAGAGTATTTCTGAAATGAAGGGTAGCCTGGTCATGGAAATAAACTAACATTTAAAACAATAATATTAAAAAAATAGATTCCAGTCTTCTAGTTTGGCTAAAAAGTGAAGTGTATTTACAAGTTTTAGATAAGTGGGAAGAAGAGGTCATAGGCAAAGGATCTTGAAGGTCAGAGAGAGAGAGAAGAAGAGAGAGAGAGAAGGAGAGAGAGAGAGACATTTATTTTGCATCAAATAGGAATGCTTTCAGCAGCAAGTAACTGAAAACTCTCCTTTAACTTCATCTCACACAAGCAGAAGGGTATCCTGATTTTGCTTGCAGGGTACCCACAGGTTTGGTCAATTTAGTGGCTCAATAATATAATCAAAGAACCAAGTTATTTTCATTTTTCTCTCTGTTAAACCTAGGATGTCAGCTTTGTCCTCTGCTAGTCCAACTCAAGATCACAAATTGACTACTGAGGTTCCAGGCATCAAATGCAGACAAAACATCAATCTGCATAAGATAAGAGCTATATGTATGTACAGAAACCATTTTCATAAATCTCCTTCCCTGAAGCAGACTACCTCTCACATTTCACAGGCTACAATTAGATCACTTGCTCCTTCTTAAATCAGTTACTGACAAAAGGAATGGGATGTCCATGTTGGCTAATACAATTCCATTTTTATCACTAAATCATGTTGAGGAGGAGTGAATGCCAGAAAAAAAGTCATTTTTCTTTCAGAAAGAAGAGAGGCATGATTGTTGAGTAGGCAGTCAACAGTCCCTATGGAAGTTAAAATAACCATCCATCTTGTTTTTCCTGGACAATTCTAGTTCATATCTGTTGTTTCAATATAATTAATAATAATGCCTCTTTTACTCTCAAAAATGTCCCCATTTGGATAATAAATTATATGGCCACTGCACCTAAAATAGGAAATGATAGACATTTAAGGATGAGTATGAGAGTTATGATTTAGAGTAATTTATTAGTTCATAAGGTGGTCAAAAACATCTAAAAGTGGAGACCAGAAGAAGAGCTAGAAGATAAGACAGATTCAAACGAAAAGAGTCTGAAATAGTGTGTGACAGTAGGAATGGAAAGAAACAGGCGACGAGTCCTTGCAGAAGTAATAATTAAAAACTTGGCATATGTTGATGTAAGACATATCAATAAGGGAGAGGAATAAAAGGTGAAAGGAGGCTTAAATATTTCAATTTGCATGACTGAGAGGATCACAGTGCATTAATGGAAACAGTGAAGTCAGAAAGACAAAGTGAGATGTTTCAAGGAGGAAGAACTGATAAACTGTGCCAAATGCTACTTGATGGAATGAGCTAGAAGATTAAGAAATGATCATTGGATTGGCAACATGGAAGTCAATTGATGAACTTGACCTACAAATAGGATAAATGAAAAAGGTGCTATGAAGGGTGTTTTTGTGATGATTAATGGAAAGTAAGTAATACTATTTAGTAAGGTAGTCAGTTAATGTTTAAAATTTCTCTCAGAGAAAGCAGTAATTGAGGATGTGAAGCATTTAGCCACATAAAAAGCAAGGAGAAAAGCATTCTAGGGAAGAGGAAAGGCCTGTAGCAGGATGGAGCTTGGTGTTTCACGAATGGAAGACCTACATGGCATAAACTTAGTGAGAAGGCAGGGAATTTGTGAACAAGATTATCGTGCTCCTTGTGGGCCATTAAACAATTTATATTCATTTTAAATGAAATGGAATTACATAGAAGGATTTTTAAGCAGAGGAGTCTCATCATCTGATTTTTTCTTCTTTTTCTTTTTAACAAAAAGTTACTGGCTAATGTGTGATGAATACATGTTACTACAGGGGAAATAAGTGGCCCAGTAGGACAATTATTGCAGTTATCCAGGGTGGGATATGATGTTGGCCAAATACAGACTGTGGGAGGAAAGAAGAAGAGGAAGGGATAAATTTGAAGGGTATAGTTGATAGTATTTGTTGTTGATAGACTGTAAAAGATGAACAAGAAGGAGACATTAACAATGATGTTTAGATTTATGGCTTGAGCACTTGGGTGGATCGTTACACCATTTGGTGAACTAGGAAAGGTGGAGGGAAGAATACATATTGAGGGGAAAATATACATTCAGTTTTTTAATATAGTAAATAGATTTATTTTCATGGGGCCTAAGATGGGAAGAAAGGTTTGAGTATACACTGGGAAGGTTGTTGGCACATGTGTTATATTGAAAGTCATGGGAATAGATGAGTGCACTCAGTAAAAGTGTAGAGACAAAAGAAGCTGGTAGAATGGAGAAGATTAAAGATATCAAGAAGGAATATGTAGGGAGGAGAAAGGTCAGGATAAAGTGGTGTTGTAGACACAAAGAAAGATAAGTATTTCATGAGGGAATGGTGTACTGTTGAAGATCAAGTGAGAGCAGAAAACATGGGGGTCATTGGAGACTTTAACCAGAACAGTTTTAGAGAAATGGTGGGTGGGGGTGGAAGCTAAACAGCAATGGATGAGGTGTGAACAGCTAAGAGTAGAAGTGTAGACAGTGTGAGTTGACAACTCTTGGAAGAATTTTGGCCAGGAAAGGGAACGGAGAAATGGGGAAGAGGGAAAGAGGATGTCAGGAAATATTGTTTAAACAAGGATGGTGGTGGACAGTGTTTGCATGCTAGTGAGAATGATTCAGTATTTCAGAAGGAGAATGAAGCACGAGAGAGAGAATAAGCAGGAAGCAAAGCCCTTTAAAAGATGAATGGCAAATAAACATGGACTGCATGCAAAGGAATGGCCTTTTCTGGGTGTTGGGAGGGAGACACCTTCACTGTTTCACCTGAGGGACAAAAGAAAATGGGTACGGAGTCCACTTGGTTTGTTGATTTGGTGATAGGAAGAAAGACTTCCTATACAATGGCTTCTGTTTTATTTGTGAACTATGAGGCAAGATCATCACAAGTGGTTGGGGGCGGGTACCAAGGCAATAAAAAGTAAGTAGCCCAGTAGGGAACAGAAAAATAAGCCTCTTGGAGGAGTATAGTAGGATCTCAGGGTATTAGTGAATATCTATTAAGGGCTGGTGATCATGGTGTTCATGAATTTAAAGTGACACTAATGACATCAATTTTCCCAGTTGTGTGCTTTTTCTCAGTAATTTTTGTTATTATGTTGTGATGAGAAATTAAAATGATGTCCTAAATGTAAATATCAAAAAGGTGAAATTTATAATGTTTAAAGGGGTAAAGGTTATCATTTTCCCTTCAACAGGTACTTTAGTGCCTAACACATAGCAGGTGCTCTTAAGATTCAAAGATAGAAATCATTGTTACTGCTGTAAAACACACAAAATAGCAGTGCCACAGGTAATTACAGAATAACTACAGTCCACTCATATCAGCATATAAGAGCATGCTGGTCTAGGCCATGTAAACATAGGTTTATGTTGCATACGTGAGGTCTTCTAGCTTGAAGAACTCATAAAAACCCTATGACAAAAAAGCAAAAATCAGTATTATCTGATACTTCATCAAACATAGGATAATGCCAGCTAGTATTTCTGATGTTCTATTCCCTTTTCTACATATAAATGTTGTGTATATTCATCTAAAATAATTGTCAAAATAGCCTGATATGCTGTATCCTACATTAAGTCAGAATCTCCAAAGGTAAACCATATGTATCTTGCAAATTTAAATACTAGTTCTGTTACATGTGTACATTCTGCCTCAATAATATGTGCTAGATACTGTGCTAATCAGTTAATACACATTATCTCAATCAAGTATCATACACACATGAAAGGTAGATGTCATTACAAGCATTTATTTTAGATGAGAAAATTGAGTCTAAGAGAGGTAAATAATTTACTGGGGACCACAGTTTGTAACTGATGAAATTAAACTAGGATTTAAATCTAATCTGTCTACCTCAGTATGTACTTTTAAGAGATGCCTCTCTAATTCTATTTTTGATAAATATTTTTAGGAATTGTTTTAAATATTCAAATGTTAAACCTTTACTAAGATCCCGCTACCACCATTGCCACACACCAGCCCACACAGAGCATTCTTATACCTCTGACAATGTTGACTTTTTGGACATTTCTGATAAGAAAAAACAATTTTTTTTGCCATGTCACCGCTGAATAAATTTCTACTTTGCTCTTTATCTTCATCAAAATGAACATATGGTGTACTCTCCCTTAGAGTTTCTGAAGACAGACATTATATTTTAATTCTCCATTTACTCCTATCTTTTGGTTCAGTGTCTGGTACAAAGTTAGAGCTCAAAAATGTCTGTGTATCTGAACTAAAGATTGGATGTGATGTCCTGAGTGGTTTTTCAGAAGACATTGTAGCAGGAGTTTGACCGGTCACGGCTCTCGGCTTAGATCATGATATCTGGAAGGTCTGACACAATGTCTCGGCAATGCCTGGTGGTTTGTGGAGAGGGAGGCCATGGAAGACATCGCCTCCCAGATGTTCTGAAGACCGTATGTGTTAAAGAAATAGTGACCTCAGTCAGTATGGGGTTTTCTTTGACTATTCAAGGTCAGGCCTTTCTTAGCAGCAATGACCAAGAAAAGTAAGGCTGTGACTCTTTTGTGCTTCTATAAAATGGTGGTCTCACCACTACTAACTACAGCTCTGATCCCAAGGTAGTGAAAGAGGGGTGGTGGGATGGAGGGAGGGGGGAGAGAGAGAGAGAGAGAGACCCTAGGTTCACATTCTTAATCTATAACTTACTAGCTCTATAACCTTTTGGAAGTAACTTCTGTGACTCACTTTCCTGACAACGTATTTTCTGTCCAGAGTTGATATGAGATTTAAATGAGAAAATATTTATGTGCCTTGTAAAAAAAGGCTGGAGGTCTGCCGATTATGCAAAAATATTGACTAACTGGTAGCTGTTGATATTGTGACATTTTTTGACTATGACTTCTTTGAAGCCAGGAGTTATTTATGTCTTGTCAACCTTTATATCCTTGATGACAAGGCTGAGCCCACTTAGAGTAATGAATCAAGCAAAAATTAATAAATGTTGTAGCATTTTTCTTTTTGTCTTTTATCTCCCAAAGACCACTAACCTTTAGGAAATCTGAGGTCATGTATCAGCGGACATTTCTAATTATTTATTGAAATCACAGAGAAAACTCTACAAGAAGTATGGTTAAACAATTACAAGGTACACATTTATATTTTTAGTTGTTAATCGCAAACATTTAGTTAAATTGATTCTTTTTTCACTCAACCACTTGTCTAAGTGACAATAAACTTAATCACTCTCATTATAAACTAATTCAGGAAGGTAATTTCCAATTAATAAATATACACCAATGTAAAATGTATTGTTATGATAAAATAATTATAATAGCTGTTGACAACTTTGGAAAGAAAACAAAGAATTTTGTTAGTGGCAAGGCCTAATGAAAAATCTGATGGGCTAAACTGGAAAAATTGACAAGCACAATTCCCCTCACAAGAACTATTTGTTACTGATGATGAAATTGAGAAATAACCAGAACGAAAGTTGTGAGATTCATAGTGAAAGCCCTCAGGGTAAAATTAATTTCTTTATAACACAGTTTAAAGGCGAACACAAGGAAATTGCTTGTGCCAGATGGGGTAGGAAAGGCATTGTGAATGAAAATGAGCATCTCTTTTCTGCTTACAAATATTTGAATTAAGATGATGCCAGCGTGTCTGGTTAATGGAAAAACAGTATTGATGGTTGCACAACTTTTAAAGATTTTCTCATTCTTCTTAAATGGACTTTGTCAACACAACAAAGTACTTTAAGCAATATATTAAGCCTGGCACTTACTATCACAGTGCATTTTATTCTCCTGGAATTATTGTTTCAGGCAAAACAGGAAGAATAAAATGGATAGAGCACTGGACTTAGAGAAGCATTATGTAGTTCTTTTTCAGATTCTACCACTGGGTGGAAGGAGGCTAGGCAAGTCACCAAGACTCTAAGGGACAGTTTCTTCATAAGCAAATGAGAATAGGAAATGGTCTTGAAATGATTTCCAATTTTGTCCTTTATTTTATCTGAACTGTTGGTTCACAGCTGCTGGCCTTCTTCTTCTTGTAATCTCAGGCATTTTCATGCATAACATTTCAAATCTAATCATTGAGGATGCAGCTGATGGTGATCTCTCTCTGCTCTAAGCACCTATAATAGTTATTTAGCACTTACCCTATGGCACCATTTATCTTCACGTGCATATGTCCTCTCCACTTGGCTGTAACATAAACTCTTGAGTATTAACACTAACACTACTACTACTAATAGCTAACATTTATTGTGTACCCTATGCCAGGCACTGTGTTAAGCATTTTAAATGGACTATTAAATTTCATAAGAAGCAGAAAATGCATCCTAGTTTTCAGTGGGGTCACACCATACATCTGTTATATAATATGTATTAACATTTCATACTCAGTAGCTCCCACTATCCACATATCCAAAAAAAGAGAGACTAGAAAGATATAGAAGTATAAATTTATTTAATGTAAATATTTATTCTACCATTTCATTCAATGAGGTTATGCCTCAGGGTGAGAGTGAGATAGCAGAGGTGAATCTGCTCTTTGTCCAGATGAAGTCGCTTCCCATGTATCACTCATTTTGTGGGCATCTAGCTGTAGAAAGTGTATTTATAATGTCTAAAGACAGATATTTTGGGTACAATATGGACTATGGATGCACGCTATATCTGTGTCTAAACTAAAGAAACAATCTTAACGCTAGAGGAAAAACTGGTTTTATTAAACTTAAGAGTGGCTGTGCCACTCTCCAATGTGGTTAACTTCCAAGAAATTTTCAAGACTAGTTTCGCTATGTAGTTTTTGCCATACATGTTGAGTTATCAATGAAGAAAAAAGTAATGGCATCAGCTCAAGGTGAGAAGGGGAAACAGGCTTTCAAAGTTTGAGCAGAGAGGAGAATGTATTAAATGGTTAGTAGTATGTAGAGTAGGAGGGTAAATGAATTAGGAAAATGTAGATTTGTCCAGCAATGGTAAAAATCTGCTATGTGCTTGTGGCTTTTACATTTAAAGTGTGACAAACTAGCATGATTGCTTTTTTTTTCCTCCCAATGCAATCCATTTAGCTGCTTAAGTTTGTAGGTAGAAGGTATAATTAATAGGGGAAAGAGTTTTACCATATAGATTCTTTCAGAGGAAAGGGAGGAAAAGTGGGTGAGGGTACTTGCAAAGGGGTTATTTTAATGCTGTGCTATGGAATGAAATCTAAGCTGAGTAAGAAGAAAGAGAGGGACATGGCTTGGAGAGTGGACACTGAAAAAATGGTAGGGATCAATGCATTCAAAGTCCTGATGTAGTCAAATAATTTTGGAGTAGGAGTACAAGATAGAATTCACTGAAAAGTCAAAAAATGTTTGTCCTAGAGTGGGATGCTAGAAATAAAAAACAATGGAGTTGGTGCTATAATGAGTAATGACAAACTTTAGGGTGTGAACAAGGGAATGGGTGATTGAGGATGTGTAAATAAGACATGTCTATTTCTTATGATTGTGATGACAGTTATTAGTCATAGTAATTATTATGACTATGACTTCATTGCCCCAGCCCTTCCATCCTGAGATAAACTTTGCTAAGTCATAAAAATTTTTTACTGTCTGTTTGGAATCTGGAGCAAAGGTTTCAAATCAATCAAACTAACTGGACTGCAAACTAACACTTTTTACTAGTGGTGTCCACCACTACTTCTAATAGCTCTTTGCCTACTGGCATAGAAAACAGATTATAATCAAAATCTGCAGGCCTGATCCCTTTGTTATCCTTGGCCAACACTAAAGGCTGACATTCAGTCAGTATGTACAGGTATGACCACACAGATTGTTAAAGTAACTAAATAATTCTATATAAAATAACTGCTATCTCAAGGCTCCTCCATGCTCACTGGCTTAGCTAACCGAGCCCTTCCTGTGTGGCCACTCTGAATCTCGCCAAGCTACAAGCAAGGGTTAAAATCTAGCCCGAAGAGAGTTTCCGAGACCCAATTCCAACATTCTTGCTTGTGTGCTTTCCAGTCTGATTGGCAGGATCAACTCCCCTGACATCCAGATCAGAAGATCCACATCCTATCTACCTCCTCATCACTCACCTCCCTATAGCGCTGTGCTTCTTTTGAACAACCAACTTCTTCCATTCTTGTTTAACTTACTGCCACGTCCTTCCTGCTATGCTTTCAATTTTATCGAGGACATTGAGAGCATCAGACATGTATTTCCCCTGTTATCTCCTATTAATTTGTGACATTAGCTACCACATTTAGCAAGTTTGCTTCAGTTTTACAGTCCTCTATTTGAAATGAGTTTCTCTACCTGAAATTTGGATCCTATCTCTTCCTAAATTTTTAGGAACCTTGTTAAATCAATGGTTTTCTTTCTACCAGTTTGGACTCCCCAGCAATACACATTCTCAGTTCTGCCTTATTAAAATAAAAGACCTTCCCTTTACCACACAGCCAGCCCTCACTAGCCTAGATTGTGCCTTGCTTCTATAGCCAAGATTTTTGAAAACGAATCCCTTCTCACTGAAGAACTCGCTTTTCTACCTGCCAATTCCACTTCAATCCACTGAAATCTACCTTCTGCTTCTGTCACCCAATTGAAACTGTCCTCATAATGGTTACCAATAACACCTTACTTGCCAAATTCAACATTTACTTTCAGTCCTTACTTTATTTGAACTTTCAGCAGCAACTAACACTGTTAACTGCTTCCTCTTTTGTATAACTCTGTCCTCCTTTGTTTTGGGGTCTTTAGTCTTATCAGTTGATCTTCATATACCTAAGCCAATACTCTTTAGTCTCCTCTAGTTTTGTCCAAGACCTAACTGTTGGCATTCTCCATTATTCTGTCTCCGTCTTTCTGCTCTTCTCATACTATGTATTGACTCTGTGTGGTTTAATCTAAATTTTTGTCCACTAAATACCTCCCAGGTGCTATAACTTTCAAATATGTATCTTCCTTCTTTTTTGTTCTACCTGATAGCAATTCTTTACCTTCTGTCTTCTATTTATATTTTTTTAGTATATTTTTTAAAAATTTCAACTGTCTCTTGGGTATCTACTATTATTACACCTTCCACTGCCACCTTAATTTACATTTACTTAAGCTGAATGGTTTATTCTCTCTGATAAATTTGCATGCTCTGCAGTTCTTTCTTCTCCTTCAGCAAAAGGCACCATTTTCTTCCCAACCTCTGAAACAAGAATCCTAGGACTTGTACTTTATTTCTATATCTTACTCATTCCCCTCCAGCCCACAGTATTCACTCAATAACCAGGAATTATAGCTTCTATGTTCCAATGTCTCATATCTATACTATCTAGGATACTACTTATAGCTCATCTCCTTGTCTTCTGTAAGCTATTTCACCCTGCCCTATCCCATTTCATAATCTACATTATTTCCAGGTGACTCCCTGACAGGAAAATTATGCCATGACTTCCAATAGATTTCAGGATGGAGGCCCTTTGCAATCTGGCCTTTGCTGACCTTTCCATCATTGTCACCACATTCCCTCTCCCAACTGCTTTACCACACACCCAGGAGTTCCGGAGTCATACTCGAAGTTTCCTTGTAAGGCCGTAATTTATCCTACTTTTGTCCAGCCTCTCTCATGAAACCACACTTAACCACTTCAGTCTTCAATGAATGCTTAATAGCACTAATTCCCTGCACAACACTTTTGGAACTTAATCATCTTTTGTCATTTTTCATTTTAAAAAGTGACATATAATTTTCTAGTCTCTTAAAATTGATTATAAGGACCCTGAGAACACTGATTACATATTACAGTGAAGTTTTTATTCACCACAGCACCTAATGTGGTTTTAGATGGTACTTAAAAGTATTTGTTGAAAAAAATGCAAAAATAATTGAATAAATGAAAACTCTGTCTTTGAAACAAACCTCTACTTTTAGGATTTTTTTTTAGTGATTGTTTTCTTCTGGTGACTGAGCTTAAAAATCTGAATTCTAGCTCAGCAGAAGAGCATTTTAAAAGTCTTATGTGATTCCATGATTTTTTCACCATAAATAGCACTGAGATTAAGTTCTTTCATAACATTTGAAGAACTAGAGAGCAGGAGAGTTGGAGGCCCATATTCACTTCAATGGTTTGGTACTTCTGGGGTATTATTTCATCACTATCAGAGAATATGACTAAATTAATTCATCCATAAAATATTACTTAATATTAACAATAAACTAGACATGTGGGACGTGCTAGAGATTACAAGAGTGAGCAAAATCAGATGCCGTCCATCCTCCAATAAAATGTACAATCTTGTGGGGAAGACAAATTTAATATTTAAATAAATCACACAAATAAATATAAATTACATGTATTTTAAGCACTATGATGGAAAGGATTATGGTGCTATAAACACTTAGGAAAGAAGATGTGACCTAGTCATGATGGTTGTAGAGGAAATGGTGCTTGAAGAGAGACCCAAGTAGTCTCTTTGAATCTCAGTTTCTTGTGCGGAAACTGAGTGAAAATAAAACCTTCCTTTAATCCTACAAAGGAGTGCTATAGAGTTTGGAAAACATAATACAGTCATGTGCTGCATAAGGATATTTCCATCAGCAATGGACCTCATATATGGCAGTGGTCTTATAGGATTATAATACCATATTCTTACAACATATTTTCTATCTTTAAGTATGTTTAGATACACAAATACCATTACGTTACAATTTCCTACAGTATTCAGTACAGTGACTTGTTATACAGGTTTGTAGTCTAGGAGCAATAGACTATACTATAGAGCCTAGGTGTGTAGTAGGCTACGCCATCCGGGTTTGTCTTAAGTCCACTCTGTGATGTTCGCACAATGACGAAATTGCTGAATGATGCATTTCTCAGAACATATCCCCACCGTAATACTCAACAAGGCATGATTGCATGTATGAAAGGGCATTGAAACTATATAGTATTTTTCCATTGGATTTATGTCCCCTCTGTATGTCACATTTTCTTCTCTTTCAACTGAGAGTAGGGTTTTATTGTAATTAAAAGTCACAAAGTCTCAAAAAGTCTTTGATCATTGAACAAAATACTTTTATTTTTCTTTTCTGAAATAAAATAAATATACTGCCTTTGTCTTTCAATTCTTTAGTTCTTTGCCTCACACTTCAAAAGTTTTCTAGAGATGGATTCTGGATCATTATTGAATAGATTTTAGTTGAGCGAATCAATAGATTCAATAACCTTTGATACATACTATTCCATCATAGATAATACACGTTTCTGGAAAAGGAGATGGGTATGCCAAGCCTCCAGTCGCTTCTGCACTCCACCACTGGGGCTTCTTGGGTGTCTTGCTCTGTCTCTGTGTAGTCTTCCCTTGTGGTCTCTGTAGCACTGTGGCGTGGCTAGCTGGACTTCTTACATGGCAGCTCAGGGCTCCAAAGGTTCATGCCCCAGAGAGAGACAAAGCTGGGAAGAAAGAAAACCACTTTTTATGACCTAGCCTTGGAAGTCACATAGCATTCTATTCATCAGAATTTGATCATGTATTTTAATATTGGTAAATACTACATAAGTGAAATTCTTAGTGTAATTTTTTCCTTTCACATGATTATTTTTAGAGTTATTCCCAATAGAAGAAATAGTCTTATTTTCTCAATTCTAAATAGGGCACATTGGAATGAATATGACATATTCCCATTAATTTGTTACATGTAGTGGCTTGTAAAGGAATAACAGACTTAATTACATGTAATATTACATTTAACAATTTGTCTTGACTGAAAAGAATACATAAAATTTTGATGCTTTAGCTAATCGCACCAATAGATTCAGCTCTAAATTATGTCTCACCATTAAGTTGATACTAATTGATCAACACTAATATGCACATATGGGAAGTAACATTCATAGGGTGTCTGGCAGGTGGGAAGGAGGAGGAGAGGATGGGTAAATCCACACCTAAGGGATGCAGTGCACGCTGTCTGGGGAATGGGCATGCTTGTAACTCTGACTCTGGTGGTGCAAAGGCAGTTTATGTAACCAAAGCATTTGTACCCTCATAATACTCTGAAATAATATTAAAAAAGAATTGTAGAAGTAATAGAAACTCCAATTTTTAACTTGAAATAATGTTTGCATCTCTTGGACTTCCTTACATCTTAGGTTTGGCCATGTGACTAAGTGTGTGCGACTTCAGGGAAATGTGACCAATGGAAGAAGGCATGCTTATCCCTTGCTCCTAAAGAGTGGTGAAAATATAGCCTTGGTGGATGAGCACATGAGCAGCCATCTCGGTGTGTACGGAACCATGTAAAGGTGAACAGGGCAACAAGACAGACAGCCAGGGGCCCTGACAGTTGCGGGACTACCATGCTAGAAGTGTCTTGGTTGCTTGGGCTTTTATGTGGGACTGAATTAAAGATCTACTTTGCTTAAGCTAAGTAAAGTATTTGCGTTAAGCTAAGTAAGTTATTTTGGCTTTTTGTGTTATCTTCAGCAAAACCTAATCCTAACTGATAAAGATGTTCTTTGTGTTTTTATGCCTGTGGTTCTTTCTTTTTCTCTTCCCTGCTTAGTTTGTTTCTCTCTTCTGTCATTATCTTCACCTTATTTCACTCATCTCTATCTTCTTTTGCATCAGTTTCTTCCTCTCCCTTCCCTTAAATATAAAAAATAGTAACAAATCTATTTTTTTTTTGGTTGAATCATCCCAAAGCAATGGGAGTTAAAATATACAGACTTTATATTTCTTGTTCTTACTTTTTAAAGCCAGGAAATATAATAGTTTGTATTTACTTTTCTTAAGAACAAACTTAAAAACACCTCATCCCATGATTTCTTTTTCTTGGCTATGATACTCCACTGAAAGTTTTTACCCTCCAGTGAGTCAGAGTTTCATGATTGACCAATGTTTCCCCATCCTGGTTAAGGTCACACAAAGATTACATTTATGCCTTTAAAAGTTTCAACAAATCAATGTTTTCTTAAGTTTATGATTTAAAATTCTCTGCCTCAAGGGTCTGTTCTAGAGTGGAGAACTCTTAAATGTGACTCGTGGCTTAGAGTAGAAAGTCTATTAAAAACAAACATAAAACTCTCCACATCTGGGAGTTGCCCTTTCATTTTTAGAAATTCATTCTTGTTTCTATAAATGTAATAGAGATTTAACCTCTGATCACTGGTCATATCTCATAGGTTTTCACTAAAAAGAATCTGGCAGAAAATACATTCCTTATAATTTCAGCTACATTAAATTGTCATTTTAAGGTATTCAAAATGCTATAAACAGAATGTAATAAACCAGAGTACTTAACATCCACCCCCACTGAACACTTAGCCATTATCCCTAGAACTAGCCCAGATTCATGTTTTGCATCTTTATTAAAAAACATCTTTAACCACACAGTCAGGTGATGCACTAAACATTGTTGTACAGGGATCTCTTTATAGAACAGGATTTTATGCTATCTCTCAATTTTCTAAAAATTGTACTATTCTTTATTTCCTCAGTAATTAATTTCATGTAAGTTCTTGTTTAGCATTTTTTGAAGATGTGAATGAAACTCTTGGTCTTTTGGGAAAAGATTAAAAACACTTTATGGCCGGGCACGGTGGCTCACACCTTTAATCCTAGCACTTGGGAGGCCGAAGCGGGCGGATTGTTTGAGCTCAGGAGTTCGAGACCAGCCTGAGCAACAGCGAGACCCCGTCTCTACTAAAAATAGAAAGAAATTATCTGGCCAACTAAAAATATATATAGAAAAAATTAGCCGGGCATGGTGGCGCATGCCTGTAGTCCCAGCTACTCAGGAGGCTGAGGCAGTAGGATCGCTTAAGCCCAGGAGTTTGAGGTTGCTGTGAGCTAGGCTGATGCCATGGCACTCACTCTAGCCCAGGCAACAGAGTGAGACTCTGTCTCAAAAAAAAAAAAAAAACAAAAACAAACAAACAAACAAAAAAACCCACTTTGTGCTGCATCCTTGTGAGCTTGCTGTAAAATGGCTATGGATTTTCATTTATAATGACTGGCTATAATTGAGAAATCCGTTAATTGGATAAAAATATGATTTCATTTTATAAAACAACTCTAGGTTCTTCCTTCTTATATATATATTACTAATATATGTATATGTATATATAATACACAGTTTAAACATATAACTAAAAAAAACCCCAACTGTATGCTGTTCTGAAAGCTAAATAAAGTATAACACACTATACAATACAGGATAAGCTCTTTGAAAGCTTATCCTTATCTCCAGTGTCTACATGATGCCCAGGATATTTGGACATGTCAGATACCTCTACCTCAAATATTTGCTGTAGGAAAAGCATAGGTGAACATAATTAGTAAATATTAAAAACTCTATATAAATTTATTTTCTTTGGGCTTCCTTTATATTTTTGTGCCTCCTTTCCCCGAACTTCTGACTCCATGGATTTTGTTTATTTATGTCAAAGACAATGGTGGCAGTAATGGGAAAATTAGAATTATGGGTTCATGATATTTTCCCTGCTCAAATGAGTGAGAAATGAAATACAAAAAGATGAAAACAAAACAACAAAA
>CM052443.1:105762818-105830869 GCA_028533085.1 Varecia variegata | reverse complement strand
ATGCAAATTTCTAAAATACTCCCTTAGAAAGTGCTATTACTCCTATTGAGAAACAGAGTTAGATAATGGCTGAAGTCGCAATCTATGATTCCATTACATTTACAGGGGCAGCAGGAACCTAAGAGTCAATGGAATTTAGAACTGATAAATTCAAGCCTCAAAATATTTAGTGAAATTGTAATAGGACATCTGTCTGGAGGCTAGACTTGTGGTCAGACTTTGCTGAGTCTCATCTGTCTGAGAAAATGTTAAAGTGTAACTTAGCAGACAGACGTGGAAGGGTATAAAGTGAAGCTGAAATAAACTGTAGCTCTAAATGTCCCAGGTTATTGCTCCTTCTACTTTAAATTTCTCCTGAAGGCTCTAGACGATGGTTGGTTTACACTATTGGTTAGTCATAACAGAGCAGATCATTAATTTGCATGATAGATTTGCAGGGTGGAGGATGTTAACACTTACTTCTCCATTAGTGTACATCAGCCCTCCCTAATACAAGAACTTCAGAGGGTTTTTTAGTCAAACTCATGACAAATACTGAAAGACCCACCAAGATTTTGCAAGCACAATGGAGTTCCATTATCAGCAGAATTTTAAACTAGCAGCTAGAAATAGAGTTTAAAATAGCTAAAAGTGGTACATATTGAGAATCAGAACTGACTACCAGATTATGCTTGTCACATTAGAGTATAGACTTACAATTAGATTTTTAAAGTGAAATATTAATGAAATTCTAATTTGTATTCTTGATAAACAACAGGAATAAATGGAATTTTGAGTTACAATAATTGGTTGGTAATTTGTCTTTTCACACCATTTTTTCTTCCTTTTGGCTAATTTTCTCCCCTCCAGAAAATTAGCAAAGAAAAAATAATTCAAATGAAATGCAGTGTTATGACTTTTATGCTAATCAAAAAATTTGCTGATAAGAACATTCTAGTTTTCAGACAAAGTGCTTGTGTGGCAGGTCTCTAATTGATCAAGTGACCTCTTGACAGAATCCAAGAAGGAAAGATATCCTCTTTCAAATACATGTTCAGACCTTCCACAGTATTTTCTGAAGCTTTCACTTTATGAGCATTTGATAAATTTGTGTGTGACTTCTGAAATCGATGTCAGTTTTCCTTTTCCTTTGTCTCTTTCTTCTTTTTTGGTGTTTATCCATCTTGACAATTCCCATTTAAGGTGTAAAGCTCTTCAGTTAACCAAGAAACTTGTTTTTAGTATGTCATCTAAAATCAGGGCTCTGTCTCTTTTTTTAGAAAAATTATTTTTTAATTTATTATGGGCACATAATAGTTGTATAAATTTATGTGTTCAACAAACATGGACTGAGTAGCTAATGTATGATAATCTCAATACTAGTGGTTAGTGACACAAAGATAAGACAGAAAGATTAGAAAGAAGTCAATGCCACAAGTGTTGATTAAATTTAAGTGCAGAGTACAGATGAAGCACAAAGGGGGATGGTTTTGATTCGTTCTGACTGATAATAGTGAAACCTTCAGAGAACAGGTGACTTTTATATGTTGATGAAGAACAAATGTACTGGACCCAGAAAATTAATGTATAAATATCCTCAAACTGAAAGGCAGCAGTTTAGGGCTTTACAAAGCATATTATATCTTTCACATTCCATAACATTGACAGGTAGATGTATCCTGAGTGTTTTTATCACTTCAACGAGTTAATATATATTTTACAAATAGCAATCCAGTATAAGTTATTACTTAAATAAATCTGATTTTTATTAATATAAAATTATAGTAAATACTTTAAAAATATCCTGGACAATGTGCAATTCAAAACTTTGGATTTGAGGTGGGCCTGCCAAAATATGTGAATTTCCTGTGGGAACGTTACCCATCCTTCCAGTTGTGGTCCTGACTGAGAATGTTGCCGTTGGAAGAAGTGGTTTGCAATGACACACATGGTTGAACTGTGATGGGTAAACTTATGTGTGGCAGGAACTAAGATTATCTGCCTCCAGGAAACAGATGGCATCACAATTCAACAAGGCAAACTCTTAGACTGTTTGTGAAAGAAATGAATTCAGGAGATGAGAAAGTCAGACCATTTACTTTTGAGGGGAAATTATTGGCAGAGTTTTCAGCAATTTGGCTTGTCATCCCCAACATCTGTTGCCTTTGCTGTTATACCACTTAGCTTCTGATGACAAATTGAACAAGATCAGAGTTAGTGCATGATAACTAATAAGCATCTTCATGGGTAAAATCCGTTAGCATCAAATGCAGGGCAGTGGCATCACAGTATGCAGTTCCTGGTAGTAGCCTCTCTATTTTTATCATTCTTACACAATTCTTCCACTCTCCAAGCATTCCCAGATTTATCTATAATCATAATATCCTGCTATAGAAGTGGCCCTAAAAGAAACACATGTGTGATGTAATTACAAGAATGTCTGATACATGTTTTCTGATGTAGGATTATCTATCACAGTCATATCTGTAATAAAACTGAAAAAAACCCCTACATTGAAAAGAATACAAAATGACTTGGCTCTGCCTTCTGTTTGGCCCATCTGCTTTTATTTTTTTTTCCCCTACTGGCAAAATGTTAGATAATATTTCAACTTAGCATCTCATAGGCAGTTACACAAATGAAAGGATAAACTATATTAATATTTATTTTTTTTAACTCTGTATATTGTTTTGTCTTTCCCCCTCAGTTAACAGCAAGGTTAAGAAGATCATCATCCTTTATTTGATACACTTCTTCCATTCCTTAGTAAAAAACATTTTACACGTCTACCTTTCCTTTACATGATGTAGTGGATAAATCAGAGTTCTGTTCCATGGACAAAAAAACTGATATACAGTAGTCCTACTTTGTCTATGGGGGATATTTTCCAAGAACCATAGAGGATGCCTGAAACTATGTATAGTTCCTAACCCTAAGCAGGCATACGTAGTTTTATTGTGCTTTGAAGATATTGTGTTATTTTTTACAAATTGAATATTTATGGCAACCCTGCTTCAAACAAGTCTGTTGGTGCCATTTTCTCAACAGCATGTACTCACTTCATGTCTCTGTGTCAGATTTTGGTAATTTTTACTATATTTCAAACTTCTTCATTATTATGTCTGCTATAGTGATCTGTTATCGATGATCTTTATTTTACTATTATAATTGTTTTGGAGCACCACGAACAATGCCCACATAAGATGGTAAACTTAATTGATGAAAATCATGTGTGTTCTGACTGCTCCACTGATCAGCCATTCATTCCCCCTCTCTTTCCCTCTCCTTGGGCCTCTCTATTCTCTGAGATACGACAATATTGAAATTAGATGAATTAATAACCCTATGATGGCTTCTAAGTGTTCAAATGAAAGGAAGAGTTGCAGGTCTCTCACTTTCAAGCAAAAGCTAGAAATTATTAAGCTTAATGAGGAAGGCATGTCAAAAACCAATATAGGCTGAAACTAGGCATCTAGGACCAAACAGGCAAGTTGTAAATGCAAAGGAAAAGTTCTTGAAGGAAATTAACAGTGCTAATCCAGTGAACACATGAATGATAAGAAAGTAAAACACCTTATTGTTGATATGGAGAAAGTTTGACTGGTCTAGATAGATCAAACTAGCCACAACATTCCCTTAAGCCAAAGCCTAATCCAGAACAAGACTCTAATTCTCTTTAATTATGTGAAGTCTGAGAGAGGTGAGGAAACTGCACAAAAGAAGTTTGAAGCCAACAGAGGTTGACTCATGAAGTTTAAATAAAGAAGCCATCTCTATAACATAAAAGCACAAGGTAAAGGAGCAAATGCTAATTCTCCAGAAGATGTAGCTCAGATAATTGATAAAAGTGGCTACCTAAACAACAAGATTTTCAATGTAGATAAACCATCCTTATATTGGAGGAAGATGCCATCTAGGACTTTCATAGCTAGAGAGGAAAACTCGATGCTTACCTTCAAAGCTTCAAAGGACAGGCTGACTCTCTTGTTAGGGGCTAATGCAGGCTGGTGACTTTAAGTTGAAGCCAATGTTCATTTACCATTCTGAAAATCATAGGGCCATTAAGAATTATGCTAAATCTACCCTGCCTATGCTTTATAAATGGAACAAGAAAGCCTGGATGACATCAAATCTGTTTATAGCATGGTTTACTGAATATTTTAAGCCTACTATTGAGACCTAACTGCTCAGAAAAAAAAAATTCCTCTCAAAATATTACTTGAGGCCCATTGATAATGCACCTACTTATCCACAAGCTCTGATGGAGATGTACAAGGAAATGAATGTTGTTTTCATGTCTGCTAACACAAAATCCATTCTGAAGCTCATGTATCAAGTAGTAATTTCAACTTTCAAGTCTTAATATTTAAGAAATACATTTTGTAAGGTGGTATCTGCCATAATATAGTTATTCCTCTAATGGCTCTGGGCATAGTAAATTAAAAACTTTCTGGAAAGGATTCACCATTCGAAATACCATTAAGAATACTTGTGATTCATGAAAGGAAGTCAAAACATCAACATTAAGAGGAGTTTGGAAGAATTCTGTCCTTCATGGATGACTTTGAGTGGTTCAAGACTTCAGTGGAGGAAGTAACTGCAGATATGGTAGAAATAGTAAGAGAATTAGATTTAGAAGTGGAACCTGAAGATGTGACTGAATTGCTGCGATCTTATGATAAAACTGGAATGGATGAGGAAGTTGCTTCTTATGAATGAGCAAAAAAAGTGGTTTCTTGAGGTGGAATCTACTCTTGGTAAAGATATTGCAAACATTGTTGAAATGACAACAATGAATTTAGAATATTTCATAAACCTACTTGATAAAGCAGCAGCAGGGTTTGTTTGATAGGATTGACTCTAATTTTAAAAGAATTTATACTGTGGGTAAAATGCTATCAAACAGCATTGTATGCTACAGAGAAATCCTTTGTGAAAGGAAGAGTCAATCAACGCAGAAAATTTTATTTTTGTCTTATTTTAAGAAATTTCCACAGCCACCACAACCTTCAGCAACCACCACCCTACCCTGATCATTCAGCAGCCATCAACAAAGAGGCAAGACTCTCCACTTAACAAAAAGATTAGGACTTCCTGGAGGATCAGATGATCGTTACCATTTTTTAACAATAAAGTATTTTTTAAATTAAGGCATGTACTTTTTAAAAGACATAATGCTATTGCACACTTGATGGACTAAGGTATAACATAAACATAACTTTTATATGCACTGGGAAACTGAAAAATCCATGTCACTTGCTTTATTTCCATGGTCTGGAAGCAAACATGCAATATCTCCAAAGAATGCCTGTATGTACTATGTTTTTTCCTCTACATATATTCCTATGATAAAGTTTAATTTGTAAATTAGACACAGCAAAAGATTAACAATAACTAATAAAAAATAGAACCTCGTTAAAACAATACACTGTAATAAAAGTTATATGACTGTAGTCTCTTATTGTACTGTACTAGCCTATTTTTGTCCTTAGTTGTCCGCAGGTAACCGACACTACAGAAAGCAAAACTGCAGATAAAGGGTGACTACTGTGTAGTGTCGTAAAAAGCTTGCAGTTGATTTCAGGTAGGATGATAGGCTCAGGAATCAAACTACGACATGTGTCAGTCACTGAATTAAGCTTTTAAAATAATTAACTCCTAATTTGAAACATCTCTTTAGTGAAATGGGTTAATAGTGTCCTGCTAAGAATAGACCAGAGTCCTGAAAATAAAACCTATATTTTGGCAAAAGTGGAAAAACTTCAGCCCCCCTCAAGCTCATCATTCATTTATTATTCATTCATTAAATCTTTTATTTAACCTAATGGCCTTGAGCCTCACCAACTTTGTGTAAATATGAGGTTACATGAATTTTAACACTCAGTTTCCCATGACTTTAATTTGCATGGCTGTAGGGCCTCAGCTTGCTTAATGCTTCTGGGGTTGCCACGATTATCTCTGGGAATCCCCAAGAGGGAGTTTATACCTGAATAAATTCCTTCATGTTCCTGTGCTTCAATATTTTGCTGAAGATATGATGCCCAAAAGCCACTTGAGGGAGAACCTCTGCACTTGCTATGACCTCCAGACTTTCTGTAAGAATAAAACTTTGGTGGGTGCCTTAATCTCCCCTGATACTTGGCCAGAACAGAAATTCTCCACAGGTCACCACCTCAAACCCTCTTATCCCACAGACTGTAGTAAGATTGGATGATTACTTTGTACCTACTTCTGTGAAATTTTTCTATGAAGACTTCTGAGAATTAGCATTTCTTTCCCTAGGTTTTACAAGATTCCTTTGTATGATGATCCCTTCAGCTTCTTCTAGTTGTTTTTCTATCTATGTCAGATCTAGTTCTTAGACTGGATCAGAACAGGCGTATCTTGTCTTACATTTCTTCATCTTTCTCTCGAGATAGTGCAATTAGAAAAAGAAAAAAATACTGTTCTTTTTCTCTTTTTATAATCCATACCAAGCAAAATTGAAAATGTATATCAATATTAATAAATTGATTCCCCAGGCTGTCATTGACCCACTATTCTGCAAAGAAACAGACTGAGTCCCAGTTTTGCTCAGAACAAAAAACGTTATCGAACATCTACTATGAGCTAGGCCTGTATTAAATGCTGGGTCAGAGATTAAAAAAAAACAACAACAAAAAAAAAAAAGAAACTCAGCCCCTGCCTTCAATGAGATCTTGGTTTAAGAAATGATACACAACAATAACCAAGTAAAAATAAAAAGTCATAGATACAATAATAGAGAACTAGGAGTTGTTATGGACATATAGGGGAATGACTAATTTGATAGGGTATGGTGTTTTGAAAAAAGATTTTCAGAGAAATTAGCAGGTGAAATTTGGTTGGTATCTTGGTGGGTGTATGAAAAGGCTGACTTGAATCTCAGGAGGTAGAAAAGGAGATTAAGGTCACCTAGCAATACAATGAGTAAAGTCAAAGCATTCTCAAGTGCCTATAGACCTCTTAGGAAAATAATGAGTTGTGTGTGGCTGGGATTTTAGGTATACGAAAGAGAGTTGGAAGGAGGAGTAATTTAGGATAAGATTGTGAAGAGACTTTGATTGCCAAACTAAGGCATGTGAACTTTATCCTGTGAGATGATGAGCGTCTATAGAGGCTTTAAACAAGAGTCTGACACATAACTGCGTTAAAGCAAATGAGGAGGCCATTAATCTGAGGTTGTCCCATACAGGAGGTCTTCAGTAAGCAAACTGAAATTTGACTCGAAGGCATTTCTTGTAACTGACTTAAAAACAAAAACAAAAGAAAATAAAAAAACCTGAACTGACCTTCTGACAATCACAAATGGCCAACCAGGTGACTGGTTATACAACTGGAAACCCTTCACCCAAATAAATGAAATGTCTTGCTGTAGCCAATCAGGTAATTTCTTTGTTTTGCTTTTGTGATCAGCCTATAAAAGCTCACTGCTCATGCTGCTGGAGCACAGTCCATAACCTCTGTTCAGGCTGGTGTTTCCTGACTCATGAATTGTTCTTTGCTCAAATAAACTCTGTTAAATTAATCTTTCTAAAGTTCTTTTAACAATCATGGGTTAAAACTTAACTCTGAAAGCACTTTGCAAAATGGATTTGAGCAGGGAGAAAATGTTGGCCTGACAGGGAGTTTGGATGTCTTTGAAATAATCCAGGCAATAGTTAAGAAAGGTATGAATTAAGGATGTAAATAGGATTAAGAGGGGAAAATTTGGAGACGTTTTAGAGTTTGAATGTGGGCAGGAATGAGAAAGGAGTCACTGTGGTTTTTAACATTTTCAACGTAGTATATTAGGTGAAAGATACTATGATAGATGAATACAGAGGGATAGGTTTTACTCAGTTTTTAAAACTCCAAATACACGAATAATTTAAGATCTATTTGGTAGATAGAACAATGGCCTCTTAAATACATATGTCCTAATCTCTAGAACCTGTGAATATGTTTGTTATCTTACATGGTAGAAGGGATTTTGCAGATATGATTAAATTAATGAATTTGAGATGGGGAGAGGGTCCTGGATTACCCAGGTGGGTTTAATGTAATCACAAAGGTCCTTAGAACAGGGAGGCAAAAGAGTCAAAGGCAGAGAGAGGAGATGTGATGAGGGAAGCACAGGTTAAAGCGATGTTCCCTGAAGGTGGAGGCAAGGAATGCAGGCAGCTCCTAGAAACTAAGAAAGAAAAGGAAATGGATTTTTGCCTGAAGCCAGGAAGGCAGCTCTGCACACACCTTGATTTTAGCCCCTAAGACTCATTTCAAACTTCTAACCTCCAAAGCTGTAAGAAAATAAAGTTGGCTTATTTTTAAGGCACTGAGTTTGTGGTAATAGAACCTGACATACCCAGACAATTTCTGTGTATGTTGACAGGGAGAAGGCCAATATTTCTTCCTCAGTGGAACAAAGCATAAACTCTCTATATGGTTAATATTTTAATTTATATCCCAGATAACTTTAAGAGATGGGAATGTTCCAGGTAGAATAAACAGCCTGTGCACAAACACACGTTCTAAATGCCCAACAGGGAGGATCTCCCCGGGACCCCCTTGGCTTGCTGTCGGGGGCATTCATTGTGCCTGTTCGCCAGCTCTGTCACTCTGATACTGCAGGGAGTGGCTGCCACTTCTGTTTCTGAGTCATTTGACCCTCCGGGCTCTGTCCCCAGTCCCTGTACCTTTCTCTGTAACTCTTGCTCTGATGACTCACTCTGGGCCTCCCTCCCTTGCTTGCAATGACCTACCAATACTAATTTTTGTCACTTAGGAAGCTATGTTAACTTGGTGAATATATGAATATCTGTGTCAGGGTCAGGTACTCATCCATACAATGGAAATAACAAAGTCAACTCCTTCAGTCAGGATTTTGGGATTGCGCTTTGGCTTCCTGAATCACAGCAGTGAGAGAGGCTCAGGGCCTCTCTCTGCAGGTACCTGCAGGTACCTGCAGCAAGTGCCAGCTTCACCTGCCCTCCCTCCCAGGCGGATCCAGTTTACATGGCTTCTTATTGCTCTTTTCTTTCCCCACAGGGCTTCACGTCTGACTTGAGGATGAGACTCATGTTTCTTCTAGATGTACGGGTGGGAGGAAAGGGAGTGGGTGAAGTGAGAGTTTCTGTTAGAAGGTTCTAGCTATAGTTGGTGTTTGAAAGGTTCCCTACGGGCAAGTCATATCTTAAATGACAACATACAGGGTCTGAAATAGGGGGCATTAGAATTCAAAGCCTACATAATTTCTGGCGTTTCAATTCACTCATAGGTTGTTGCAGCTGCTTTTTGCTCCCGAACTTGGCAGCAAAGGAATGAATTTGATAGTGAAGGAATGAATAATTACTCGAAACACAGTGTTAGAGAGAGAAGAAGAGAGGCCAAAGCCTGAAGGAGAAAATGGCCTCCTCAGCCAAGTTCCTCCCTGTATTTATTTCCGAGGACACGTGCAAAGGGTCAGGACCGTTTGCTAATTTCTTTAACAACTTCCAAACAGCTCAGCTGAAAACATAGCAAACATAGCAAACAAGCAGCTTTTGGGCAGGTGTTTTCACCTGACCCTTCATTCACCCTGCTCACGTTCTTTCCATCCAGCCATCCTTTCTTCTAGGCCCAGCCCCCACAGTAGGTGGGTGCAAATTTTTTTAGATACACCCTTTTTACTTTCTTTTTTACTCTTTCTTCCTATTCCAGCCCCAACCTCTGACTTCAACTTGTGAGTAAGTGGCTGATGTGGTTTGCACAGAGTAGAAGAATTTCTTCTCCCTACTTCAAATTATTGACATACTGGCAACATCCATCCTAAAGAATCTGAACATTTTGATGTTGACATAGACGGAAACTAGCCAAAATAATATCTGTCGAGTACCTGGTATGTGCCAGGCACTGTGCTAGGTATTTTACATATATTCTTATTTAAAACTCATATCCAAGTTAAGATGTTTGGTGTTAATGTCTAGATTATATGGAAAATTAACTAATATTCTGATACGTAATGAGACTTGTCTATTGCCAAGCTGCACACAGCCAGCAAGTGACAGCACTGAGATTAGTTAGAATTTAGGTCTATTTAATTCCAAAGTCAATGCTCATTTCTCTGCTTCATACTCTCTGCTATGGGAACTGATAAGTCCTGGGAATTCTTTTACAAGCTGTCATACGGACCATAGTGAAGAAATCATAGAATCTCAAGTGAGAAGTTCTGGATGTATGCAGACTTTTGTTATGAACTAGCTGTATGACTTTGTAAAAGTTATTTTGTAATTTCTTTGAATCTCATTATTACTGGTAGTATCACACATGTACACTTGCAATGGTGCATGGAAATAACACTTGACTAAAGATCAGGTGTTTCAAGTTTGGGTTCCAGCTCTGCAAAGAATTAGCTGTTTGGTTTGGGGATTAGCACTCAACCTGTCTAGGCCTTAGTTTTGTTTGTTTGCTTGCTTTTATCTGTAAAATGAGAGGAATATGGAAGGGTTATTCCTTTTAGGTCTGAAATTTTATTATACTAAGGGTTTCAATTTTAATAATAATAGTTCCAACCAGGCAGCTGGTAGGAGTATTCTAAGAGTTCACTAATACAAACACAATCTTCTCTGAACAACGAAATTCTATCCTGGCCAACCTGGGCTCCAGCCAGATATATCCTTTAGCCTGAAATAGAAATTTATTGCTCAACCATCTGTTACAATTAAGAAAAGGTTTGAAAATGTTTTCTATGTGTTCGACTAATCATGTTTTAGGACCTGTGGGTACTTTACAAATTATATGCCTTTCCTTCTTCTTGGCATCATTAAAAATATGGGATCTGTTTCCAAAATTTATCAGCTTGTTCTCTCTTTTATTATTTCCTCTCTTCTTTTTTTTCCAAAGAAACTTGTTCAGAGTTCCAAATGGAACAGAGTGAGCAAATATGCTTCAAGATGAAGTTAGCCTGTAAAGCAAATGAATTGTTTATGGTTAGTGAGTGGTTTGGAAACAGCTGAATGTTTGAATTTGCAACCTAAGTATTTGTAATTTGCATTCATTGGACAATGACTTAGCTGGTATCAGCCATGAGGAGTTAAGCCATTAGGATCCAGCTACTGAGAGGAGTCTCTAGTTTCACTCCCAAGAAAATAATGATCCAATATAATTAAAAATAACCCACCCATGTGGCCAGTACTCAGTAAGAAAATACTGTAAGGGGAAGCTCTGGAACCTTCATCTCATTCTACCTTTTCACATACTCTCAGCTCTATCTCTTATTCTGCCTCTGTGTTTCATCACACTTGACTCAGAAAGGGAAGAGGTAGGCTTTTGCAGTGTAGTTTCCCCCCCACCCCCGCCAAAAAAAAAAAATTAGTTTCCTTTTAAGTCTAAGAATCTTCCAGTTGTGTTCAACTAGTTCATATGAAGAAAAATATTTGTTAAGTAGGCTAGTTTCTATGGAATTTTTCTTTTTCAAAGCATTCAGCAAAAGCCAGCTGCTATTTTTTGAAAGTACTGTAATTCTACTTATTCTGAAAGTACTTTTTTCGAAAGTACTATTTTGAAAGTACTATTTTAAAAGTACTGTTTTCGAAAGCACTTTTTTTGAAAGTACTCTTTGAGCTTAAACACCATATTGAGAACTCTTCTGTGCTTAACCACCAGATTTCTGCATGGAGAGGAAACACATGTTTTCTTTGCCCAGGTTTTTACAACATTTTTAAGTAATCTGGTGTTTGGGTAATAAAATTAGTGACTCTTGTAGCATCAACCAGAATGTATTTCAGTTCATCTTCACCTCCCTGCAAACAAAGCAGTGTGTCGAGACAGTGTTAGGACTTTTTTTAACAATTAGATAAACCCTCTCATGGAACCAATCATTGATGGGGCATCATCAGGACAGATGCTCATGCAGTTTCTACAAGATATACCTTTATTTTTTTCCAAGTATGAAGACAAAACATTAAATATATCTTGACCTCTGTTGCTTTGAGAAACTTATGTAGCAGTAAACTTTTTCCTGAATTTCTCCATCATTTACAGATCTTACAAGTGCAATAGCATGAAATTTATCGGTAAAATCTGTTTTCCAATCAACCTGGATAGAGAAGCTCTTGTTTTTCAGTTCATTATACAAAACCACTTCAATATTATATGACATATCATCACTATGTTAACTTACTATATATTTTCAAGAGTGGAATCCTTTCAACTCCTCCTACTGGATCTTGTTTTATTCACCATAAGCTGTTTTTTTTTTTTTTTAGTTTCTCACCACTGTGTAACTTCTTTCTTCTAGGTAAAGTTTTGTTATTCAGTAACTCAATTTTCAGACTTTCGTCTAACTGACTTTTCTTGACAAAATCTTCACTCTGTTTTAATCAATTGCTGTTTAAAATAATCAACACTTTTCCTTGTCAAATATATGTGATTTGCAGTTAAGTGTCTTCTCAAGATTTCTGGAGGCTTTGCAAGGTTTTCACTTGTCTACCACAGACAAGATGGAATGGACCAAGACAACCTGTATTACCACCCCATGTAAAACTCATGAATAAATGGCTTTCCTTGTAAACACAGAATTTTTGTCTCCCTTGAGGTACTAATGCAAAGAAATAACCCAGAAGATTGTAATTCTTCATCATCAACTTTACAAGAATTGTTCATAGACCTAAGTCTAAAATCTTTCTCTTTCATGGCAGGTCCTGTCCTCCAAAATCACCACATTTGACCATCAGAATTGCTTGTGAAATACAAATGCTAATAAAATATAAAACAAAAGGGTATAATAAATAACTAAATGAGAACTTTGCAAAATAAAACTTCATAATCATAATGCAATTTACTTTAACCCACACAATTCACATTTTGCAATATTTATAACAACAAAGTGGCAATAAAATACCTGAGTTACCATAGATAAAAATACCTTATTTATAATGAAAAACTCTCTTTTATTGTCTATTACATCAGGGGAGTTGTTCTCTCACAGGAAGTCAGTAGAAGGCAGCTATAGTCAAGAACGTAGGAAGAGATTAAAAGACTCAGGAAAGTGTTCATCAAACTGCACTGTTATCATAAGGTCTTTCTACCCAATTCTCCTTTCTTCCCTTCCGCTTTAACAGATAACAGATCAGCATTCCAGTCTACAGTCTTTTACCAACTACTACTGTTCTTTCTTTCTTTATCTTTGATAGGCATTTCCCCCAATAAATCTCTTTCATTTCCAACTCCATCCTGGCACCTGCACGAGGAGGACCTAAGGAACACAGCTTCAAGGATGGCTGAGAAAGGTATTTTGGGAGGGGCTGATGTCATCAATGTGTTATCCTCTCCTTGATAATGTGATCCTATGCTCATCAACTATCACTGGGCTCCCCTATCTTGTGTCAAAAACTGACAGTGTACTCAACCAAGTGAACACAGTCCTCTGCACACTGCTATTTAGCGCTAAAAGACATCTAATGAAATCACAAACAAGGCTGCTTGGTGACTGTCTACCACTGCAAATGCTAGCATTCCACAGAGCACAAAGTTCCAAATACCACATTTAATTTATTTTCTCATTCACAATCTTTCGAGGAAACCCTCATGACATCTTGTGTAACCCTAGGTTTCTAGAGAACCCTGCTTGAGAAACTCTGTTCTAGAAGTTTCTTCTTTATCCTCCCAATTATGTTCTCCTTTATTCTTCCTATGAATCTCTCTTCTCCTGTGTAAGTTGCCACTTTTCCTTCCCTTCTTCTGTCTCTCCAGCCTAACTGTAAGTAGTTTCTGAGAGGGGGTCAAAACACATTTTAAAGTAACTCTATGAGATTTGAATCTTTATTTCTGTTTTAAAGTGGGGTGGAGGAGAATAAATGATACCCAGTGTTCTTTAAAGAGAGAAGAAAAAAAAGAAACTCTACAAAATTAACACTATGGGATATAACCCTGTCCCATGTCTTTTTAATAATGAACTTTGGAGACCTAGAAACATTACTATAGCCCTAAACTAAAACATTAAATTTTAAAGTAAACTTTTCCTTATAACCCTGGCAAACTCCCACCAACTCCCTCTCCCTCCCCTATATTCATGTAACTATCACAGTTTTTATATATATTCCCTTTCATTGGCTTATTTTTTTCCGGACAGGTGCTATTTGATCTACAGAAAAAAGAACCAGGACCATTTATTTGGTTGATTTCTCCATAGTCCCTAATTCCTAGTTTAATTTGCTAATTTAATGTAAATTATGGTTCTAGTTTGTGGAGTTTTCCATTTGTTTCACACCGATTGGCGATTTTAAACATTTTTTTCCTTGCTATAAGTTATCAAACTTCTCTATCAGTGGGTTGAGAGAAAGCAAAAAGCATATCCTGGCAAGCAAATGGGTGGATATTTGATGACAGCATTAGATTCCAGAGGAGAAGAGATCTTGTAGTTAGGTTAGAAGATTGTCAGTTCACAATTGTTTTTAGCAAGCATACATGTTTCTCAAGTATACAACATATATTTATGTCAGAATCATGACCATGCAGATCTGAGTATCAAAGACCTGAGGTGGAGACTATTAAGGGAGTTTCCCATTATTTTTGTATCTATTTATCTAGTGTACCACAGAATTATAGTAAGTGTTTTACAAAACGTATTTCCAGTTAAATGTAATGATACCTTTCAAGTGACAGTTAAAATAATTTTTATTCATTTTTGGTGGAAATATGTCAAAACAACATTACACATTTCAGTGAATTTCTAAAATGTTCACACTTGAATTTTAAAAATTTTTTGTAAGATGACTTGGGGGTTGTTGTCAACCATGGAAAAGTCCTATTACCATATATTATGTTTATGGCACTAATGTCTTTACAACCAAAGAGGGAGGCAGTTCTCATCTCAAATATATGTTTTATTTACAAACAGAGCTTCTGCTCTGTTTCTGACTTTTGTCATGACCTGGTGGGCTAGGGTAAACAACATGAAAGAAACTTCAAAGCCTACCTTTTCCTTCTATCCTGAGGTAGGCAAAATGGAAAGCCTTCTTCTCCTTAAACCTCAACATTGTTTGAACTTCCTCTTTTCTAGGGTGGAGACTTCCTACAGAAATCTCAATCCCTAGGAAACAGATTTTCCTAAGGAAATTTCAGTCCCTCATGTAAACACCATTTTAGACTCAATCTTTTAGTCCTACAAGAAGGTAGGAACTTGTCTGAATTGTAGGTTGAAATAACTAGGCTATATATGAGATTCTTGACATAAATGCATACACAAAGAGTTTCAAGTGACCAAGCTTTTGCTTACATTCTTTTTCTTCCATACTATATATGTACTGTATACACATGGAGTTTTCAATATAGAGGCATAACTGAGTTCCTTGGGCAGCTGAGGCAGGATATCTGGGTGAGTTTGCGAATGGCTGCAAGGAAAGTCATGTAAATTGTGAGAACCCTGCAGAGGTATTTCTAACATATTTAGTCTTTCTGACACCCCAGTTGTGAATTGCTCTCGTATGGGCATTTGAAGGATGCTCTGTTGCAAATCACTCCGTTGAAGATACCACAGCTTTATATTCAGAAGACCTGGGGTCTTTTCCTGATTCTACTGCTCATTAGCTTTATGACCATGACTAGTCATTTCACATTTATTATCTTCGAGTATTTTGCCTGTCAAAAGAGATGTTAATGTTCAACAACTGAGTTTTGTTGAAGATTATGTGATATAATGTAGGCAAGACTTTGACTATTGTAAATTGCTATAAAATCTAAAAATTTATAAAAGAGGAAGCAGCAGGGAACACACATGGTCACTTTGTCTAACCATCTTTCTAGAGCCTCGCTAAGGGACATGAAATTGTAAACTGGTCAAAACCTGAGACATTCACTGGGACTCATTTTACTGGGGTGTCAGATTACTATAATATATGTAAAATGTAGGGTTTCAACTTCCATTTCCTCTCTCCTACTTCCTAAATATATTTGGTAAGGTACCTGGAAAGGCTTACCTCATCAGGCCAGCTGTCATCTGGCTCTCTCTCTGTGGTGTGTCAGCAACTAAAGGAGGTCAAGGGGGTCCCAACCTCATCCATGATGATTTGAAATGATGGCCATTTCAAATTCAGAGAAATGAATCAAGAAGAGTTCTATACGTTCTTCAAGTACTAACACTTTCACATCAGCAGAGCTTATACCAGAGAATCCCTGCATTTGGAAGAATAAAAAATTACCTAGTGGTTAACAAAATTATTTTTGGGCTGGTCCGAAGGTAGTGAGTTATCTCACTTGATTGTTCACAGTCAGTTACAGATTGAACTCCTTGTTCTACTACTTTCCCCCCTCCTCACTACTGCACTTGACTAGTCTATAAAAAAAAAAAATTATTTTTGGTAACCTATTATGTTATTGTTACTTTTATATTTAGCCCTTTTGGCAGAGAGCAAGAATGAGTGTTAGTGTTCCAGCACCAAAGCCACACATCAAACTTCTAACACCAGGCAGGGAAGAAAAAAATCTATTGCTCATGTGCTCCCAGATATCAGCTTCTGGTAAGGGAGATAAATGCCTAAATGAATAGTTATATCACTAAAACTGTATTTTGCTGCAACCAGGTCTAGGAAGCTCAGGAAAGATTCCAGAAGGGTGTGTGCCTGAGTTGAGTCTTAAAGGATAAGCAAGAGTTAGCTAGGAGAGAGATCATTAGAAGTTGTTCTAAGTAGAAGAGGCAGCATGAGTAAATGCATAGGGTTGTATAATCAGAAAATTGTTAGTAGCTTGAAATTGTTGGAGCATGCAGTACAAGGTAGGGAGCAATGAGAGATACAGCTGGAGCACAGAGCAGAGGATCCATAATGAAGGGTTTATGCCATGTTAGGAACTTGAACTTTATCCTGTAGTCAAAGGGGACTGTTGAAGGGTTTTGATCACATACTGTGTGTAATCACACTTTACTTTTTGAAAACAAATTTCGGCAGCAGTGCACTTGATAAATTTGAGAAGAATGTGACTGGAAACCATTTAGGAGGCTTTTGCCGTAATAATTTAGGTCAGAAATAGAATTCGAGGAGCTAGCATTATATATATATATTAAAAATATATATACATATATTACATATATAATTTATATATAATTTTTAAGCAGTGGCTCATTTTCTCCTATTTTATATATGTATTATATGTACATGGAGGTGTTTTCACAAGACAGGCATATCTAAGTTCCTTGGGTAGCTGGATCAGGATCTCTGGGTGGGCTCAAGAGTGGCTGCAGAAGTGGGGCACAGTGGCTCACACTTGTAATTCCAGCACTTTGGAAGGCCAAGGGGGGGAGGATGGCTTGAGGCCAGGAGTTGGAGACTCGCATGGGCAACATAGTGAGACCTTGTCTCTACGGGGGAAATAAAAAAATGAATGGCTGCAGGGACAGCCATACAAATTTTGGGAGCACTGCAGAAGTATTTCTAACATATTTAGTCATTCTGTCGCCCACTTGAAAATCAATTATGCATGGGCACTTGAAGTGTGCTTGGTTGCAAATTACTAGGTTAAAAATATAGCATTTTGTAGCAAAATTCTATCTCACTATTATTGACATCTTGGAAAAGGATGAGTTTTTTCTCTATGATGATAAATAATGGTTCACTTTTTTCTATTAGAGAAAATGAGTTGAAATCTTCAGGACAATGTTAGCATGATCTCTGTTCACACGTTTCTCTGAAGCGAATTCTTCAATTAAATAATTAATAATTTCAATTGCTAGTCATCCAAGATACATCACGCTTGACTACACTTTTAGTATGATATAATCATTACTTATGACTAGGGCTTTCTCCTTCACCAAATAAAATTTATGATGTTTACTTTGCTGTACTCTAGCAAGTAGGTAAAGTCACAGAATATGCCAAGGTAAGTGAGAAAGTCAAGTAGCTACTGTCTTCAAAGTGTCCCTCTGCAAGAATCTGATATTTCTTGAGGTGTAACATTTTACGTTCTGCTTATAAGTGATAACTTCAAGCTGCCATGGTGCTTTTCTATGTGTGACTGTATTATATCACTTAAAAAATATTTGAATGTAATTGTACAAAGGAAAACACACTGTCACATCTGCAGAACAGGTGGATATTAAACACCAATTCTGGAAATGATTTAATAGAGAGATGTGATGCTAGTCTGGTCTGGAATGAACTCCTAGCTCCACTACTTCTTGGCAATGTGACCTAGGGCAAATGTGGAACATCTAAGGACCTTGGTCTCCTCCTGTGGTAATAGTAGAAGGGTAATAAAATCTAACTCACAGCGTTATTTTCATAATTAAATGAGATAAAGTATTTAAAGTACATAGCTTGGCAAATAGCAGGCATTCTATAATTATTATTTTCTTTTTGTTGTTTGCTGTCACTTTCTGATAATTAATTTTTGTTCCTCTTCATCACTGGCTGCCTTCTCAATTTTCTTTGTCATCCCTTTCTTGCTAATTGTTGGAGTATTACAAAAGTGCGAACTGGGACATCCTTTGTTTTCTGTCTACAGTGCTAGGCAGCCTTATTCGGTTCCAAGAACATCCTCAGAAATCTCTATCTCCAGCCATGACTTGCTCCAGTAATGCTGGATTTGGATATCTAATTTCCTACTTGAATACCTAGTAGGCATTTTATTTATTAAATAAATTCTTATTGTGTACCTACTGTAATTGTATTAATAGATGCTGAAGATATATCAGTAGGAGAAATGGACAGAATTCCCTCTCTATATGTTTATGTTCTATAAATGGGTAGTTATACAATAATCAAAATGATTATTCATTACATCTTAGTATTATAATAGTAATAAGTGCTATGAAGAAAAATAAAGCAGGTGAAATAGATATTTATTATTGCATAACAAATTAATTCCAAACTTATTAATACAATCATAGCTCAGAACAGAACATATTTATTATCTTACAGTGTCTGAGAGTTAGGAATATAATCGTGTCTTAGTTGGGTGGTTCTGGCCCAGGGTCTTTCATGAGATTTCAGTCAAGATGTTGATTAGAACTACAGTCATCTGAAGGCTTGTTGGGAGCTAGAGGATTCTTTTCCAAGTTGGCTCACTCATGTGACTATTGGCAGGATGCCTAAGTTACTCATGATATGGACCTCTCAGTGGAACTTTTTTGAGTGTCCTTATAACACAGCAGTAGGCTTCTTACAAAACAAGTGAGCCAAGAGAGCACAAACACAATTCTTGGCTGGCCTATTTTTGGATTTACATTTCAATTGACTTCTTAACCCAAGCTTCACCCCTGAAGGTTATCTCTCAGGTGTCTTTTGCCTCCAGGTGCTACAGCCTATACCTGTACCAGCCAATCCCATCCCTATCTTTGTATTCCAGAACTCCAGTTTAGATCTGGGACCTAGATCACAGCTTTTCCAAGAGGGATTTATCATTACAGTGCTGCAGATAATTCTCAATAGAGTAAATGCTAATGGATGTCATACATTTAATGACAATGACAAAAAAGACTCATTGTTAAAAGTACACAATTCAAATTAAAATAAATTTCCATTTCTAATACTTTGAGTTTTGGGAAAGATGGAGAACCTTAAGGGCTATAAAACTTAGGGAAAAGTTTTCAACATCATATTTTAAAAATGTTAAAATTGTTTATACTACTTGGCAAGGTTTTCTGGTCCCTTAAGTGTTAAATTTTACCCATAAAGATATTCATTACAGTATTATGGGTAATAGAGAAAATTAAACATCTCATAAAAATGGAATGATTAAATGTATGATGATGATACATATTCAATTTAAAATACATAGCCTTTAAAACAATATTTAGGAAGAATTTTTAATAACATGAGAAAACTTATACACAAAATGTTAAGTGAAGAGGGGCACTGTGAAATTATCTTTATTGCATAAACATAAATGTGAGGTCAAAAACATATTAAATAATGAAAAATAAAATATTTTGAATTTTCTGATTATGTCTGAATAGAGAGGGATCTTGAATTTTTATGCTTCTTTATATCTACAATATTATTTATTTGGAAATTGTTCTAAAATAATTTTTCAAATGACCATACACTTTTCAAAGTTATATCATTGACATAATTGAAAGTGACATGTTGAAGTATGGCAGTCACTTGGGTAAGAAGTAATAGACACATATTTCTGAAGGAATAAGTGCTAGGCTGCTACCTGAGCCATAGAGATGTAGAAAAATGACCAGAGTTGATATTTCCTGCATAATGTTCCAGTTTCATGAGTTCTCTGTGTTCAGTTATGAAGACTGTTTCTTGGTCAGTCTTTCTTTCCTGGTGGGAAAGAACATATCCTAAAGGAAGAGGGAACTTTCCAGAGAAGCTGTGAATAGATAGGAATTTGAGGGGAGGGTTCACTCTGGAGTTTACAGTGTGGCTTCTTGCCATTTTGTACATTGATGTGATGGGCCCTCAGGCTTATGCCAATGTCCTGTGAAGGATGGGTGCCACAGGAGGCATGAAAAGTAAAGCTAAAAGAAATTTGTTGGTAAAATATCTATAAAAGCATTTCTAACCCTGAGAGAAAGCACTAAAATAACGGTTGTAGTGGTGGTGGTGTTGGTATTATATCAATTTCTGCAAAGAAATGCAGAAAAATCATGAACACTGTGAATGCAGAAGACTTCATGAACACCATGAAAAGTATAAGAAAAGGTCCATAAGAAATTAAAATGCAAATGTCCAAGTTTGGGATACTATTACAAATTAATTAGAAATGCTGTAATAAACTGACAATATCATGTATTGACAAGGATGTGAAACAATAGGAACTCTCGTCCACCACTGATGGGTATGTAAATTGATATAAACTGTTTGAAAACAGTTTTAACTGTTCCAGTAAAATTGAACATATTCATATTCTTAACCTAGACATGTACTCTCAAATATTCTACTCTAGTAAATGGGGGGATCTCTGAGCCACAGTACACATACAAGAATGTCCAGAACAGTATTCTTCATAATATCCAATGTCTATTAAAACAGAATGGATAAGTATATTAGGGTATATTCATAAATGGAATACTTCAAAACAGTGAAAAATGAGCCAAATACAGCTGCGTAAAATAGCATAGATGAGTCTCACAAACATTTGGGCTGCAAGAAGCAAAATTCAAAAGAATACACGCAGTATCCATTGATATTTAGTTCAAAAAAAGGCAAATAATCTACATTTATAAGGTGGCAGTCATAATTTGTAAAACTTTATAAAAATTCAAGGATGTGGCTATCACCAAAATCAAGATGACAGTTACCTCTGATATCTGGGCAGAAATTGAGGATTGTAATCAGGGATGAGCACATGGGGACATTCTAGGATGCTAGTAATTTTATAATTCTTATTCTTGATGGGACGATTAGAAAGGTGTATGCTTAATCATTTTTCTTATATTCTGCACATGTTTTCTCCACTCATCTATATGTACCTTATGTTTTATAATTAAAAGGGAACAAAGATTATGTGGTCACAGTAGGCCATTTAGAGGTCAGTGACATACTAGAGGGAAATGGAATAAAAGGAGTAAAGAAGAGAATTCTTTTCACAAAAGAAAGAACAAAATGTGTGGGAGGAAAAGACGTTGCTTTGATTTGAGAATCAAATTTGAGACTGACACTGCCTTAGTATTTTTAAAGGGCAATGTTTACTCTAGTCTCCTGATGTTTCCTTCCATGTGGAGGGACATCGATTAGCGTGCCAATCCTATTAAATATGTACTCTCCATTATTTGTTCCCCAGGAAGTTAGAAGGGTGGACAGGGAAATTATATACTTTCATGATGAGTTTTGGAGAAAAACTAGGGCATTAATAGCTCAAGACACCCTCTCTTTTCTTTCTTTTGTGAGTGAGCTAAATGCAGGAAATATATGGTAGTTTCTGCTCTTCTAGTTTTAGGTACCCCATGTGGTGAGGTTTGCTCCAATCTGCTGTTAACTATGAATGGGTAAGTCTTTCCTATTCAGGAGTTAAGAATAAGGAGGCTTACTTGCTCACAAAGAAAGCTACATTCTCAAATTTCTGCCTTACTAGTAATAACATCAGTAATTTCATATTCATCTGCTGATTTCTGGTCTTATTTTTTGGTTGATTCAAAACCTAAGTGGGGAAAAATCCTTATTTCTACCACCAACCCCACAATGTTCTTGAGTAAGATGGCCATATCAATTCATTTTGATGAGGTCTATATGTAGCTCCTAACTTGTGCTCTAGTATTTGAATGGCATTATGGCTCTCTCTGTAGCTTAGTGTTTTAAAAATAATTCCATCTTCCTTCTTGTTCTGCAGATCAGGACTAAAGTAGAACTGTTATATCAACCATACAATTATGGACACATTTCAGAAGCCGGCCCTCAAGATTTCATGGCAACAATGACAAACAAGAAAAACAAAAGCAAAGTTGAATAATTCAAGGATAGCATGCATGAGAAAAGGAACTTAAGAGTAAAGGAAAATAGCACAAAAGACATGAAACAATGTTACAAAAACAGAAGCTGTTACAATACCCTCTGATACACATCTTCCACATGATATGCTTTTACTATGTAAAATAGAATAAGATCAGTACACACATAACCTCTATTTCAATAAACCCAAAGGCATATTGTAATTATATAAGTACAGGGCAGGATAATGAGAGCATGTATAGTACAATGAACACTCTAACAGCTCTAATAAAATAATTACTGTTTATAATAAAAACGTTATTAGTGGTAATATTTGTAAGTACTCTATGAATTGGTAGTTGTTATTGCGCGCTGTTAAGAGCACTGATGGTGTAAGGAATCAAGGTGAGAAACAGAAGAGGATCATGAAAACCCAAAGAAAGAGCTAAGATCTATTTGTTTCCTTATAACTGTACCTTTCCTGCTACTTCATCCTCCCTCTAGGCTGCTTAACTCCTTCCTTCCTGCTTAGCTACTGAAGGAATTTGTAGTCTGCAGGGACAATAAAGACTGTTTCATTATGGTAGAATCTATGACATAACTCTTTAAGAAAGAGACAATTTTAGTAAAAATGCATAAATAAAATAGAGAAAAAAGAGGAGTGTTTCTGTAGCTGTGAAATGAAGAAGCGCCTGAGGCTTAGTGATGGCTCTAAGCTCTCCTTAGAAATCAACATTACATTCCAAATTCAAAATGAAGAGAGGCGTAGCCAGTGTGGGGTTCAGGATGTCACCAGAAAAAGACGACTGAGCTGTCTTTCACGAGGCTTCACAAGGCACAATTTATCCTCGTGAATTTGTCAAGGTTCAGGGTAAGAGCACATGCTTTGCAGTCTCAGAAACCTGCATTTTTTTTCCCCAATACAAATAGAATCACAGTAACTAAGTTCACCAAAGTGATATATAAAATCAGAATGCTAATATATTAATTTAAGAAGAAAAAGAAAATTTTCACGTAAGTTAGTATTCTTATATTGTTATTTCTAGAATGTGCTCCTCAAGTAGGCAAGTCAAAATCTGAAGAATGCTTGGCGAGCACAGAAGCAGAACAAGCCCATCATCATCTCTCACTTCCACTTCTTCAGTAAACTTCAAATCTGGGCCCATATATACTCACTCTTTTACTCTATCCCCAGAGTGAAGGCAGAGTGGTCTTTTATCAAAAATTCAAAAGTGTACAGTTTTACAACTCTTCAGTTACTTCCCATTGCAGGCAGGAAACCTAAACCCTTTACATAGCTGAAAAATCTCTATATATTATGATCCTGTTTACCCTGAGAGAATGTAATCTGAGATGCTTAAGTTTTATAGTAATACTTTCAGGTGTAAAAACACTATTATTGAAATTTCTGTCAGAAAAATATTTTTGTTGTGACTCTGAAAGTAGCCAGATCATGTTCCCCCTCTCCTTCTAGAAAAAAATAGTTTTTATAATTTCTTTTTAATAATGCAGGTTTATTTTTACCACAACTTATTTGGAAAATCAGTTGGTACCAAAATGGGCACAATCACAGTCTATTAATGACTTACTAAAACAGCTTGACTTTTATTCACAGGGATTTAGAAAGATGCAGAAGACCTATATTTACTTGTTCATTCATTTAATGTTTATTAAACACCCTTTAAATATCAAACACTGTCTTAGATGTGGAGTAAAAAGCAGCAACAAGACAAACAGATTTCCTGCTTTTTCATAGAGCTTAATTTTAGGTGGAGGGGGAAGCAGAAAATAAGAAAAATATTAGACCCAAGATACATGCAGAAAGTTAAGAAGAGTAAAGGGCTCCAGAATGATTATAGAGTATGAAATAGGAGAGAAAACTTAGATCCTACAGAAAAATAAGCTCCATAAAGAGATATAGTTCACATTTGAAAGTTTCCCCCTGGCTTAGAGTAGGATTTAATAATTTACGTGTAGAAATATTACAAAGAGCCTGAGCTCCAGTTATTTAAATACTGATATATTAGGTTTGTGGTGGAACTTCTGATTCTGTATAACTGATAGAATTCCAAAGGTACTCTTGTGTATTGTAAGAGAGTTGTGAGGGCCATCAAGCTGGTTCAAATACGTATACACATTTTAAGACACTTTTATATTTTTGAGAGTGTTTGAGTGTGGTTTATAGAAACCAACAGCTTGCTATTAAATACTTTAGTGGATCTGACTATTTTCTTAGAAAATAGCTTTGTTCCCTCCAGCCAGCTGCTTCACCAGATAAACTATGAAGATTGCTAAAAGGCTTAGGGGGTATTTCTGAAGTTCTAGTTAACTTGAAGACATCGCTTTTATGGAGATACATTAAAACTTGTACCTAATCTATTAAGAAATGCCAAGCTACCTTAGGTGATGAAATAAAATGTTCAGAAGAGATTATTTCAGTTTAATCTTTTTTGAAACTTGATTTGAGAAGGGTAAGGTGAGCCAGAAGCCAATGTGGTGATTGCTTCATGGAAGAATAAAATACGACAGTGTATACTGACCATGAAAAACATTGTTAAACAGCTCCATTCTCCAATCTTGATTCCCAGAAAATCTATTCACAATGATTTTATTTTATTTTCTAAAGCAATTAGAAAGAGAATAGTGAGACAAAACACTCAATATTTGGATGAAGAAAATGTAAAAGAGGTGTATGCCTTTGGAAATTTAGACTATAATAAAATTTACCTCAGTGGTTATATTTGGAAAAATTATATAATAATAGGACACTAAAAGAAAATTCAGAGAATTAGAAATATCAAATGCTGGCAGTGTTTAGATATCTTAAGATTTCAACTGTTAAGATAGAATCATTTTTAATGGCTTTGGAAAGAGAAAAAGCTATAAGGCCAAAAAAGGCCTGTGCTTAATTTTTTCTCAATATTTACTACCTCTATATCCTTGGTAAATTATTTTCTCTATCTCATCTATAGTATATATTGACATATATATAAATAACCTTAGCTAATAAATGTTAAATATGTTGAAATTTACTATGTACTATCTTATCTTTATAGCAGTATGCATATGATATGGATACTAGCAATATTCATATTTTGAAGATGAGGAAACTGAAGATTTAGCTATTGTGAATCTTCCCTAAGAGAATACATTAACAAAT
Source organism: Varecia variegata (assembly GCA_028533085.1). NCBI lineage: Eukaryota > Metazoa > Chordata > Mammalia > Primates > Lemuridae > Varecia > Varecia variegata. The sequence goes on along the minus strand of CM052443.1, from coordinate 105,805,381 downwards.
GGAAGAGCCAATATTTGAAATTAGGTCTGTCCTAGACCAAAACCTGAGCTTCTAACCCCTATGTACTATAGGCTCAAAGGTTCATTATAAGGTTAAATGAAATTATGCACGGGGCAATGCAAAACATATCTAAACACTCAATATAAATGAAGCAGTTATGAATCTTAGTATGAATCTTCAATTGTGCAAGAAAAATAGTATTTATTTTCTTTCAATCTATCTAAATAGAATTTAAATCCTCATCCTGTCTTGCAGGCAGAAATTCAGTCTGACTCATTATTTGGGCTCAACCCTTCTGGTGTTATGCTAAGGTCTCTTAAGTCCTGTGCTGTGCCAAAGAATTGGAGCAAATCTCCCTCCCTGTTTTAGGACTTAGTCCATATTGGTTATTGCTGAGAGGCCCCTTGTTTTTCCCACCATTATTGCTTGAGGTCTAATATGTTTGAGGTGTGAAAATTTTTGTTGCGTCTAGGGGGATTTTATTACCCTTGTTCATTCATTTCATATGTATTAAGTACCCTTTAAATATCAAGTACCATCCTAGATGTTGAGGAAAAAACAGCAACAAGACAAATGAATTTTTTGTTCTCTCCTTAGAGTCCAGACCCTCTTGATATGCCATACAATCCTATACCCTGTGGAATCCTGCTGCCTCTTAAAGGGATGCTACAGAGTGGCACATACATTCCATCCAGAGGTAAATTTACCACGGAGCTAAAGAAACTTGGGCTTCAGGGCCCCCTCACTTTCAGCACCTCTTTCAAGACTCTGAGATGGGCTTCAAGAGTATATATACCAGGCATTTTTTTTTCTGTTTTTTTGGTTTTTTTGTTTGTTTTTGCAAAGGTAAGATATTTTAATCGCAATCAGATTGTTGTCTTTTTTCAACTCTAATTTCTTTGTGTTTTTATACACTTACCAAAGGGAAGCTGAGTTTACTAACATTGTTAGATTGTTAGGTGTGCTGATTTTATGGTGGTTATATGAAAAATATGTTCATATTTGTTAAAGTTGTGTCCTGAGCATTTATAGGTAAAAGCATGGAATATTTCCTCCAAAAGGAAAAAGGAGGATACAATAAAACAAAAACTAACATGGTATTTGTAAATGTTGAAACTGGGTATATACACATGGACGTTCGTTATAGTGTTCCCTTTTTAAAATATGTCTGAACATTTCCAAAACAAGGAGTTAAAAATGCCCAAACCCAGGATAAATCTAGGTGTGGTATTTTTTAATGTGCTTTCTTAACATAACTTGCTAAGTTATTCATTGTGTAGTTTCCAGTTTTTTATTCATTTTCCCCAGAAATATTTAAATTATATCTTGGATTTGCATTTGCTTGGATTTGCTTCCTGTATTTTTGAGAGTAGCACATTTAATTCATAGATTGAATCTGTTATTCTGCTCAAAATGTTTATCAAATTATCTCATGATTTTTATCTCTAACTTTTTACTTTGTGTTTTAGAGTTTCTCATATTTATTCACCATGTTGTTACAAGTTAATTCTACTATTTATTGTTCTTGAATTTGGGGTACCTTGTATTTTCAGTTTTTATTATTTTAATGAGCTCATTTTGCTATTTAGCCTATACCACTCTCGATTGACTTTCAGCTTGTAGCTCTGTTTCTTTTTCATAAGGCTTTATCTTTTTGCAATTTTTAAAATAAACCAGCAGGCAACTTACTGTATCTTTATTTTAGAAACTGAAAGACACATATATGAAATAGTCCCTTTTTTTATGCTGGTATATCTTCTTAGAGGTTTCATAGGTGCATTATGCATCTCCAAGAGTAAGCAACGTTCTCCAAATATTTAAGTTTCTTTTTCTCCTGAATATGTAGAGACTTATAAAAGTCTCCTTCAACATTATTTCATGGAATCTCAATTTGGAAACTGTAGGCTAAACATTTCGAAATTGTTCTTTTCTGCCCACAATCAGAGGGAAGAGGGTAAATTCAGGCTTTGGATCTTGTATATGTCTTCACCATTACTCGGTTCAATCAAATAGATGCAAAATATTATTTGCATCTATAATGGACTAAGCATTGTGCTGGCTCTGGGGATACAAAGATTAATACCTCTTCCAAGCCTGAAAGTATTCTATGGGATAATGAACACATAAACACAGGTATTCTGGCAATGGAGAAAGAAAGGCATATACAACTCTCACTAATAGCATTGACCTAAAGGCAAACAAAAAATCCATTAATAAAAAGAAGCCTTTCAAGAGCAGTAGCTCAATTACTAAGAAGTTTGTTTTAAAATATAAAGGCCAAGTGTTCTCTTTATAAGTTAAGGTTTATTTGTTTTTGTTTTTAATTTTTTTGGGTAACCCTGAGGAAAAAGAGAACCAATCCTATTTTGCCAAAATGTTTCAAAACCTCTTAATATGTATTAAAGTGAATGGTTGTTTTAATTTAGAAAAAAACTTACTCTGGTTCAATGCTAAACTTCTTTAAGATTTACTGCGAGGGTGTTTAATATTAGAACAACTGTTTTGGTTCATTAAATTCTTTAAGAGGTTCTAAACTTTAATCAGTGAGAACTCACTCGAGCTTCTAACTGCAAAAGCAGGCTATTTTTAAGTAATGTGACAACTATAAAATTTTACAATTTTAGAGTTCTTCTTCACACAGTTTTTCATGGGTGCCTCTGAAATTTTGCATTTTCCTAATGAGATAATGATTATAAATAGAAGGCTATAAACTCTATGGGATATAAGGACTAATAGAAATGAGTTTTATAAGCTAAATTTCATTTGTACTTTACATTTTAGAGATTATTTTTAAAAGTAACAAAAGGCCAATATTTTTTAAGAGCTTTATGGTTTAGTGTTTTGCTTTATTTTCTAATCATTCTTATGTATCTTCAACAAATAAATGAATAAAAAATCTAATATTATGGTAATAGCCTTAACATACAGTTGTCCTTTGAAGAACAACATGGGTTTGAACTGTGAGGGTCCAGTTATACATGGATTTTCTTCCACCTCTGCCATTCTTGAGACAGCAAGAGCATCCTCTCCTCTTCCTCCTCCTCAGTCTACTGAACATGAAGATAAGGATGAAGACCTTTATAATGATCCACTTCCATTTTAAGAATAGTAAATCTATTTGCTTTTCCTTATGATTTTCTTAATAACATTTTCTTTTCTCTAGCTTATTTTATTATAAGAAAACAGTATACAATGCATATAATATACAAAATATGTGTTAATCGGCTAATTGGTAAGCCTTCCAAACAGTAGGCTATTAGTAATTTAAGGTTTTGGGGAGTCAAAAGTTACATGCTGGGGGCGGGGGAAGAGTGGTCAGCATTCCTAACCCCCGCATTGTCCAAGTGTCAACTATATAATGATGTATCACACAATTGACAAGGAAATGCTGAATGATCCTATAGAAAAATAGTCAAGGGAAATGAAAAGAAAGTTCACAAGCAAGCATAAAATTGACAATATACATGTAAAAAACTGAAAAGCTGAATCTTAACAGTAGCAATACCACCAAAAAAGCAACCGTAAGAAACAATTAGAACTAAAGAAAACATCAAACTAGCAAGTCATTTTAAAAGTAACAATCCTCATGTTGGTGAGAGTAAAACAGAATTCTGATATACCACTGCTGAGTTTGAAATCTGGCAGAGCCCTTCTGAAAAGAACAGAGGCAAAATGTATTCCAAAAACTTCTAAAACGTTCTTAGTCTCTGATTCTTTAGTACCTCTTGTGAGAATTCATTCTCAGGAAAACATACTCACAGTGTTTGAGCATAATGTCTTCGTATGATCCTCATTATAGTTTGGTAATGTAAACACTTACTTTATTATTCCCATGTTACAGGTGAGGAAGCCAAAATCCAGAGAGGTGAGTTGTACAAAATCCCACAACCAGTGAGTGACATGCCTGGATCAGATCTTCTAGGTCTCTACTTCACAATTATTGCTTATGCTGAAAATATTTGCTTCAATAATTTTTTTTTGGTACTTTCTTCATGCTATATTAAATGTTAGGTTCTGGATCTATGAAGATAATAAAAGAGCTAATATTTATTGGGCACTTACTATGTACTTACTAACTTCTTCATACATGGATTATGTGATCTTATTCTAGCAACAACCCTTTGATCTGTTTTTTTCAACAAGGAAGCTGAGTAACTCTCCAGAGGTCAGATAACTGAGATAATAAACCAATCTGAGCAATCTTACTCCAGAATTCCACCTCTTAACAATTGCATTGAATTCTCTCCCAAGATAGACAGATCACCTACAGATCCTGTCCTCAAAGAGCTCACAGTATAGTTGCAAGGAGACAGATTTGTTATGGTTCAGAATGCAGAAAACCACCACTGTGGGACCCTGAGGAGGAGACTAACTCAACTATGTTTTGATCCTCCTAGTGCTGATGGTGGTGGGTGGGAGGGTCCTCAATACGATCACCATTTGTAAGACCAATTGTATTTGTGTTTGCAACTTCAGACAATCATATCCACTGTCTGAGAAGACTCTGAAACAAAATACATAAATTTTAACTTACTGATTGATTGAAAAGTCTACATGTGTTTTGATTCTCCTATATAAAACAAAGGAAAACCATAAATATTCATAGAAAAATAATGGAATGAACTCTATCAAAATGTTAACGAGGCCTATCTCTACTCTCACCAACAAAAGGATTGTTTTATTTTCTTTTCTATATATCTCCATAGTTGTTTTGCATTTATAAGCAGACAAATGCTATACATGATAGAATTGGCCTTCTGTATCCATGGGTTCTGCATCCAGGATTCAACCCACCATGGATTAAAAATATTCCAAAAAAAGAAAAACAATAAATAATAATGCAACAATAGAAAAATAATACAAATAAAAAATATGGTATAACAAGTATTTACATAGCATTTACATGTGTTAGGTATTGTAAGTAACCTAGAGATGATTTAAAGTATACATAGGTTATAGGCAAATACTACATCATTTTATATAAGGAACTTGAGCATCATGGATTTTGCTATTCACAGGGGTCCTGGAATGAATATCTCATGATACCAAGGGATGAAGGCAGTTAATTTTCAACTTATATCATGATATAAATATTAATATTAGTGTCAAACACTTAATTAGCAACCTCCTGGAGGTTACCACATAATCCAACAAGTATTTTATATAGGTGTCAAAGGGCAAAGGGCAGAGGTTACCACATGTACTTATAGTGATTCCCCAAACTCAAGCTTACATTCCAACCTTAAGTGTTGGGTAAATGTGGGTGCTCTCATACTGGTCTCTCCTGGGAGAACTTAATCAAAGCTTAAGAATAAAGTGGCAGGACTAGCCACAGAAATAGCACAGTGGCCATGAAACTAAGTATTGGTTGTCAAATCTATTGAGAAAATACATACAATTACATTTGAAACATGTAATTGTTATATACATACAAGATATATTATCAATGTTTGAAAGTATGAAAAGGAATCTCATTAGCAGAGAAATCAGTAATAATGATAATTATTTTATAATAATAAATAAAATATTTATTATATTTAAATTATATTAAGTTTATAATATTGTTTTATTAATATTAAATATTAATTTATAATATTATTTATAATTATATTAAATTTATAATATTATTATAATTATATAATTATTATTTTTACTGATACTAATAATGTAATCTGCAGTGTTCCCAGCTTGGATCCTAGCTACAGTATAACAACAGTTAGTCTATTGTTAGCAGATGCTCTCTTGAAGATAAATTTTGGGTGGAGTAATTTTCAAGTTCTAATACGAAGAGTAAACATCAATTAAACTCTTCCTCTAAGTGCTTAAGGGCATTTCTCCTTTGAACCTTACAACAGATTTTTTGTCATCTTACATATGTGGGAACAGAGGTTTAGAAAGGATAAGTAAATTGCTGAGGGTCACACTCTTGTGAATTTTAAAACCAAGAATTAAAGCCTATCAAGAACTGGGCTCTTGGCCAGGCATGGTGGCTCATGCCTGTAATCCTAGCACTATGGGAAGCTGAGGCAGGAGGATTGCTTGAGGTCAGGAGTTTGAGACCAGCAAGAGTGAGACCCCTGTCTCTATAAAAAATAGAAAATAGCTGGGTGTGGTGGCATGTGCCTGTAGTCCCAGCTACTTGGGAGGCTGAGGCAGGAGGATTGCTTGAGCCCTGGAGTTTGAGGTCACAGTGAGCTATGATAATACCACTGCACTCTACCTGGGTGAAAGTAAGAGACTCTGTCTTACTCATTTCCTGGATGGTGTATTGCACTGAAGAAATAGAATAGTAAATATTGTACTTAGAATTTCACAACCACTTCTCCCATGTCTTCGTCTTCTACTACTGTTCACCTACCTAGTCTATAACAACTCTTCCAATACCTTACTTAACATATTCTATATCTGCTGAGTCATATATGTTTTATAGTTATCATTTAAATACGAGATAATTTGGCAGAATTAAACACACCCAGCAGTCTTGGAAAATGAGAATTAGGATTCCCTGGTGTGGTTAAAGGAGATAAACCAGTAGATAATATATTCCTTTATCCCTCCTCTTTTATATAGTGGTTTGAGTGACTTCATGATTTTAAAGTTTTTTCAAATATGTTCTCAAAAACAGTAGTTCACAAGTTCTGCACCTCTCCATTATTCCTCTTTCAACTCAGAAAACTTGATAATTCACTCCTTTCCCTTGAATCCAAATGTGGCTACTATAATTTTAAAGAAAATAGCACTGCACTGTTTTCTCTATAGAGTGTCCCCCTACTCTAGGAGTAGGGTGCATTGAAGACAACAAAGTGCATTTTCTAATTCTGAAATATTCTATTAATTTTTTATATGATTATGTAATTAATATATAAGGTCAAGAGAAGAGTCTCTATCCTATCTTTGAGAGTAGAAGACATGTGGAGCTGTGTAAAGGTGGGGGCATTTCTCTTGGAGGTATGTAAGATCAACTTCAAAAAGTTAAAAAGGGGAATTCAGAAAGAAAATAATGACACAATATGAAGTAGTGGAAATACTGACAAATTTTAGTTCAAAGATTAGGTTAAAATTCCATCTCTGACATGTATAAGCTATATTACCTTGGGAAGTTGACTAGATGGTTTTCTTACCTACAGCAGCAGGGCTAATAAGACCTGATCGCTTAGGGATATTGCAAGGATTAAATGAGTTTATGTAGAATGCTTGCACTTGCCTACAACACAGTAAGTACGAGATATATGACAGCTTTCATATCTACTCTTACATTACTTGAGGATAATGGTATTTACCTTAGAGGATTTTTGTAAGAATTAGATGAATTTCTGCACAGATGGAGTTTAGCATTCTATACTAGTCAAGCTCCTGGATGGATTACTTTGTTCTTGGTCAACCCAATTTAACTCTCTACAGAAATATTAATTCACTTATAAAGCTCAGTTGCAGAATTTACACAGTCCCACATAGCATTCTACCTATCCACGCCAATGCATTTCGTATATTTTTTGTAATGGACAAGTTTTATTTTTATCATTTGTCCCAAATAATAGTAAGTGTCAGTTTGAGAAGAAAAAAAATAAATCCTTGTTCTTGGGAAATTTGGCCACAAGGGGGAAGTAGAAGAACTTGCTCAGGAAATCCAGCAGTGTTTTTCTTTGTTTAATTTCTCCTCATTTTTTCCCCTCACTTCCTCAGTTCTGTTTGGTATTTTGTCTTGCAGCCTTCCTGATTCTAAAAATACCCTCAGAGGCTCTATACTTGGGAACTTTATCGAAGGCAACCACGTTTTGATATCAGAGTGATGCCTGCAGGATGAGGTAAGTGGTGCCTTGCTGACAATGCGGTCTTCAATTCCAGGTCTGTCCTTGTGGATTGTAAAGCAATAATTGCTCACTGTTGCACCATCTTAGTGTACCTAATCACCGAGAAAGAATTATCTGTGGTCACAGTAAGATGGCTGGGAATAAGAGCTGGCACAAAACCTAGATGGCTGAAGGGGCCCTTTTCAGGTCTTGCACTCTCAGGGAATTGCTCTAGATTGCCTGCCCTAAGTTTATAGGATTCCTCTGGAATCTACTTGTTTTGTTACTTCTCCTTTCCGAAATAACTAGAGGCTCTTTTAGAAAATGCATTCTCTTTGCACGTAAAGTTCAAGCTTTGGGCTTCACAGATTTAATCAATTATTTTCAAGGTTACTCATTATTTTATTTAACTAATAAAATAATGTATCTTGCACCATGCATATCATGCATTCTTTTAGGCACTGATTATGGCATTAAAAAAGGCAAGGTCCCTGCTCCTAAGGAACTTGTAGTGTAATAGGTTGTTTTTTGTTGCAATATTTTGAGCTGTATGGATGTCTTGATATTGTAAAAGTTTTTGATTCTCATTTTCTACAGAATTAAGTCTAAACCTCACAAAATCTAAGGCTGTATGGATTAGGGTCCTTGCAGGAAGATTGCACTCAAAAGGAACTGTTTACAAAGGTGTGTATGTGGAGGGGAAGGGTAAAGGGAAATTCACAAGTGATGGTAAAGCCTTAACCTCCACCCCCAAGTTGGGTGAGAGCTGAAGCTGTAGGAGAGTCACCCCTCTAGGAGATGAGCACTTTGGTAGTTAAATGGTTGAGATTGATCCTGGAGAGAAGGAAGCCCATGAAATAAATAAAAATCTCAGTATCTCACTCCTTCCTCCTGATCTCCATCTGGTGCATCCACTGGCCAAACCCAATAGAAAACAGAGGGGACATGGTATATGTGGTCCCCAAAGTTCAACCTCCTGGAACACAGGTCAGGATAGATTAGAGTGGAGAGTAGATCAGGAAGGGAGCAAACAGACCACTCAGCACACAAACCATTCTAAATATGCCCCAGCTTAAGTTGCCATTTATCAGAGTTCTATCCCTCTTTTTATGTCTCTGTTTTCTACTATTTCAATTCTCTGTTTTCTACTATTCCAATTCCTGTAAATGCAGATAATTCTGGAGCTAAAATTCCGTTTAACAACAAGCATTCAACACTAAATTAGTAAATATTTTTGGAGCCTATACTATGAGCCAGATATATTTCTAGCAGCTGGAAATGGTCTCTGCTATTCAGAAACTTACTTTTTAGTGAGTGACATCTTTATCAAGAGAGTACGGCATAGTTCATAATCAGATATGACATATGAGCCATGAAGACGTTTTTCTGCTTTAGGACAAGAAGAATTTAAGCAAAAGGGTTTGTCTACAGTCAAGCTTATTACAACTTTTCTTTTCTCAGTTGAGGCACTGAAAGGCTGCCATGAGTCTTTAATAGAAATATTACAAAGCATAAAGCATTTGAAACTTGTGATCCTGAGCTGTACAGTATCTCACTGTTTTGTTCCCTCTTCCCTCTCCTTGTTTTTAATTATATAAATTATATATTGAAATGGAACTGTCCAAATCCTGGGGTACCATATTCTTCTAGCTACAGTTTTGTAGTGTAGCTTTACAGTTAAGAAAGGAATGACATGTGGCAAATGGCCAAAAAGTCAGCTGAGTCTATAAAGTTCAATTGTCCAAGAGTCCCTTGACACACACCAGCTTAAAAAAAGGAAAATAGGCTTACACTGAAAATAAAATAAGCTAATAGAAATGCCATATTCCAACTGTTTCAAAATATGTGTTTATTTAACACCCTGTGGAGATTCTCAGAGCCATGTCAACGCTGAGCTCCTTTAACTTTCTTACCTTAAGACTCCTAAATACATCTGGACATTATGTAGATAGAAAGCAACCAAAAAAACTGTATGTATCCAAATAATTTAATACATTTTTACATGCACACTAATAATTCTGTCTCTTTTATCCCTTCCCTTATTATCCCCTTTTAAGATAAGTCTTCCTGCAGTAAAATAGTCCCTACTCTGGGTATAGTTTACCTCTATCATTGTCCCAACTCTCTGTTTCGGTTATTTCTATCATAACACTCATTTTTGGGGTATCTTTTAGGGAAAGTAAATGAGGGAAAGAGAAACAGAAATACTCAACTTTATGTTTAAAATTAAATTAAAATTGTTTTAATTTTAAAACAATTTAACATTTAAACATTTAAAACATGTTTAAATTTAAATAACTTGGATGTGTAGGTTTTTGTGTACATGTTTTATGTGTTTAACATTTAGCTGTCTTTAAAATTCTTAAGGTGAGAAAGTGAAGGTCTAGTTTTGAGACCCATTTGATAACTCTGGGATAACTCTTAGCTCAATAAACATCGCAAATCAAAACTATATTTCAACTAGAAAACTTGTACATGTAATTTAAAACTCTTACTAGAAAACTCACTCCAATAGTCAGAAATGTCTTTATATTACTAATTTCTTTACTAATAAATACTTATCAAATTACTTAGTGTGAAGGCTAATTTTATGGGTCAACTTGACTGGGCCAGTGTGCCCAGATATTTGGCCACACATTATTCTGGGTATTTCTGTGAAGGTGTTTTTGGGTGAGATTAACATTTCCTCAATAGACGCAATAAAGCAGATTGCCCTCCATAATGTTGGAGGGCCTCATTCAATCAGATGAAGGCCCACACATGACAAAACTTCGACCCTCCCCAGAATAGAAAGAATTTTTCCTTCCTAATTGTCTTCAGTCTGAAACATTGGTGTTTTTCCTACCTTTGGACTCAAACTGAAATAGCAACTCTTCCTGCGTCTTGAGCCAGCCAGCCTTTGAACTGGAACTACACCCCAACTCTCCTGGTATTTAGGCTTTTGTAGTCAGACTGTCTCTCTTGGGTTTCCACTTGTGTTTCCCTTTGCCGAATCACCCTGTAGCTCTTGGGACTTGTCAGCCTCCATAACTGTGTGGGTCAATTCCTTATAATAAGTCATATATATGTATGTAGAAATATACACACACATCCTATTGGTTCTATTTTTCTGGAGAACCTTAACTAATACACTTGGTCTTCCAGATCAATAATATAGCCAAATTATGATGATATATGTTTTCACAGTATATTGAATGCAATATCCATATTATGCATTATACTTATTTTACAACTGAAATTATAAAAATTAATTAGTTTACCTCAGTCTCTTAACAAATTGTTGTTATATTTGGAATGTATTAAAATATGTTGGCTAGTGAGATCTCTAAGGGAACTGTTTGAGATCTTCATGTGCTATGCAGATTTGGTCATATCTGTAGCACCGCACTTTTCCAAATGTACTTCTAAATATGAGATTCCATTCCAAGATGATTTTGAAACTGATCTTGAAGGCAGTATCAAACAATTTTTCATTTTCTTGTCTGATAGGTCTTTTTATTGTTTTGCTGTTAGTCAAGGCAGTTCTCTTTTTAGCTCCAAAACTTCTGATGATTATCCTTCAAAATGTGCATGATTGGCTTTGAAATGTTGCTGAAACAGAGAAGAGTTTCAGGCAGTAATTGTTCAGTTTCTTTTTTCACCCAAGAGATAACTGAAATTTAGACTAATTTGCATCTCCCCAATAAGAAAGACCACACTTTAAATAAACATCTAAGTACATCCTATGTTTTTTATTTTGATGACTGCTGCTTAGTACTGAGTCACTAATTGTGGCTGAGAAGTGCCATCATCTTTGATTTTAAGTTTTTGTGTGTGAAGCCTCAGGGATTAGTCAAAAGTGCCATGTTTTCTAATCTGTTGCTACAGATAAAATGGTTCTACTTTCTGAGCTTTTATGATAAAAAAACATGAACTTGGCTGCCCAAGAAAAGCAAGGTTCTGCTATCTTTGTTTTTACAGGTACTCGGTAAAATCTTTTAAGAACACAGAACACAAAACTTGTTTTATCCAGAATTGTAAGTAAACTATTACTCCCTGAAAACACATAATGCTTATCCCACTCCCTCACTTACTCCCCAGTGCACCAGCCGTATGTGGTGTGTGTGCTCTGCTGAGAAGCCTGGTTTACCCTCCTGGCTCATCGGGTCCTTCCCACAGTGAATGTCTCAACTTGCAACACAAGTGATTTTTTTTCTTAAACATAGTTCTTATAAAGTCACTCCAGTGCTTAAAATACTTTAAGGGAATATCTGATATCTCTATTAACCTCCACAATAGAAGTCCAAACTCTGAAACCCAGTTTACAAAGCTGACGAGGGCCCATCACACATTGGTCTCTCTAAGTCTCTTTAAGTCTCAGCAGTTACCATTTATTTCCTCGTGTTCATCCTAAAGTTTTCTCAGATCCCTGAGCCTCTTGTATTCTCTTCCTCTGGATCTTTGCCTGTGCTGTTTCCTCTGGCCAAATCACTGTCCCAGACTTCTCATTCCCCTCCTTTCTTGGTCAGTTCCTCTTTGCTCTTCAGGCCTGGAAAGACTTCCCTGACTTACCAAGTTCAGGTTCATTTCCAGTTCCTTTTCCCTTCAGAGGTGAATATCTATCTCAACATAATCTCTACTTTCCTATTACAACACTTGTCACATCATTTTAATTTCCTGGTTGGTTGTTCTTTTTGTGACCTTCCAAAGGCAGAGATGCACTCTCTGTCTCTCTCTCTCTTTTTTTCCCCTACTTTGTTTTTAGTCTTTGACATAGTGCCTTGTACATGCTTGGGATTCAGGAAATAGTTGTATTAATGACTATCCACTGTAATAGGCAACCACCAGTCAAAATTCAACTAAGAGTCAACATTGTAAGAGGAGTATCATACCCTACCCAAGGCTTTAAATCTTGCAATGTGTTTTTCATTCTGTAATTTGCTCTCCTTCCTCCCCCATCACACAGGTGGGGCCAAATAGTATGTATCTCATTAGAGTTTCGCCACAGGACTCTGATGTGGGTTTAATTGTCCAGGAGGTATTAATCTTTCCTGATACACATGCATTCTCCCCAGGGGCTTTTTATATCACTCCTCACATTATATTGTAATCATTCTTTTCCCTAATAGTATGTAAGCATTTTAAGGGCAGCAAGCTTGTCTGATTTCCAGGGCTGAACCCCTAGTCTAGCATATAGTACATTTAATGAATTAAAAATTTATTTAATCTTATGAGAGCCTTGGTCTCAAAATCATGGAATAATATATTTGAAGTCCATCATTGCTAAATTGCTAGGGAGGCAAGAAAGAGTAGAAATCAGAATTTTTGACTCAGAATTTGATCAGAATCAGATTTTTTTATTCTCTCCAATCTTTTAATAGTCATCTGACTTTTCCTATTTTAAAAGACACAGAAGATGGTCAAGAACTATTTAAGAAATTTCATGATTCTATTTGATAAAAGGACCAACCTGTAGGCCTACACGACAAAGAAATTTAGATCACACGCTCTCTAGGGGAGATGACTCAGGGCAAAGTGATATTGTAGAAGAGAGGCAAGCAGTCAGATGGTAGTCTCTTTTTTGAGCATGGACTATAGGTATATCTCTACTACAGTAGATAATTTTATTTCTTCTCTTTTTTTATTTAAAACTTTTTACTGAGATAAAACATATATAAACAAATGCACACAAATTATAAATGTACAGCTCAAAGTAAATACATCTCTGTAACTACCTCATAGGACAAGAAATGGAATATTACCAGCATGCCAAATACTTCCCATTGTGTTCCTCTCAGTAATTACCTCTCTTCCTTCCATTCTACTTCCCACCTCTTTCCCAAATGCTTTAGGCATTATATCAGGTATACAAGGAAAAAAAAATGCCACTATCTCTGGAAAGAAGGCTTTCATGATCTAACAGAAGAGGCAAACATTCAAATAGGCACAAGGCAATGCAATAAAAGGCTAGAAATATAAGCAGAGTGTTGTGGAAATTAAAAAGAAGGAAACTTCATGCTTGTTGGCTTGGGGTAGGGGGAACAGAAGTCTTCACAGAGGTGGTGCCATTCTAAAAAGTGTTTTGAAAAATATTTTCCTGGGTTAGAAAAGGGAAAAATGTAAGGTATTCAAGGCAGAGGAAAAAGCAGTAACATGATGGTGAAAGGGAAGGGATTGGATGTTTGAGAAAAGGCTGGTAGTCCAATGTAATGTGGTTAGGGCAACAGATTTTAAAATTAATTGTACATTAGAATCACCTATTAGGCTCTTTATGGGACATACCCTAGATTTATAGATTCATGATTGCCAGGGATCCAGAGATGAGGTCAACATATGTGGATTGTTTACAAAGTTTCAGAGTTAATTTTGGTTTGCAAACAAGATTGCAAATGGCTGAACCAGGGGATAGGGTACCTTAAAGAATGTGAAGAACTACATATATGACAGATTAGGGCAGACTGCAGAGGATTTTAAATGCCAATCTATGTGCTTTTGCCTGTACTCTTTAGCCTAGTAATTTCCCAAATTTGCCTGATCATAGGAATTGCCCAGATAGCCTGGTATAAACCCAACTTTCTTGGCCCCACTCCAAACCCACAAAATAAGAATTGATAAAGTAGGGGGGACTGGAGATTAATCTTCCTTCCTTCCTTTTTCCTTCTCTCCCCTGCTTTCTCCCTCCCTGTGTGCCTTCCTCCCTCCCTTCTCTTTCCTTCCTTCTCATTTTCCTATTTCTGTTTTCTTTTCATTTCTCTTCTTTTTTTCCAAAAGAATTCAAATGATTTTCATTAGTAATCACATTGGGAAAGTTTTGTAAGCCAGCTGGGAGTCATTTAAACTTCATTAGAGTCATATCTGCTATAAGATCATCTTGGTAGAAATCCATCGGTTGAGGAAAGGGAAGCAGTTTAAATGAGGGAGAGGAGATGGACACTTGCTTTACAATTTGAGGGCTAGCTGATAAGCAGAGACCATGGTTGGTTCACTTTTTAATATTTATGTGAGACAGTGTTCAACACAAAAGTAATTCTCAGAAATCTGTTAAATGAATGGATGAATTATGAACTCATTAATTTGGAAAAGATGTGCTACTTAAAAGGACATTTTCATAGGTAAAATAAAGAGGACTTGGTGAACAATTGGACATGGAGATTGTGGAAGAAGGAGCATTGAGCATAATTTGGAGATTTTTAGCAAGAACACCTGGTGCGTGGGAAGCCACTCATTGAGACAGGTTCAAGTGTTATTTCTTAGGCTCTAATTTGCAGAAAAGACTATTTCTTAACAAAAATAGTTATCAGCAAATGATTTTTTTTGAATATCACAGAACCTCCTAGATTTTTTCTCCACTCTTTATACTTCTATCCTGTCAGAGCAACACTCCCAACACAAATCTCATACTCACACAAGTGATGCTTACTGGCATGAGGAAATGGGTCATGTATTTTTGGTCCAAGTCTTTGACTGGTAAAGCTAATTTTCACACATGTCAGCTTCTCTCATTTGTGTCACTTTCCCTCCTTAGAGCAATTGTTTTCTCCTTCATAATAGTTTTAATACTACATAAAAAAGAGAGAAAGCATGACTGAATGAAATGATGGCTGTCTGATTTTGTTGCTGTATCTGCTGAAAAATCCTGACTGAGTGGTGTATCTTGGTGCTAGGGTTTGAAACAGGAGGACAAAATTTTAATTGAATCTCATCTTCAAACAATAAGAGTAATTAAAGAGAAATAAGGGTGGAATTTCATAGCAATTCAATTCAAGAACTCTTGGAACTGCTCAATTTGAGAACTCCGCATAACAATTACCTGTGTATTAACAGATCATAGGTGAGTCTTGATTTTTCACCACAGTGAACATTTTTCTGGCAATAAAACAAGTAATACTTTCTTTCCTTATTATGGTAAAACTGCCACTGGGCTTCATTTAATAAGAATTAACTGTGAATAAATTACAGCATCAAATTATGCACCATGACATGACTTGGTGTGAAAAATCTAGGCAGCTGCAAGACTCCTTGAAGTTAATTCAAGCTGAGCTCAGTAGAAAAACCTTTAATTACTTCCTGGAACCCGTGGATCTATTTTCAGTTTTTGTTGCCATTGGGATCACAGTTTAGATGAATTACCAGCAAATGCTCATGAAAGGCAGTGGTGGGGATGGACCACAGAAATAGGGGTCAAAGTTTTTATTCTTGGATTTGCCTCTGGCTTTTATTACTAAGTGTGTCTCTACAAATTGGCTTGAGAAATCACAGCTGGATTTAGAAGATTCTACATTTTATATTTGGAAGGAAACATAAAATCATCTAGTTCTACCTCCTGCAGAGAACAAACTTCCCTTCTTTGTCATTTCTGACAGATGGTCAGCCTCTACTCATAATAGCTCTCTGACCAGGGCTCATTACTTCCTGAAGCTCATTCTTCCAAAAGGACAAAGTTTTAGAAACTGCAAAGTCTTGCTGATTTTAATAGTGTATCTATATTCAGTTCTGTGAATTGGAGCAGAGTTTCCCAAACTTGCCTAATAAGTATTACCTGGTGGGTGTACTTACTAAATCTACTGATTACCTGGTCTTATCCCCTGGGAAATTCTGAATCAGACAGTCTGAGCTTGGGCCTGGGCATCTGCATTTTATCACATATGGTAGGTGATTATTGCTTTTAGACAAGTTTGAGAAACACTTCCCTGCTTCTCAGACATGAATGTGCATTAAGATTCACCTGGGGATCTTACGAAAATGCAGATTCTAATGTAACGGGTTTGGGATGGGACCTAAGATTTTACATTTCTAATAAGCTCCTAGATGATGCCAAAACTGCTGGTCTGTGGTCCATACTTTGAGTAATACAACTCTAGAATAATATGAAGCCATTCTTTTAAGATGATGCTCCTTAAAATATTATTGAAGACAACAATCTCTCTTTAGCTTTTATTTCCCTATATTTATAAGTTGAAAGCCCTCAGTTACTTCAGTAATTTCTTATACAGTATGGATATGCTATGATCTCCATATCCTTCATCATCTTGGTTATTTTTTCCTGACTTCATCTTGATTTGCTAATGTATTTCATAAAACATAATGTACATAGTCTTCTGCAATTCTCACAATGTGCTTTGAAATTGGAACTCTAGGGCTTTTCCCAATAATTTAATCCAATTTTCTCCAATTATTAGGTCATATGGAATTTGTGATTTGCCAAAATGTATAAATTTTCTTTGCTTAGACTACTGTTAAGCATGGTCTTGTGGAGGCTGACTTAATTTTATTTTTGTAGGCATACACTAAATTCTATATGCTATCCCTGTTACATTTCTTTCTTTCTAGTTTTGAGGAAAATTTGAATCTTGATTGTGTCACCTATAATATCAGTTATTCCTTTCAGCTTTATTTTATCCTTCCTAGTTCTTCACACGTCCTTTATGGAATGTTGAAAATAAAACTACACAACTTCCTGGCATGTAAATGTTGATTACTACCATAAAATAACAAGTTGTTAATCTGTATAGTGTACTTAAAGTTTTGTCTTTAAACAACTGAGATTCTATACCTAAAATTACTAATATTATCATCCAGGCATTGTTTTTAATAGGGACTCTATTGGCATTTTAGGTATGACAGGTGTTTGCTGTGTGGGACTACCTTGAATGTTGTCATTCCTTTAGCATTCCTGGACACTACTCTCTAAATGCAAAAACAGCATGATGGACATACGTTTCCAAATACTCCCTGGGGTATACAGTACCTTTCCTGGTTGAGAACTGATAGAACCTATATTTTACTGTCTTTCTAGAGTATATCATGGGAGGCTTTATTCAGTGCTTTGATAAAAAGCAGTTTCTTTGTGTTGAACTAAAACCACTGCTTGTGTAAGAATTAAGGCCACTTCTTTCACATAACTTTACTATGAGACTGAGAACTGAGACCACCTGTGTCAATATGATTTAACTGTTTGCTCAGGAAACTTTTAACCAGGAAGATAAACCTGAAAACCAGTAAATAATTCTGTTTTTTGCTTCAAGCAATTCTTACAGAGTACTTTATCTAGGTGAATGATTTGGACAATAGTTCATTTACCTGGACACACAGCTTGCTTATGAGAGCAATAATTTCATCAACAAGACTTGCTTCATGATCCTGGACTTGCTGGTCAAACAATCCTAAATGATATGCCACAAACTTTTCCAAATCCCAATTAGTTTCCCATCTTGAAAGACCTGGCTTCAACTACTTTATCCCAAACCTTTCCTTAATTTCTCCCTTTTGAGACACTGTTAAGACTATCACGGTGGTGATCTTCCTTGCATCAGTAAGTGTAATGAATGCAGTTTTGTTGGATTATCAGGTTTCTCTAGTGGTCTTGATGAGGAAGCTGACACTGTTTATTTACTTATTTATTTATCCCACTTCTAGTATTAATATTTTAATGTAAGTCAAATAATGTAATGGCTCAAACAGTATAATAATTTATTCTTCTTTTGCATAAAGTACAAAATAAGTGATCTTCATTGGCAGATGGTTCTCCTTCAACTGGCTTGAAGCAAAGCTTACCATCTTTTACATATGGTTCCTAAGACTGTGATTCTTTTTTTCTGTAAGCTTGTGGAAGGAGAAAGAATAGAGGATCTCACACAGGCCAGATATGGAAGTAGACAAAACTTTGCCCACTGCCTCTTGGCCAGCATTCTGATTTAACTATACAGAAGGCTAGACAATACATATGGTTCAGTTGTGACATCAGGAGAAAAAGCTAGCAAGTTTGGTGGATAACCAGTTTCTAATACAGAAGCCAATACTGTGGAAGATGGAGTAGAAACCCTGAAGAAACTGGATCCTTCTTGACATGTTTGAGCTACTGGATTAAGTTTCACTGACTGTTAGCTAGCATTCCTTTTATTGTTGAAAGTCGTTTTAGTTGGATTTTCTGCAAATTTCTATGCCAGACATTGTAATTAATACAGTTGCCAAATGAATTTTCTATTAACGTCAACGAACGAACCAAATACCCTCTGCTGCCTTCTTGTCATCTATTTGTATAAAACACAGTCTGAATGTTTAATGCTTAGGTTGCCAATAAATACCTGATAAAATATCAGGTCCGCATCCTGGGAGATAAGGCTCAGAACAAAGGGTGAGGCTTCAAATTACATGAAATAGGAGTTTGGAGCAGTCTAACTCCAAGTCTGAGGGAGTCCTCAGAATTCATATTTATTTGAGATTAAATATTGTAGTAGGAATAGGGTTTGTGATAATCCACTAAGGCCTCAAAATCTATAGCCATACTTTTGAATGTTTGTTGACCAGAAGAAAATCCATAGATTAGTTCTTGGTTCAAGTTTGACTCCTGATTTTTTGTTTGTTTGTTTCTTTGTTTGTTTTTTCCAGGTTAGAGATCATCTGAGCCCAAATCACACTTCTTGGTGACATCCAATCTGAACTCGTATCTTCAACTAAATTCAAAACATTTTACTTTCCAAGGCCAAACCTGGGCTGAACATAGTTCCCACCTTCTGGAATCTGCCTCCTCTATTTTCTCTGTGAGAACAGCTCATTTTCCTATTTCTTTCTTCTTTTTTTACATTTAAAAAAATTTCAAACTACTAGGGGGTATAAATGTTTTTGGTTATATGTATCAATTTTGTTATGCTTGAGTCAGGGTTGTAAGTGTGCCCATCACCCAGATAGTGTTCACTGTATCCATTAGATAGGTTTGGGCCCATCCCCTCCTCCCCCCTCATGCCTGCTTGATTTCCAGTGAGTTTTATTTCCCCTTGTGCACATGTGTGATCATCAATTAGTTCCAGATTTAATAGTGAGTACAGGTGATGTTTGTTTTTCCATTCTTTAGATACTTCACTTAGGATAATTGTCTCCAGTTCCATCCAAATTGTTGCAAAAGGCATTAATTCATCCTTTTGTATGGCTAAGTAGTATTCCATACTATACACATACCACATTTTGTTAATCCACTCATGAATTGATCGGCACTTGGGTTAATTCCACATCCTTGCAATTGTGAATTATGCTGCAATAAACATTCGAGTGCAGGTGTCTTTTTTGATAAAATGACTTCTTTATACATTTATTTAATTCAGAATATTACATGAGTACAAACGTTTTGGTTACATAAATTGCTTTTGTACCATTTGAGTCAAAGTTGTGTGTCCATTACCCATATAATGTGCATTGTACCCATTAAGTGTGAATTTACCCGGCCCCTCCTTCTGCCTTCTACCTGCTGGATTTCCTATGAATATTATTTCCATGTGTGCACATATAAAATGACTTCTTTTCTTTTGGGTAAATACCCAGTATTGGGATTACTGAATCAAATTGTAGATCTACTTTTAGTTCTTTGAGGAATCTCCATGCTGTTTTCCATAGAGGTTGTACTAATTTGCAGTCCCACCAACATTGTATCAGTGTTCCTTTCTCTCTGCATCCATGCCAGCATCTATTGTTTTTGGACTTTTTAATAAAAGCCATTCTAACTGGGATAAGGTGATATCTCATTGTGGTTTAAATTTGCATTTCCCTGATAATTAGTGCTGTTGAACATTTTTCATATGTTTATTGGCCATTTGTCTATCTTTTTTTGAAAAGCTTTTGTTCATGCCTTTTGCCCACTTTTTAATGAAGTTGTTTGTTTTTTTCCATGCTGATTTGCTTGAGAGCACGCTAAGGAAATAATCAACAGAGCAAATAGACAACCTACAGAAGAGGTGAAAATATTGGCAAGCTATACATCTGATAAAGGGCTAATAACCAGAATCTATAATTACACTGTTTATGATAAAGGCTTTAAAATATTCCTGATGGTGAGCTTTTTATATCATGATCTATGAGTTCTTTGAAGATCTCAAATGCTTGCTCCAAGTTTATTTGTTAATGATTGGTATGTACTTTTGCAGTTACTCAGGAGAAGAAAATAAATGGAAAGAGAGAAAAAAGAAGAAGTATTGATAAAGATGATAGAAAAAAATCAAGAAAAGGAGGAGAGGGTAGATGGAGGAGGAAGTAGAGAAGATAACAGAAGACAAGAAAAGAAGAGGGAAACAATATAGGATATAACTAATAAAAGGTTTGAGGAAAAAGTGAAAAATATATATGACAGTTTTCTTCCTCATTCTTTTCGTCATGGGAATAAGTTGTGACTCTTTGTTGATCCTAGTCAGCATGATTTAAACTGCAAATATAACAAGGAGAAGGAAGCCAATGAGAATAATCTGATATAGGGGAGGAATATAAGGATATGACTAGTCACTTCATCCCTTATTCAACAGAGTGCTTCTCCTTTGCAGAGATGGCTCCTCTCACCCAAAAATCTGTTGAGCAATGCTTGGGACTTGACCAGGTTGGGACTCCTAGAATCTGACACATAATGAGATACAATTAATATTTATCAATTCAAAAAATTAATTAAGGGTGATTCTTTATGGCTTTTCTTAGCCAACTCATGTGTTTTCTTTTTTTTTTTTTTAGTTTTTGTTTTATTATTATATTATCAAATGTCTATCTGTTTAGGTCTATACTACTGAGATCTATACATTATCTTTTTAGGAGATTCTTTTTAGAAAATTCAGAAAAATCTTCTCAGTTCTTTTGTTTCTTTCCCTATAATGGAGAGATATTCACAACTATTCATCTTAAAATAAGGTTTTCGGATATCTTAAACTCTAAAAGTGTAATCTACCTAATCATACTTAATTTGGAAGTTTCTATCAAGTATATTTATGCAGGTGAGGGTGTGTGGCCTACAGTATTTTGTTAAGAAGTCCAAATGGCATGTTTACATAGGGACAACTTAAAAAAATAAAGTTTGTCTAAAGAAGAGTTTAGCCTTTTCTATAATTTTCTATAATGTAGTAAAATATGCTACTTCTGTACAGGACATTGAGATGTTCATTCTTCATTGGCTCAGAATGGTTTGCTCCTTCTTTCTAAGCCACTGTATTATAGAGTACACTACTGCCTCTTGCAGAATCCAGGGTGAATTCTTGTACTACCTATGGAAAAAACTGATTCTTTTCATTAAAATAATTTATCTGTTGTATATAGAGCATATGATAGAACTGAAGAGATTAATCTCAGTAGAAAGCCAGTTTGTCAATGTAAGCAAACTTTGTTGAACAACATCATTATAAGCAGATGCCCCAATTAACTTCACCCATTGGATGAATTTTATGCTAAATGAGCCTGTATAAAGCAACCAAGAGTGTCTTAAACTGTAGGCCTGGGCTGCATTAGTGACACTAGGAGCATTTCCAAGAATGGAAAACCAATAACCAGATGGTTGTGAACTGGAACCAGTTTATGTGGGGTTGAGAGTGCAACCAGGACAGAGGGTGTAACCAGGACAGAGGGTACAACCACAAGATGGAGAAGGAATGAATGGTGGTGTACATCTATATTGTAAGACCTAGGGACACTGGTCAAGTTCAAATCTAAGCTGGGGTGACATCTATTTCCAACAAATTCTGTTCTAAATGGGGCAGACATTTTGTGTGGCATTATAAATTTGAGAGCAATAGAGGGGGGACATTGGTGAGGAGTATGAGTAATGACCAGAAGCTGAGGCCAGAAACTCAGTATTCCCAGCCTATCAAAGGGAGTTCAGTCTATAGTCAGTCCAGCAGAGACACTGGACAGCATTAGTGTGGGTCAAGAAGTTTCAGCAGGATGCTCTCACAGGCACCTAGGGCTTTGAATACCTTTAGAAACTCATTCATCAGCCATGACAGTTGTGAACTATTTCCAAATTCCACTTGCTAGGAAGAGAACTATTAATGCATTTTTGGCTAGTTCCTATACTAGTTGGGGTTTAGCCTGCAGGTGTGCATAGATCATCCCTGGAATTGGGTTAAATAAGCCATCACTACTATTGAGAGCAGTGGAGGATCTGAGACAGAGGGTGGAAAGTGGTAAAGAGTGGTCAGCTTCCCTTCCAAGGTATGCTGCTAGAGAAACCATTAGTTCCTCCTTACAGTTTGTGGTGCCAGGACTTAAGGTTTCTGGTAGCAACAATCAAATATTTTTGATTATGGTTGTTACCTTGTTATAAACCAGACTATGATCAGAACATTCATTCAGGGCATTTCATAAATTATCCCAACAGCTATGTGAACTAGGTATTATCAATTTTCATAGATGAAAAAAATAATGAGATGTGGAGAGGTAAATACCTTTCCTTTGTCTGATTCCAAGTTCTGTGTTCTTCTTCTACATATCTTATTTCAGAGATATTCTTTTTATATCTCTCATATCACACAAAGCATCCACATAAATTAACTTCAGAGATAACCTTTGGTAACATAGAGTGATCCATGGCAATTAAGCAAATTAAGCTCAAACAACGGTCATATATTATTACATATTGATACCCTGAGAAAAGATAAATTCTGAGACTACTTTCATAAGCCTAGCCAATGATAGCATATATCATTACAAAACATGACAGCATGATGCTGTTATATGACTCTATGTAGATCATAAATAAGTTATATGAAATCAGTTGTATATTTATCAGTTAGCTCCATCCTCTCAGATGAAAGAACAGCAGCAATCATATTCTCTTAAATCATTATAGCTGCTTGTGCTGTTGTGTTTTTTCATAACTCTAACAATAGGTCTTCATCCAGTACTAACACTTAGCAGACCATAGCAATAGCACTTCTGTGCTCTATTTAAATGTCCAAACATTAAAACTTTATGAATGACTGCAAATAGATAACAAGTGCCAAGGCAGGCCCCAGTTGCTATTGTTCAGCAGTGTTTGCCTTACAGCAGTTTTCTGAGCTCTGCAAACATATCTTCCATCTGGCAGCTGGCTATATTTTCAATTTTTTCTCTGTATAAAGAAAGACCACAGGCAATGCCATATTATACATTTTGCTATTCTGGCTATGTCACTAGCCTATCAAAATCTTCTCAAGAAGTCTTAGTGATCAGTATTATTGATGAACTACAGAAAAGTTATATGCATATATTTGGGCATTTCTAACTCCTCAATAGAATCCATGAAAAAATTCTTAAATACAAAGTATATATTTGGTTGACAAATTATTTTTTATTCTTCTTATTAGTGGTGCATAGTCATTGTCTGTCTTTCCCTGTCTTGCAGTTTAGGTGTTACTGGTGACCCTACATCTCCAAAGTCAACTAGGGCCTGAAATCAAGGTGGTCAAGGCAACCACCTCTTTTTCACAATTTACCCAGACATGGAATTTATATTGTTTCTTGCAGATGCAGCATTCAGTGTGCCATGGATGAAACTCTAGTTTGTTTGGGCTGTTGGATCGGCAATATGTCCCATCACTGGTCACACACCACCACGTTGACTCACTTCATAGACAGGCTTCTGCTTTAGATTTCCCATTAAACCAGCCTATTTGCTTATAGTCCCACCTGCCTGTATCATTCCAGATGACTTTCCCAGAGAAAAAGCCCTGTGTGCATATCTATTGTAATTGATTCAAATAGCTCTTTTGACAGTGCTTTAAGAAGAGTTAGTTTAGTTTACTAAGAATAACGTGGACTTGGATGTCAAAAGCTTGGGCCTTGATCCAGCTTTATCTCTAAGTAACGATTTTGTCTGAAGCAAACACCTAGCTACCCTGGATCTCAGTTTCTATATCTGTAAAATGAGGAAGGTAGGTATTCAGAATATGTTTGGCTACTCAGCTACTTACCAGCAAAGAATGAAAGAATGATCCTGTTATATTTGAGAAGATTGTCCTCTATAAATCCTGCAGACAGATTCAAAAAGAAAATGAATTATATAATGAAAGGGAAAGGAAAAACTGCCTAGTTAGATATGTAGAATTTAATTGCCTGATGGCTGGATTGCCCTATATTCTGTATTAGTTGGATTAAATGATTCCTAAAGTGTCCTTCAGTTCCAAGTAAATCAATAATTCACTTACTTTTATCAGGAAAACACGAAGTCACATAATCAATTGATATAGTCTGTAAATTTAATGGACTGGCTTTATAATCAAGCTGGTTTTCAAAAAATTAACATACTAATTAATATGTAGTCTCTGGTTTTTTACACAAATCTAGCTTCAAAGTTCTATCTATTATAGCATCTGAGATTCCTCCTGGAAGGTAAAGAGAATCAATCTACAACTAAACATCTTCTAGTGAATGAATGAAGAAACACACTCTTATGTGTAGGAAATATTAATTTGGCTCTGACATATTGAAAGTATTATAAATAGAGGGGGTAAATAAGGCATTGGTTTTGGAGGACAAAAAATTTAAAAAGCGGAAGCACCGTTATAATACAAATATTTTTCATTTTAAATAGATCCTTTTTATAATTCAAGAGAACAATTATAATAGCAGAAAAGGATTTTGAACGAAAGTTGAATCAACCTGGGTTCATCAGGTTCACATACATTACAAATGGAATTTATAAAGTAATTTAAAAAACTCACCTTATTCAACAGTGTTAACTTTTTCATGATAAAAGTGTTACAGGGTCTAATCCTTTAAAAATTCTTATTATAGAAAATATGAGAAATATTAAAATATATTAAAGAAGAAAGAATAATCTTCTCTTACTCATGACACACATTAACATTTGAAGAGTTTTCCTTTAGTATTTAACTGTGTTTATGTGTGTGTACTTTGCAAAATAGGTATAATATGGGAATATAATCTTGAGTCAATCTAGTTTTACTTAATCATATATTGAGTATTTTCCTATTGCATTAAATATTTTTCAAAAGCAAAAAATATGTATATTATCATATGGATATATCAAAATTTTTAAACATTTCCCTAAAAAGGACTTTATCATTTTATCATATCATTAACTATTATAGGATTTTACAATATGCATGGCCCTGTTCTAAGTGATTTACTTCCACATGTATTGACCCATTTATTCCTCATAATAATCATATGAGGTAACTGCTCTTATTTTTCTTATTTCATGGATAAGGGAACTGAAGTGCCAAGAAGTTTTTTTTTTTTTTTGTAATATAGAGATGGGGGTCTCACTCTTGCTCAGGTTGGTCTCGAACTCTTGGCCTCAAGTAATCCTCCCGCCTTAGCCTCCCAGAGTGCTAGGAGTATAGGCGTTAAGCCACCACACCCAGCAGAAGTGCCAAGAAGTTAAATAAATTGAGAATAATAAAAGCACCTACCTCACCTGCTTCCTAGTAAGTATGTTAATAACATACCTGCTGACAAATCCATTGATGGTATTTGCTAGTGGGGGAATCTTTATTATGGAATGCTTTTAGCAGGGTAGATCCCTGGAATTTGTCATATGCTATGAAAATATTGGAGTATGAAATTGAGATGTTTCATGACAGAAACGGTTCTCTTTTTTCCAAGTAATGTGACTATATACTATTTTTAGAAACATAGTGTGACAAGAAAGGACCTGGAGAACTGTGTTGGTCATCTCAAACTTCTCTCTGTTCCTTGAAATAAATTATTTGTATGCTTGAAATTGTTATTTCCATACTGAGATCTTTGATTCATTTGAGTCCAATTTAATAATCTCATTCTTTGTATAATATCAGACATTTTTAAGACTTTTATAACTAAGATCTGTTGGGAGACAGTTCTTCATGGGTCTCTCCCATTTATCTGTATCTTATAAGCAGTCACTTACGCTTTTATTCCAAATAATTTTTTACAGATGATTGTGTAGTAAACAATCTTAGAAGATAGAAATAATGTCTCCCTCCAGAGCAATGGGCAGGCACAATTACTGTTCAGCATACAATAATTAGGTACGAGTTTCCTATCTTGTATTACAATCCATGGCATATCTATGTGTCACTTGACCTTCTGTGCTTCACTCTGTGAAAATTCAGGCTTGGAGAGCTGGCACAAGAAAGGAATGATATTGTGGCTATAGGAGTCTCATATTTTCTGCCAACCTCCCTGAAAATGTTGTAGGTTAAATTTTTAGTTTGCAAGGAAGGTAAAATCTCACACACTTTACTTCCTTGCCAGGGTCAAATTTCCCTTCAGAAAGGTGGCATCAATTTACAATGTCACAGTAAGATAAGACTGTCTATAAAATCACCTTTGATAATACTGGTTATTACCATAAAAGTAAAGTCAACACTGTCCACTTTGTTAATTTAAAGTTTAAAGAAGTTCATCTGTTTGTTTGAATATATACATTTTAATAATTTCTAAAGAGGTATCATGTAGTGTTATAATTACCTTTATTTGTTTACTCCCCAAATAGACTCTCCCTGTCCATAGTATAGGGACAATGTCTAATGTATTCTTTCTTCTTTATTTAAGACCTAATTTAGTGCCCATCTATTAGGTAATCAAAAGATTAAATAAATTAAATGAAGAAAAGGATGTCTTGCTTTATGGGCTGTCATAACTTCTGCTGGCTCTGACTCTTTATTCTCTCGATTCCTTTGTTTACTTTTCTTGAAGTCTTAAAATTTTCTTTAAAAATTGCTATATTTTTGAAAGTCATTTCCCATTATGAATCTACTCTCCTTTTTAGTAATTTTTCTTTTCTTTGGCTGTCAGTTGAAGTAATCCTTTGTTTCTAACTTCACAAAAGAGAAAATTGATCATTTATAAGTCCTTCTGCTCTGATAGCCCTGAAAAAGGAATCTTATGTTTTCTAGTCATCTGTTTCTTAAAACCTAACAGACATAAGTCTTCAATTCTACCCATTCATCTTTTTACCTAGCATTTGTCTCTTGTATTAGCTTTGATGCTTTTTGTTTATCCTTTTGGGCAAATTTTATTTGCTTCAGTAATTATCCTAGCAGAGAGCTGAAAGCATTTTTTCCTGTAGGGTGATATCAGCAGTTCTGAAATTCTCATTCACATATACCAAATTAGTCTGTGTCTTCAAATCTCATTTCAAAAAATAAATATTACAAATTTATTGAACTGATTTAAAATCATATATACACACACCTATATGTATATATGTATTCACATATATATGTATATCTAATGACATTTTATGTTAGTACAAGCTTTCAGGACAACAAATTGCCCATCTAAATCAAGAGTCTTAAAAGAGAATCTGCATGTCTTATCATAAACTACATTAAGGGCATCATCTGAAATGTAGAAAACATAAAGTTTTTTTGTCCAAGATGGTCACTGCAACATTTCTATAGACTACAATTTTTAGAAACCTTAAACATCCAATATGAAGGAAACTAAATAACTTTAAAATGATGTTCAGAAGAAACAGCATTGAAATTATGTATGTGATATTTAGTGAAAAAGCAGAAATTTTTAGTGTAATGATATTTTACCATGTTTTAAATTTATATTTTCATATTTAGCAGTAATAAACACCTGTTCATATATTTATTGGTTGTTTATGTTTTATTTGTAAAATATATATTTTTTTATATCCTTGATCCCACCTTATCTTTTTCAAGTAATTTTTTTCTTTTCATTTGTTATATGGGTAAACAAAATCTAACCACAATTACCATATAAAACGATAATAATAGATAATATATGTGATCACAAAAAGAAACAGAACTAAAATATTAGCCATAAAAATAGCAGAGATGAACAAAATTATAGCTTCTAAGATTCTCATATACATGTTGGCCATCGTTCTTCTATTAGTAACAATGGTTGCAATTATTGCCTCCTGCTTTGGGCTTGCCTTTTTAAAACTTCCTCTATTGTGTTATTTTATAAATAGTTTTTATAAAATAAATAGTTATTTTATAAAAGTTTTATTTAATCTTTATCTATCTATCCATCCTTGGGGTGGACTGTGTATTTAGAAGTCAGGTGGGCTCCTGGGAGGGCTTGCTCAAGAACTCTTCTAGAAGGAGAAAGGAAACCCACCTTAAGGCAGAATTCTGACAGGCAGAGTACCCAGAGGGGAGAGCCAGCTGCTAGCAGTTTGGCTTATCTAGGGTTTGAGAGGTTCCCACAAAGGGCAGGGGTTAAACCAAGTCAAACAATCTGAAAACTACTATATGCAAGACATTCTGAGGAAATCTTGAACTCTACCTCCTTGACATGGCCAAAGTTAAAGCTAGGGACATATGCATGAAGGCCCTTTGGTGGAAGAAATTTCTAGGCACTGATTAGACCCTTAGCTTCAAGAATGACCCATTCTTAGCAAGCCTGGGAGCCCCAGGGATCCCATAACCCACATTCCCAGGACAGCGTCAATAAAACAGATGTGAACTGTGCCTGGCTGTATAGCTAGCCCAGGCACCACTCAAGCTGCTTCCAAATCTATTCCAGTCCAGGGAAGAACACTCAAAAACATTTTAAAATGTTTTTCTTCTTTATAATCAACATCCCATCCTAATAATTTGGCTAAGCTTGTGCAGCTGTTGGCACTGAGGCACCCTCCTGGCCTCCAGCCCTGCAGACCGGCTGCAGAGGCCCCTGGACCATTTCTGGCCGATCACCCCAAAGGTTATTAGCTAAGAGGCAGCAATTTCAAGGTCATTGTCTCTCACCTTAGCCCACCAGAGGCCACACGTTGACCACACTTTCTTGTAGTACCTGATGTCCCGGGGCGGGGGGGCCGGGTCCTAAAATTTCCTTGGTTGTTCCCAGGGATGGGAGATGCTGTTGATGTGAAGGGCACTGATGTCGTTCAAAAAGAAGAGAAAGGAGGCAGTGAATTCGCACCAGAACATCAGGGTGAAGCCGATGAGTGTGACCTGGTTCCTGAGGAGCATCACAAAACTCAGGAGCCCCCGCAGGAGAGGGTGAAAGAGACGGGAGGAGGACGGACCCCGTGGCCCACCTGCGCCATAAGTGGACGTCCTCACACAACTGGGACACCATGAGGCCCTCCAGGCCAAACATGGCGGCCACCACGGCCAAGACGCCCACGCTGCGGGCGCTGTCACGTGGGCCTGACCCAGGTCTCTGACGCAGCGCGGCTCACTGTGGTTGGCGGTGGTGCAGTAGTGCGCGGCCCGAAGAGGCGGAGCCAGCGCCCATCACAGATGGAGACCGAGGAGGGAATTACCGCCAGGCCCGCACACCTGATGATGAGGGTCCGGATGAAGGATTCAATGAAGGACGGCCGGGGGCCTCCTTTGGCCCAACAGCCTCTGGGGTCTACAAGCTGCGCCCGCCCCGCTGGGGCTCAGCCGCGAGCTGCCGCCTCACTCCCTCCCGCCGCTCTGCTGTGGCCAGGCCGCTCATAGTAAGTTTTAAATTTATTATTTTAGTTAAATTTTATTTTATATATTACTTGTTTGTACTTATTAAATTTTTATAACAAATCCTTTCCTATCCAAAAGTCATAAAGATTTCTCCTATGCTTTTGTCATGAAGTTTAAAACAATTTGTGTTTGTATTTGGCAGGAGGTGTAATTTTATTTCATTTTTCCTCATATAATTACATCTTCTTAACAGCATATTAAATAATGCATCTTTTTCACCTAAGATTTGCAATGCCAGCTATATTAGACATTCTGTTTTCATACATGCGTAGATGTGTTTCTGGTATCTTCTGTAGGCCTATTCATCTATTCTTGAACCTATAAAGTGTGTCTTACTCACTGTACCATAATAATGGTAAGTCTTGATATCCGAGAGCATGAATTCCTCACATTGTTCTTTGCAAGTAAAGTCTTGGGCCTTTGATTTTCAATATGATTTTTAGGCTTCTTTTTGCCAAACATGAGTATTTAATATTCCAATTCATATTGGCTGAAAGACAGTGCTTCGCCGATCTGAGTGCTTCCTTTATAAAAAATC
The DNA here is from genome assembly GCA_028533085.1 of Varecia variegata. Classification (NCBI taxonomy): domain Eukaryota; kingdom Metazoa; phylum Chordata; class Mammalia; order Primates; family Lemuridae; genus Varecia; species Varecia variegata. The sequence goes on along the minus strand of CM052443.1, from coordinate 105,774,902 downwards.
ATATCCGTGTATGCATTAGTCTGTCTTTGGATTCATTTCTTTTCTCTTGTTCACTGGTTTATACTTATCTTTATTATTACACCAAATCATTTTGTCTGGTTCTTCTTAAAGAGTGTTCTAGTTAGGGTGTGGCAGAAGCACGCTGGGAAACTGGTCAATGAGTGAGAGAAACAGGGCAAGGAAGAAGAGAAACAGTATCAGGCAACGTTGCGTGGAGGATAGCTTCAGTTCGAGCTCACTGGGTTAAACTTTGCATTGCTACTTTTTAGTTTTTCAGACCCAGGGCGAAGAATAAGGTTGCCTTATGACTTTCATGAATCTTAGGCACCCTTACATTTGTGGGCACTACTAGGGTGTAAAGTCTGTACCCAGCGGGGGTGGGGTGGGGGACGGGGTGAGAAAGAATTGTCAGACAGTGATTAGGATATACAAAAGTAAAAGTTTATTTATTTTCCTGAGAAAGAAAGAGAGACAGAGAGAGAGAAAGAGAGAGTAGCCAGGACACTTAGAGCGCGGAAAGAAATATTGCGTGGTAAGGAAAATTGCTTGGTGCTTTTAAAAGGTAGAAATGGCTTTTTTTTTTCTCTCTCTGCTTCGGGGACTGGTAACAAAAGCGGCTGTGAAGCTGCTGTGTTGGCTTTTTCTATTTCTCACGTAGCAGATTGATAGCAGGAATTAGTTTCTTCTTTCTTCTTGATAGCGGGAGGCATCTGGTACTGTCTCTTCTTGAGGAAGCTGGGGAAGTTCGCGCTCCTACTGTCCGCTCAGGAACTTTTTCGAGGCTGAGAAAGAACTCAAATAACAAGTTAGGCCACACATGTTTTAATTAAACAAAGGGTAATTGTGTTGTGAGTGTATTTCTCTTACTTTCTGTTTGATAGTTTATTTTCCTCTGTTAGATAGGTTATTAGTAAAACCACCTTTCAAGCCCTTTATTAAAAATTATTTAAATATATATTTTATGACTACATTGGTAGAAAGATGAATACAATTCAAACTGGATTTACTATTATATATTCATTATTTTTAAATTAATATGTTTTTGCTGATTTTAAGATAAATTAAAATTAAAGCCTTTTTGTGGCCCTGAAAAGTATTGTGGACCCTGAGTGCTATGCATAATTGTCTAATGGTAAGTCTGCACTGGCAAGGAAGCTGGACTTTCATGTCCTGCCACCTGGGACATTGCTTAATGGCTGTCCCTACTCTCCTCTCTGAGCTCTGGCACAAGGATAGTCTTCCAAATAAAGAATTTGTAGGTGCTGGCTGCTGGAAGCATAAGGAGGGACAGAAGGATTCACAGAAATGAGAAAAAAAAAAGGATCCTAGGGGTCCTAACAATATTGAATAAATAGTCTTGGCCATTCTTGGCTCTTTACATTTCTATATAGAATTAGTATCACCTTGTCTAGTTTTACCTACTCCAATTGGTGTATCGATTGGACATGCCTTAATTCTGTAGACCAATTTGTAGAGAAGGGGTATCTTTAAAATATTGAATCTGTCACCTGGGCTATAGTGCTGTGGCATCAGCCTAACTTGCAGCAACCTCAAACTCCTGGGCTCAAGCAATCCTCCTGCCTCAGCTTCCTGAGTAGCTGGGACTATAGGTATGCACCACCATGCCTGGCTATTTTTTTCTATTTTCAGTCTTGCTCTTGCTCAGGCTGGTCTTGAACTTCTGAGCTCAAGTGATCTTCCTGCCTTGGCCTCCCAGGGTGCTAGGATTACAGGCATGAACCACTATGCAGGGCCTGAATCTTCTAATTCATGAAAAATTTATATATATCTTTATTTAGTTAAGCCTTAAAATTAAGTTTTGTTATTTTCCCCAAAGACATAGTATACCTTTTTATTAGATATTTTCCCAAGTATTTGGTATGTTTTATTCTATTGTAAATAAATCATATTTAGAATTATTATATTCTGTTTGATGCTGATATATGGAAATGCAATTGATTTTTTAATATTGAGTTGATCCAACAAACTTGCTACATAATCTTATTAATTTGAGTATTTATTAATAGAGTCTTTTAGATTTTCTTTTTACATAATCCTATCATCTGAGAATAACAGTTTTGCCTACTCTTTTCCAGGTTTTATAAATTTTATGTCTTTTTCTTGGCTCATTCAACTGGCTAGAACCTCTAGAACAATGTTGTATAGAATTGATAATAGACAACATTTTTATCTCCAATTTTAAAGTAAAGTTTCCATCTTATTACTGTTAAGTATAATATTTACTCTAGATTTTTTTTTTTTCTTGAGACAGAGTTTCACTCCGTTGCCCAGAGTAGAGTGCCGTGGCGTCAGCCTAGCTCACAGCAACCTCAAACTCCTGGGCCCAAGCAATCCTTCTGCCTCAGCCTCCCAAGTAGCTGGGACTACAGGCATGTGCCACCATGCCCGGCTAATTTTTTCTATATATATTTTTAGCTGTCCAAATCATTTCTTTCTATTTTTAGTAGAGACGGGGTCTTGCTCTTGCTCAGGCTGGTCTCGAACTCCTGAGCTCAAACAATCCGCCTGCCTCGGCCTCACAGAGTGCTAGGATTACAGGCGTGAGCCACTGCGCCCGGCCTTTACTCTAGATTTTTCTAGCTTCTGTTATCAAGTTAAGATAATCTGTCCTCTTCAGATTTAGTTTTACTTTTCTAAATTTATTCCTTCTTATCAATAATGTTGAATTTTATGATTGTAATATACATTTTAAGCTTGGTCAAATGATCCTCCTGTCTCAGCCTCCTGAGTAGCAGGGACTATAGGTGTGTGTATATATATATTTGTATGTGTATATATATAGATATATAGAGAGAAATATATTACATATATATATGTAGAGAGAGACAGACAGACAGACAAAGAGAGAAAGATTTTATGGAATTGGCTTAATGATTGTGTGGCTGGTAAACTCGAATTCCATGGTGCTAGCCAGCAGTCTGGAGATTCAAGTGGAAATTGATGTTGCAGTTTTGAGTCCAAGGGCTGAAAATTCAGGCAGAATTTCTATGTTGCACTATGGAGGCAGAATTTCTTTGGGAAATTTCAGTCTTTACCTGCAACTATTTGGGTGAGGCCCATCCACATTAAGGAGGGTAACCTTCAAGACTCAAAGTCTATGGATTTAAACAGGAATCACATCTAAAAACCATCTTCATGCAACATGCATATTTATGAAACAACTGGTCCCCATAGTAGAGCTAAGTTCACCCTAAAATTAACCATCGTACCCTCTTATTCCCCCAAACATTTTATGTGCATGTCTTGTTACTTTATTCTTCTTTTCTCCTCACACACTGCATACAGTCTATAATTTTTGAATCCTGTTAGCTCTACCTTGAAAATATATGCTGAATCCTAACACTTCTTTCCATTCTGTGGATAGCCAATAATCTGGTCAATGACTTCCCATTGCCTTAATATAAAATCTGAAGTCCTACATCATCTGACAATGGCGAACTCTCTGGTCCCTTTCCTACATTCTCTCCTGGCTCCATCTGCTTTAGCTACATTCCTCAGGTTCACAAGGATGCTCTCTCCTCAGTCCCTTTGCACTTGCTTTTCCTTCTGCCTGCAAGTCTTGTCTGATTGCTCTACATCCCCTATCTGGCAGTGTCTATCCACTTAACCCATCGTATCTTTTCTTACTGCATTTATTGTTACCTGAAATTATGTAATTTATTTCCTTAACATCTGTCTCCTCTATTATATTGTAACCTTCAGCAAAATAGGACCTTCAGCTCTATCTCTAGGACCCTCATCATATCTTATGCCACAAGAAAAATCTCAGTAAATTAAAAAAAAATCAAAATCACACCATGAATCTTCTCAGACCACAGTGGAATCAGTGGAATAAAACTAGAAATCAATTCCACGAGAAACACTCCAATCTACACAAAGTCAAACAACCTGCTGCCAAACGATCCTTGGGTCAATGATAAAATTAAGATGGAAATCAAAAGAGTCCTTGAACTGAACGACAAAGGGGACACAAACTTTCAAAATCTATGGGATATAGAAAAAGCAGTGCAAGGGGAAAGTTCGTAGCCTTAATTGCCTACGTCAAAGAGTCTTGTTTTAACACCTAAAAATGACCAACTTTTAAGTGTTTTCTTAAATTAAGAAAAGTCCTGAAGTTAAAATCCTTAAATTGTTTCCTGTGTGATTGAAAAAAAGAACATGTTCAATAAGATGAATTTTGATAATTATGTTGGTCAAATCTTTACTATTCTTAGCAATTTTTGTCCTGCTGATATATTATTGGTTCTGCAAATGCATATATTATAATCCTTCATTATTGTTGGGATTTATTTATTTCTCCTTTTCTAGCAAGTTTTTCTTCATCTACTTTGAGGACAAATTTAGAATTGGTATATATTCCTAATAAATACAACTTTTCTCATTAATTATCACCCTTTTTTATCTCTAGTAATGCCTTTTGCCTTAAAGTGTATTTTGACAGACATTTGTGTGGCTAAATCTGCTTCTTTTCAGTTATCATTTTCAAGCTTTATTTTTTCTATCCTTTTGGTGTCAACCTTTCTGTTTCCTTGGTGGTAAATATGTCTCTCGTTAATGTAACATTTAAGTGTTCTTTCTTTAACTTAGTATGATAAATTTCATCTTTTAACTAGAATACATTTTATTTAATTGTAATTCAGTTATTGATATATTTGATTTTAAATCTACTGTTATATGTATATAGATACTGTTTCTTCTGTATGTCTCTGTTCCTGTTTCTTTCATTTCTTGCCAATTTTGAGGTTGGTTATATTTTATATTAATAGTTCCCTTTTTATAGTTTAGAAAAAACATAGTATTTCTGTTTGTTTAGGGATTACACACTAACCCATATCCTTGACTTATCAAAGTTTAATATTATTTAGTACTTTTACTATCTGCTTATACAAGTAACTTAGAAAATTTTAACTCCATTGACCCCTGCTCCTGATTTATGTGTAACATTGTTGAACATTTAAAATCTATCTCTATATTTTTAAACATAAAATTGTTATTGCTTTATATAATTAATGCTCCTTTAAATTTGCCAATATATATGTTCATTTTCATGGCTCTTCATTTCTTCCTGCACTTCTTTTTTGAACATGGCCTTATTTTAATTTGTTCTTTTTGTTTTCTACTAGGGAATGCCCGTGTTTTAGTACTCAAATACCTAGCATATAAAACGTGTTGAAAAAATGTTGTTGGAATAGAAATAATAAAATCTTCACTATCTTTTACCATTTTTTTAAAAGACCAAATCAAAATTTTCACTCATGCTTAAAAATTTGAGGCCTACAATGTGATTATTTACTATACACATAATTTGTGTAATAATTAATACAATTAAATTAATCAACGCTTCCATCACCACACAGTTACCCTGTGTGTGCGTGTGTGTGCATGTGTGTGTAGGTATATGTGAGAGAGAGAGAGAAACAGAGAGAGATGAGGATACTTAAAACCTACCATTTTAGCAAATTTCAAGTAATTAATCCCCATGGAATCCTTTGGCTTCTTCCTGAAGATCTCCATTTAGTAAGTTTAGATTTTTACTTGGTAGAGTCAACTTGTGACAAATTATCATGACACTGTTTTTGTGAAACTGTTTTACCTTCTTTCTCATATTTTATGAGTAATATTTTCATTTAGTATGGAATCCGGTGTTGGAAGGTTTTTTTCAGTTCGCTGTATATTAGATTTCCACTGTGTACTTCTGCTGTGTGTTCTGAATCTGTCTTTCCTTTATTTTTTTTTTACATTTTTTTGTGATAGTTACAGTGTACAGTGTAGTGGTTATTTTATCTGTTATCTATATATAGTAGTTATAGTAGTAGATAACTACTATATAGCACAGTAGTTATCACAGTGAATAGGCCTCAGTGAATTTCCTTAAATGAACGAATTTTAAAGAAGGTTTTGATTTAATATTAATGCTAAGAGGTATGGTTTCATCCAAACTCCCTATTTATAAATTATAAAACTTTTAAAGTGGTGTATTAGGTTCCCCCCAGCCTGCTATTATCAATCCTTCTTAGTCCTATGAAATAAGATATTTATGATTGACTTGCCTTCCAATTGGTCCTCATTGCATGATTGTAAAACAGCTGTACATATGTGATGATTTTTTATTATTTATCATTCATTATTCATTATTGTATAATGGTGTAGTAATATGGTGTTTGTGGTTTCTTAAGAAATTACATCTAAAAACTTGATAGTAGAAACCCGATGTGAAATACTAGAGATTTTTTTTTCAACTAGTGTGAGATAATTGTGTTGAGAGTCCTGATATATGTGGCTAGAAGTATAAGAAGTTTTCAATACCCATTCAGGATTTCCAAGATCTGTCAGATTTTTATCCTTGACAGATATGTACCCACAGCCACCATCACAACATGTCATGTGTAAAACTGAGAGACATGGAAAGCAGTGCTCACAAATCATTTGCTAACAGTTGAATCTCATAGCATTTCTTAGTATACTGTAACTTGTATGAAACTTGTGGGTTTGAGTGCTCATTATCACCAATTATTGAACTCATATATCTATGGGATTAATTCAGGTATAAAGTGTATTATGAAAATTTACCAACTAAGTTAGATTAGAGCTGGTCATGTTACCACATCTTCTAATAGCCCCTTTTCTGCATGCAACCACTTTGCTAGATAATCATAGCAGATATATTCTTTAAGAGATTAAACTACATTGTTGTTTTAGCAAAGACACATGCTCCTGCCAGTCTCAAAATTTTTAAAAGTGAAGGAGTGTTGTCTAAAATGTACAGAGAACTCTTAAAACTCAATAAAAAACAGTAAGAAAAAAAACAGCAAAAAGATAAGTGGGTTTTGTTTGATGGTCTTGTGCCTCTCTTACATTTGGCTGTTCCTGAGTTTTATGCTTTACAATAAACTAGGAAGGGTTAAAAAAAAAAGTTGGTAGCACAAGAAAGTGACTATAATCAACAATAACTTAGGGTATACTTTAAAATAACTAAAAGAGTGGAATCAAATATTCCTAATACAAATAAGTGATAAATGCCTGAGGTGATTAATTCACATTGTATACCTGTATCAAAACATCACATGTACACTATAAAGATATACAACTATTGTGTACCCATGATAATTAAAAATAAAAATAAAAGTTAAAAAAAAAGTTAGTGCTTGCCAAGACTTGTGAGGGAGGGAGTGAGGGAGGAATAAATAGGCAGAGCTCACAGGATTTAGGGGGTCATGAAACTGTTTTGTATAGTACTGTAATGCTGGGAACATATTATTATACATTTGTCAAAGCTCTTAGAATGCACAACACCAAGAGTGATCCCTAATGTAAACTATGAACTTTGGATGATAATGATGTGTCCTCGTAGGTTCATAGATTGTATTAATAACAAATTTACCACTCGGGAAGAGATGTTGATAGCAGGGGGAGGCTATGCATCTGTCGGGGTAGAGGGTATGGGAATTCTCTGTACTTACTGCTCCATTTTGGTGTGAACGTAACAATAAAGTCTATTTCAAAAAAAGTCTTTAAGCGTTTCAGCTTTTCTGACTGCTGTGGCTTTTCACATGGCATTTATTACTGGTGTTTTTATTGTCATATTCACCATCTTTTCCTTTTATTTTTAGTTGACAAGTAATAATTGTACGTATTTATTGGGATATAGAATATTTTGATACATGTATACACCGTGTAATGATCAAATCAGGGTAGTTATCATTCATCACCTTGAATATTTATTATTTCCTTGTGTTGTAAATATTCAAAATCCTCTTTTGTAGCTTTTTGAAAATATACACTAAATTGTTAACCATATTCACCCTGCAGTGCTACAGAACAAAATACAAAGAAAAAAAATGAGAAGCAATTACCTATGACTTTCCATATTAATGTAGATGTTTTTCATTTTTGCTTATTACTTTCCTGTTGCTATTTGCAAATAGCTTATTTTACACAGTTTATGCCAAGTATAAATCACAATCTATGGTTTCTTTTTTGCTACTTGAAATTGTATTACAAATAGTTGTCTCCTCTTAGTGTTCATAATAATCATTTTTCATAGGTATGTAATATCCCAATGTGTTAATGTACCATAATTTAGCAAACCTTTTCCTATTGTCGAACATTTATTCTGTTATAGATAATGCTGCACTGAATATTTTCTGGGAACGTATTTTCTTTCTTTTGTTGAATTATTTCCTTAGGAGAAATTTCCAAAAATGGGATTACTACAGCAAGGGAATGAAAATCTTTGCTTTTTTTCCTACATATTACCATAGTCCTTTCAGAAATATTCTATTAATCCAAATGGAATAAGCAGAGAAAAATGCATTGATATAACTATATGTTTTGGGCATTGAATACTATCATCTATAATAATCATTTATTGGTCATCATGGACATGTTTTAAACTGATACAATTATTTTATGAAAAATTTGGCTTTGATAACAATGTTTATATAGGAATGTCAGTATTACCATATTTCCTGGTGGTACTTCTGTATTTATCTATATGTGAACATCAGTCTTACAAACAAGAAGAAATAAATATTTGAGACCAGCTGATTAATGACTGGCAATTTAGTACCTTCCATCCAATAGTATATAGTTTTGAAAATTGGAAAATAACTTGATTTCTGAAGTAATTTAAACACTTATCTTGGTAATTCTTTTAAAATAATCAATCTGTTTAGCAGATCTTTTCATGAATATTGCAAACTTTAGGACAAGCTCCAATTAATAAGTAAATTACCAGTTCAGAAGTGTGAGTTTAACATTACTAACTGTGACGGAGGAGGGCAGTAGTAGACCTTCCAATTTTCTTAATTACAGATTTTACTTTTTCACTGTTCCAATGTAGACATGGCTTTGAGAATACAGATACAGAGAATACAGGCTCAGCAATGCCAGGATAGATTTAGTATTTAAAGTTCAGTCAAATGCCAAAAGGCACAGAGGTTTCCTTCTGCACTAAAATAGCAAATCCCATTACTTTGAAAATCAGAACAAAATAGAGTACCTCACCATCTTACCCACATAATTCTTGGATGCTTTCATCAATATGGCAGTGGATAACATTCCCTCTTGCAGTGGTTTTGCAGATTAGATAAATCTACAGTCAACTTTTGATAATATTGAATTGATAAAACTCAGTTGGTCAATGTTAATGTATTTCTACCGATTTGGTCAATTTTTAGATGCATTCTCCAAATAAACACTCATAAAAATTGGTCTGGTCTGCACCTTTCTAACAAGTGTATGGATTTCATAATAAATTAAACAGAGATTTCTTTTCACTCTCCAAGATTAAATTCTTGGTTGCCTTAAGGGAACAGCAATTTATAAGTTGTTTTATAAATTTTGTCTGGACTAAGCAATATTAAATTAAATTAAATTTCTGTCTACATCTTGCTCTGAGATTGGTAGGTGAAACTAACCTTGTGGCATCCATATATGGAAAAATTCAACTATTTGATTTTTCTTAGGTTTACCGGTGTCCACAATGAATATTTTTGTAGGGAAGAGTAAATATCTTAAGTTGGTGAGTATATTTTCCCAGAGAAATCAGTTATTTGCATGGATAATTAACACTCATGGATACAAAAGCCTTATTAAGAAAAATTATCACGTTGGTGATTGTCTGCTTTATCTCAAGTGATAAATATATTTTATTAACATATATTTAACAGCAAGTCTAGAATTAAAGGTAAAATATTCACTTAAAATTAAAATGAGTTTTTATTTCAATTTCATGCACAAAATCACATAAACACACACAATAACATAGCATTAAAACTTGGAAATAGTGCTTTGGAGATAAATATATTATGCCAAAAAAATAAGTGATACCTTTTAACAGGAAATTTCCTTTACTCTTTTAAATCTTTGATTACACAATTGGACAATAACATGTTAATTTGATATAAATACTAGAGTAAAACTGTTTAAAATGTTCATTAAGTGTCTAGTCATTAACTTGCAGATAAAAAATCCAGTTGTTCTTATACTTTTTCTTCACAAGTCACTGTAAGAGGGCCTCTATAATGTCTTTTTTGATGGAAACACTGAGTAGAATGTTTTGGTCAAACCCATTCTCTCTTTCACACACACTCTCTCTCATTGATAAACATGCACACTTTTAAAATATTAAATAAGCCATTTTCACTGGAGTTAAGTGATATCTCACTGTGGTTTTGATTTGCATTTCCCTCATGATTAGAGATGTTGAGCATTTTTTCATATGTTTTTTGGTGATTAGTCTATCTTTTTTTGAAAAGTTTCTGTTCATGTCCTTTGCCCACTTTTTAATGGGGTTGTTTGCTTTTTTCTTGCTGATTTTCCTGAGTTCTATAGAGATCCTAGTTATTAGCCCTTTATTGGATGTATAGCATGCAAATATTTTCCTCCATTCTGGATGGAGCTAGAGCCTATTCTTCTAAGTGAAGTATCACAAGCGTGGAAAAACGAGCACCACATGTACTCAACATTAAATTGGTACTAATTGAGCAACACTTATGTGCACATGTGGAAGTAATTGTCATGGGGGGTCAGGCAGGTGGGAGGGGGGAGGAGGGGATGGTTAAATTCATACCTAATGGACGCAGTATGCACTGGGGGATGGGCACACTTGTAGCTCTGACTCGGGCGGTGCAAAGGCAATATATGTAACCAAAGTGTTTATATCTCTGTAATATTCTGAAATAAAAAAATAAATTTAAATAATGCTGGGTGCTGTGGCTCATGCCTGTAGCACTTTGGGAGACTGAGGTGGGAGGTGGGAGGTGCCTAAATCCCATTTTCTGACTGATGTAGCTTCCTTTCTCTTATTTTTTTAAATATGGAATATATAAATACCAAGTATTTTTGACAATTATATACCTGTAGTAAACCTTGTTACAGCTATGAATTTATGCTGTCATAATAATACATCCACTCAGTAGATGAAATACATTTTAGTTAATACATGATGTTGGGATAATTGGCAACCTATCTAAGCAAAAATGAAAAATCATGACCTATATTCAAAGATAAATGCAGTCAATGGAGACCATACTTGATGTGACACAGATGCTAGAAATAGCAGACAAAGATTTTAAAGCTGCTATTGTAAATATGTTCAAGGATGTAAAGGAATATGTACTTGTAATGAGTGAAATTGCAGGGAAACTCAACAGGGAAATAGAAACTATAAAACATAACCAAATATAAATTTTATACCTGAAAAAAAAGTAAAATTGGAGGTCTTACTGAACATGACCAGTCAGTGAACTTGAACATAGATCATCAGAAATTATACAATCTGAAAAAGAGAGTGAAAAAAGGTTGATAAAAAAGAATGACTTCTCAGTGATCTGTATAATAATATCGAATATCTAATATTGGTGTGATTGAAGCCCTAGAAGGAGAGAAGAAATAGGATGGAAAAAATACTTAGAAAAATAATTGCCAAAATTTTCCTACTTGGTGAAAAGTGTCAATTTATAGATTTAATATAATAATTAAACCACAAGCAATATAAAAACAAAGAAAATTATACTTAGGCACATCAAAGGGAAATTGCTGAAAAACAAAGATCAATAGAAAATCTAGAGAGCAGACCTTACATACAGGGCAATAACAATACATATAACTTCTGATTTCTCGTTAGAAACATTAGAGGCCAGAAAATGGAATTTTATATCCTTATGAAATAGCTTCAAGAATGAAAATAAAATAAAGACATTTTCAGATAAATTAAAATGAATGTAATTTTTCACCAGCACGCCTACATTAGAAGAAATGCTGAAGAATGTTTTTTAGGCTGTAGGGAAATGACACCAGATAGAAATTTTCTCTTCAGGAAAGGTTGGTACCAGAAATGGTAAATCTATGGGTTAATGTATAAGACTATTTTTTTCTATTTATTTATTTAAAATACATCTGATTATTTAAAACAAATATTATAACATATTGGCGGTTAATAAGATATATAATATAACACATATGGCAACCATAGCATGAAGTAGGGGGATTTCAAGTTTCTTACACTTAACATGAAGTATGTTAACTCTAATTACTTTAGGAAAAATTGAGAAAAAAAAA
>CM052443.1:105734885-105762318 GCA_028533085.1 Varecia variegata | reverse complement strand
AAGAAAGCTCGATGCTGTATCCTTTGGATGAACAGTACAGCTAGGACAAAGGCATGCCTGCAGTTTTCAAGTAAGAATTCCAAATTACTGTTAAGGGTGACAGATATTAAAAAACCAATTAGTATGATGGCAGTGATAATGAAAACTCTTAATGAAATACATGTAATAGAAATCTACGTGTCTTTTCTCAAAAATATAGTTACACTGGATATCATTAAATATTTTAAATCAATTTAGTTCATTTATAACTTCATTCATTTTCAGTACAGTCTCTTTTCAAAAACATAAAGACTTTTGAGAAGTGATTTACACTATTATTAAAAATACAAGTATCAGCTTAAGTTTTATGTGGCCAGCTTTCAGACTCTTTTTGTTACAAGGATGTTTAATCCATGCTTCTTAATTCCTTCCTAAGAAACTTTTAAAATGATTTCAGTTAATTGTTTAATAAGGGTTTTAAATGCCTCTCAAGCATACTGTCTTTTTTGTAGTTTCATTCATTGATGTGTAACTCACTACTAAAAATATTTCTAATTCCAAAGCTACTATATATTCATGAGGTTACATTTTTGTCTAGAAGGATTGGTGAAAAAAAGAATCAGTGAATTAGAGGTTAGGTTAGGAAGAGACCTGTAAAGTTCATCAACAATACTATTCTGCTTTTAATCACATTTCACAGGATCCTAAATAAAATCCACATTAATTTTAACCACCTGAAAAGAGGACTCCATTTCTTTTCTTATTTCCTATATTGCCTTTTATTATATTAATACTCCTCCTAGGTGCTACTTACTGTGGTTATCAAAAATGGACAGAACCCTGCAAGGTTATCAAATCATTGTAAGCAGGAATATGTTTTATTTGCTATTGTATTCCTTGAGCCTAGCACAGGGTCTGATAATCAGATAAACATTGCATGTGTTGTTGGAGGGTAGTGAAGCTGATTCATAATAGGATCTGGTTTTAGAATCCCCCTTGGAAGAGAAACTGTCTTTGTTAAGTAAAATATCTCAGTGGGCAACTGTGACAGTGGGTTGGTACTTCTAAGGATAGAGCCAGGAGGAAGCCAAAGAGCCCAGAACACAGTAGTCTCTGTTAAAAGTGAACAAAAATTTTGGGGTTGGAGGATGCTTAAACTAGGGAGGAGAAATAATGAAACCAAGGAAGAGATGACCTCCAAAGGTAAAGTAGGAGACAGGACCTAACTGGAAGAGATGAGTAGTGGAATTTCCATGGGAGTAGTGGGAATGGTCCAGGCACTATGAAGAATTAGTTATATTAATATAAATCATCCGTGTGTTGATATTTGAAGTGAAGTCATTTAACATTCCCCTACCTCAATTGTTTAATAGAGTAGCTACATGTAGACTTGAAACAGTGCATTTTGGGGAGTAAATGTGTAAGAGCATCATCCAACAGGATATAGTGCTGCAAATGGGCAGCACACATGGTAGGAAAAAGGAAGAAAAGAGATGAAGAATTCATTGGAAGAAAAAATCAGAACAGGATGTACTAATAAGACAAACAAGTTCCTCCCCTACTCTAAAATCCTTGGCAGGAGATGCTGATTTTCTCTTTTCATGTAGGATGGAACCAATTTTATTTGTTAACAAGGACAAGTTGATTCCAAAAAACTGGAGGATTTGAGGATATTGCATGTATTGAAATAGGAGTTAGAAATGTTTAGAATTAATTGAACTGAGAATATTGTCTCTGCTTTGAAAGAGCTTGAAGGCTAATGATTGAGACATGCCCACAGGCAGCTTAATAAATTCTGCGATGGAAGTATGATCAACATGCCCTGTGAACACAGACAGAAAGAGTGTTGTTATACTTTACCTACTGGGAAGGAACATCAGGAAGACTACATAGAGGAAGGACTCCATGAGTGAGGATTTCTCTGAAGAAAAATGGGGAAAGGCATTCTGGGGAGAAGAAACAAAGAGTGCAAAATCATGGAAATATAAAAGAGCAAAGTGCATTGGGGAACTGAAAAGCAGAGAAAAGACTGAATGACACCAAGTGAAAAGATGAAGACATTGGAGAAATGACTAATTACAATTGTCTACACTCAGCTAGGAAGTTGAAATTCTTACTTCCATTTCTTGACTTTTTTTCTGAAAAGCCATTGGATGTATGTTTTGCAATAAATTTTATAATCCGACCCAATTTGCACGGTTCTTTTCAGGGCTTTGCCTGTTTTATATCAATGTTTCATTCACAAAAGACACAATGACAGATTATTTTCACTTGTCCATCCATTCCTAGAGCTACAGGCAGATCTATATTCCACTTTCTGCTCTAGCAAATAAAATAAAGATGCAGTGAAACAGCATATGCGAAGAATGTTACAGGAAATCTATAATGCTGATAAAACCTCTAGGTTTAGCAGAAATCAGCCAATTGAGTGTTTTTATTTTATTATTTTTCCTGGCAAAACAAATTATTTATTGTGAAACTAGGATAAACCTCAAATGAAGTGAATAAAACAATGCAGAAAGTTTCATTGAATTTTGTCTAGCTAGGCAGGTTTAAAATATACTTTTTTGTTGTTTTTCTAGGAGGTGATTCTGAGACTCACTGAAGGAGTGTTACACATTCTTAACACTTGTTTGCAACTAGTAAATCACAGATTTTATCTGCAGGTTCAAAATCAAATTCATTCTTCATGACTCATCTCCACTACCACCTCTTCTGTACAGCCGTGCTTGGTTCTATTCTATTCCATGTAGTTCTGTATGGTTGACCAGGTAACCCAGATTTATTGACTGGACAGAGATTCTAGGAATTTTTATTAGGAGCTTAAAAGCCTTTTGGGAGGCAACTCATTCTAAGGTCAGAGAGCATGAAGGCACAGAAATTTGGTGTGGTCACTGGGCTAGTTTTGAATGGCAGAAAACAAAGTACATGATTCTGAATATATCACAGCTTGCATGGATTCATAATTGAAACCTAAGGTGAGGAAAATTAAAATACCTGAGTAAGAACATTTAAGAAAGAGAGTTAGCTGGAAAATGAGAGTCCAGTGTTTAACGGTATTAATATTGAGGCTTTAATAATGAAAAAAAAAATCGGGAAAAAAAGCTCATAGTTTAGAGTTTAGTGTGTAGAGCTGATACTAATAGACAGTAATGCCTCCTCCTGCCATTAGCAGAAACAGGGAACCCTTTGCATGCTTTTCCTCCTTCTTCCCTCCCTCCCTTCCTTCCTTCCTTTTCTTTCCTCTCTCTTTTTCTTTCTCTCTCTCTTTCTCCTTTCTTCCCTTCCTTCCTTCTTTCTTCCTGTTTTAGTCCATTTAGTGTTGGTATAAAGGAGTATCTGAGGCTAAGTAATTTATAAAGAAAAGAGGTTTATTTGACTCATGGTTTTGCAGACTATACAAGAAGCACATGTACTGAGATCACATGGCAAGAGAGAAAGGGGTGGCGCCAGGCTCTGTTTAACAGCTAGCTCTCTGAGGAATTTTCCCAGGAACTAATAGAGTGAATACTCACTAAGCTTCCTGCCCCCCACCAGGGAAGGTGTTAATATATTAATGAAGGATTCATCCTCATGAGCCAGACACCTCCCGTTAGATCCCACCTCTAACACTGGGAATTAAATTTCCACATGAGGGTTGGGGGACAAACATGCAACTATAGCACCTCCCTTCCCCTCCTTTACCTCTTTTCCACCCTCCCCTCCTTGCCTCTTCCTCCTTTTTCTCCCTCTGTCTCTGTTTCTCTCTCTCTCTCTTCTCTGATGAACCTGACAGACACCTATTTGAATTAGCTTAAGGAAATTGGGGGAATTTATGGGAAAGATGCCCAAGGTATCTCAGTGAATGGTTAAGTAACTGCAGGGAAGGCAGAAGTGAAACGACATTGGGTACAGCTCTTACCAAGGAAATCAATGAGGCCAGTATCTCTCTAGGACTCTTCTGTCTTCCTCTTTCCCTCTTCCTATTATACTTCATTCTCTCATGATGCAAACTGGGAGTCTTCTACATGACAGACAGTGTGGCTGTTGAAATCTCCAGGGCTTCATCACCTGTTTCTCAGGAAAAACTGACCCTTGCTTAATCTAGTGTCAAATTACAGAATCCAAATACAGGGTTAGTTTGACTTAGGTAACCACCACCAAGAAAATCATGTAGCCACAGAATAGGGAGTTGGGGATACTTTTAAGAATGTACAACCTTTCAGAACTCATGTTTAGTGCTAGAATAGAAGCATTTCTTTTCATAAGAGAGGCAGTGTTTCCAAAAGAAAAGAAAAGATTGACAGGCAAACATGAGAACTGACTTTTACTAAAGCAAGCACATAGCAGGCTGTGCCACCGTTAGCATGGATGCAGATTACTCTTAACCTCTGTCATTGGCTGCCTTAACACGAACACCTAGGGCTTTTGTTGGCACTGGCATTAGTGGGTACCAGCAGACATCAATATAGGACTAAAGCTTTTTAAATAGTTATTGACAGGGCGTAGCACCATAGTGAGCTAGAGCAGAGGAAGAGGAAAACAGTATGTGCTATTGTAGTAAACAAGGTTACTGGGGACTCTCTGAACCACAGGGGAAGTATTTGAACGTGGATTAAATTCCTGCAGAGCAGGTGATGATGAAGCCAAATAGATTGGTAAAATGCCCTTATTTATACTTTAGGTCGGTATGGCCTGGGAAATGCTGACTATGTATATTTCTAAGCTATGTGACTGTCTACTGTTTCAAATGTGAATCTGTGCATGGATGCTCAATAAAAGGAATATAGTACTGAATTATGTTATGGATTGTATCCACCTCAAAATTGTGTATTTCTTAATATTCATCTTCTGTACATGTCTTTTCATAGTTTAGTTATTTAGTTGTAAAGTCATGGATTGAGTCCATTCAAAATATGTATACATAGTAAGACAGGGACAGTGATTGGAAGAATTGGTCAGGTGATTGTGGGTATCTATGGTGGTATAAAATTCTCAGGCATGGATCTAGCACCTGTGGTGCTGGAGGGAGAAAGCAACACAACAGGAAATATAAGTAGAATCAGTACTTAAGATTTAAGAAGTTTATGTCCATGAGTCCGTGCTTACCATGACCCACTTTGAAAGATGGGCCACTGAATTGGGCAGCACCTGGCAAGGCAGAGCATATAGTCCTGGAGAGGGAACTAGAGTGCTAAGCAATACTTAGCTGGGGTTTAGGAGGAAGGACTAGGGCAGAACTTTAGTCTTATGAATTGAAACAACAAAAGGTAAAGGAGAAAGCTATGACCAAGAGAGCAATTAGATTCTCAAGGATTATCTGCTGAGACATTAAACATGAATTTCATTGTTAGTGAAGAGATCTCAAAGAGCAATGTGGTGAGCCAGAAACCGTGGCTGGCACAATGGAGTCTTCCTCTCAGAGGGTTTGTTTAAGCTGTACTAGGCCAAACCAGGAAGGGGATGGTGAGAGCTTGAGAATACTGATCTACTTGCATATATGTCAGGATTAGCACAGAAACTGCAACAGGAAAAAGCTTACAGTCAACTGGGGGAACTGATAGGTTGAGCTGTACAGACCTAACCCAGCTGCAGAGAAAAACAAGACAAGATTGACAGATAACCTTTTGAATAGAAAGGAAGATCTTGTTTAATGCTGCACTCCCCTTCTTAAATTTTTAAGTTCTTAATTGGAATGAATTAAAACATTGCTCAACAACCATTTGGTGTGATTACATTTCAGAGGTCATATATTATCTAATTCTACAGAGATATATGCATGCCATTTGAAGAGATGAGTTTTGATCTATGACTCTTTTGAAAAGTGTGGTTTTAGGAGATCAGTTTACTTTCCCCTTAGAGTAACTGGTTGCTGGTTTGAACACTGCAGTGTTGTCTTGGAAGCATGCTACCAGAAGCACTCTGAAATATGTGGCGCCCTTTGTGGGCAGCTCCCATTGGTATGGTGCAAGAATTGTATTCAATCACTTTGTCAGAACAATGACAGCTGTGAAAAGGAGCCCATAAAGCTATTCATCAAGCTCTGAAACAGCTAGCACTTTACTTGTCTGGAGTTATTTACTAGTGGTTGATGATGACACAGTTGAGTGAGGCAAAAGCTTATGAGGCTTCTTGACTCTTTGTTTTGGAGAGAAGGTCATTTTGAAAGAGAAAATTATAAAGTCTTCAGCTTTATAATCTAGCTTTTCCTTAATATGGTAAAACACCACCAAAAATAGGGAAAAGTATTTTTCAGAAGGAATGTAGGCTGTGATGTTATAAAAATCTGATTTTGTACCAGTAATGATTCAATCAGAAAGAACCACTAGAATATATAAATCAAAATAATACTGTGAGAATAACTAATAGAAACACATTTTGAACTCTGCTCCTAATTAAGATGTAAATCTTTGAGGAAAGGACTTAATGTCACCATCCTCAGTCATCATCTGTAAATACTGAGATTTAGCAAGGTATTTTTTGTTTCTATGTAATGTTTCTTTTTAAATGTTTCTTTTCTGTTAAATATGTGATTCTTCATTGACTTTATCTTTCCACCAGGTTTGTGACCCCTTTGGGTTAGGAACCTTGACCAATTCTTCTCCTAAATCTCCTTCAGATATAGAAGATTCAGCACAGACTAGCTATCTACTAAAAAAAAAAAAAAAAAAAAAAAAGTTCTTAAGTAGAGATTTCTAGAAGAATAATTGATGAATAACTCTCAGATAGTTTATCATGCTGGTGTTTTGTAGAGTATTAGTAAATAGTATTTGATTAAATATAATGATCCTTAAATATATTCTAATCATAGGTACCTTGGAGAAGCTTGCATCTATTGGCAGTCTTGAAACCCACAGAAACACTACACCTGGAAACTTGAGTTTCAGTCCAATTCAGTTTAAATTTCCCTTTTTAAATATAGGAAATGTATGACCCAAGCTTCTAAGAGTTTTAATTAAAAAAAATCTATCCTGACTTCTAAATTTGGTTTCAGCTAGTAAGAATAAAATATTGTGTACTTCTTTTAGCTGATAGCCATCTGCTACAGAAACATTCAAATGTCAGCTCATCAGAATTTAAAAGGACTTCCTGAACAGAAGTTCACTGAAATTTAAGAAACTTTAATGGAGCTTCTGTTGCAAAATGATGCTGTCTTGGCTTTAGGCTAATCCCCCAAACACACCTACAAATCCATCTCCCAAAATGTCTGCTAGAGAGAAAAAGCTGGTTCTGTTTTACAATTTTTATGGCAAAGGTTAAAATAAGTAATTTCCACAACAGCTGTCGACATACAGTCTGTCTTTGGAGGCTGCTTTCCCTAGAGAATTTTATTTCTTCAAATGTCATAATTAGAATTTCATCTCCAGTGACTACTCAAGGAAATCTGGCAGCAAGATACAGCATGGGTCAGATTTTAATTATGAATGCATCTTTCCCATCTGAAGGGCCAGGAGCTTGTTGCTAGTCATGTCACAGGAACTCCTGTGCACTGTGAATAATTAAGTACACTTTTCAGTGGACAGTAGTTGTTTCCTTAAAATTCATCAAGATTTGTCAGAGCATTAACAGACTTCTTGTCACACTGAAAACTGATGGGGTGCAAAGAAGGAGATTTCCAGGCAATTAAAGCAGTGAATTGTGTTCGTGTACTTGCATTATCTATGACAGTTGTGTATCAACAGGAGGATGCTTTCATGTATTCATTTATTAATTTTATTTCTTAACATTTATGGAATATTTACTTCCCTGAACTTATAGTTGGGGAAACAAGGTAGAACAACACTGTCTTTTCCATCAGAGACAAACTTGAATCTGGTCATAAATTATCATTAAATGAGTGATATAGCCTGGGTGCAGTGGCTCATGCCTGTAATCCTAGCACTTTGGGAGGCAGAGTGGGATGATTGGTAGAGCCCAGGAGTTTGAGACTGGGCAATATAGTGAGACCCCATCTCTACAAAAAATAATAAACAAAAATTAGCAAGGTGTGGTAGTGTGTACCTGTAATCGCAGCTACTCAGGATGTTGAGGGAGGAGGATCACTTGAGCCCTGGAGTTGGAGGTTGCAGTGAGCTATGATCAAGCCACTGTACCCTAGCCTGGGAGACAGATTGAGATCCTATCTCAAAAGAAAAGGGTGATATAATGGAGTCATATTAATGGTGCTTTGGGGACACTAAGAAAGAAGTAATTAATTCTGCTTGAAGAGATCAGGAAAGACATGACAGGAGAGGTGCTGTCTCAGCTGAGCTATACAGGATAATAAGCAGGGAGGAATTTGGTAGACTGACAAGGAAGGGGAGGGAATTCCTGACAAAGGGAACTACATCTATAAAAACAAGGAGGTTTGGAGGCACTTGTAGTTACTGCAGTGAGGATAAAATGCAGAACACCTTTGAGTAAGTTGTAGAAGATGAGCATACAGTACAGGATCAGGGTTTGTTTTAATGCTGGCAGAAATGTAGTTGTTCTGAGCAAGAAATTTGTATTCACAGAAGGGTTACAGATACAAGACATTGATCCCCCCAGCCCTCAGAATAGCCAGACAAAATGTTTGAGTAGCTTTGTCCTCTTATTCCAAAATATCTGTCATTTTCCATTTTTTTCATGAAGTGAAAAAGATTGGTGTGTCTGTACAATAAACTACTACTTAGTAATATGAAGAAATGAACTACTGAGGCATTCAAGAAAATAGCTGAATCTCAAAAGCATTTTGCTAAGTGAAAGAAGCCAGAGATAGAAGACTGACAGAATGTGTGATTACATTTACATGAAATTGCAGAAAATGCAAAACTATAGTGATAGAAAGCAGACTGGTAGTCACCAGAATCCAGAGTTTGAGCTGAGAATATTGACTAAAATGGGGTATAAACAAACTTTTGGGGGTGATGGAAATGTTCTATATCATGATGGTGGTGACTATAAAACTGAACAATTCTCAAAACTCAATAAATCATACTCAAAATTGGTAAATTGTACTGTTTATAAATTATAGCCACATCAGAGACTTTGGGTGGGAATGAGTTGACTTCAGAGGTGCTAAGAAAACAATAGCCTTTCCAATAAAAACATCCAGGATGAGGCCACTGAACTGGCTTCCTCAAGCATCTGGAGATGGAAAACCACAGTAGCTGACACTCAACAGAATAAGAAATTTGGGGCAAAGAGAAGTGATTTTTTCCACTAAAATCTAATTTCTGGACTTTAAGAATGTTTGAGTTTAAATAATATGTACAATAATAAAAACAATAATTTTAATAAAGCACTTCTTATCTGCTTGCCATGTTTTTAGGAGCTACACATATATTAATTCATTTAGTTCTCACAACAGCCCTGTAAACCTATTCATTATTCTCATTTGTCAGATTAGGAAACTGAAGCACAGAGAGGTTAATTAACTCATCCAGTATCGCAAACCTAGTACACATAAAAACTGGGATTTGAAATCAGGTAGTGTGGTTTAGAGTCTGTGCACTTAACCACAAAGGCATTATATTTGAATTTAAATTTTCCCAGAAATTTAATAATGGGAGGAGTTTATATGCAATCCTGGGGCATCTTGATGTTGTTGTACTTTATTACTGGAGCATATTAATATTGTCATTTTATATCATTGCAGAGCCTCTGGTGACCTGTGTAAAACAATGTGGCTGTATGTAATTAGAAAAGGGAATGAATTTTCAGCTTCAAATACAGTGTGACACTGGAGTTAATTAATTAAGTACATTGTTCTTATCCATTTCAGTGCCTTCTGATGGACAAAATCAATTCTGACCATCAGAGGTGTAAAGAGTATCCACAAAAGAACAGTAGTTGATATTGTGGAGCTGCTACATGAAGATGGAAATGAGATTTCCCTTATCCCTGCTAAGGAGGTAGTACAGTTGTGTATGATCAAAGGTTTAATGAATAAGCTCAGTGGATTAGATGGATAAAATTCAATGGAGAGTATTAAAAGGATCTACTAAAATGTACTACACATGTTTTCATATAGAGAGATCCCCATTAAAGAAGCCCTTCTGGAATAAGCTATTAGATTATTGTGTGATGTTATAGGTCTACATTTCTGAACTGAGTGATGGTATAATAATCTACTAGAACATTTGTCAGCACAAGGAATCCATCCTCTGTTTTTTATTCTTTATTTTGCCCCAGTACAAGGAAGAAATCTTAAATCATTATATGTATACTAAAAACCAAACTATTCCTCAGTTAAGCTTCCCTAAAGTCAAATCTGGGAGAGTGAACAGAGAGTATTAGCAAGTCAATCTGGTCATATGCTTTAGTCAGAACCTTTAATCTAGCCTTTATCAGTAAAAACAAAACAAAAACAAACAAAAAAACCCTCCTATTTTTTAAAATTTTTATTTGGACATCATATGTGTCACTCTTAGAAGGCAAACGGGGGTGTCATTAATGGACTAAACGATAATGATGCTGATGTCATTCTTTTTTTGATTATCAGAAAGGTGAAGGCAGAGGAAAATGTTGGTAATAAGATCAATATGAAAGTTAGGGAAATATAGGGAAAAGAGCAAAATTAAAGTCTTTCAGTCTGTCGTACAGCCTATACTTTATCCACATACATAACTCTCTTTTGCTCTTCCTCCTAACATGGTCAACATACACATGTCACCCTCCATGCCACCCCCACCCCGCCAACAACAAAAAATAACAAGAACTTCTATCTTCCAATGATACTGCCACAGCTTTTAAGTTTCACTTATGGAAGCCCAGTGCCCAAAGACCACCAAAAATACACTTGTAGTCAAGCAAACTTAGTTTTCTTAACTTGTTGCAGCAAGGAAAACTGCATCCTATGGTGAAAATAATCTCAGTGAGATGGAATGAGGATGGTTTTGTTATATGATTTGAATATGCACTGGATGATTTGCATATCTGCTCTTCATTGCATTGTCAGAAATGGGGGCTATTTGGTGGTTGAGTATATTAATAATGTTAATTTAAGAAGTGGGAGAAATAACGTAGGGCTGTCATTGGCAAGGGAGCATTACTCACTCATACTGGCTCTGGCAAGGGAATGTGGTGGCATAGTGTTCTTGTTTTTGTCTTGTTCAATCTTACCTGATGTTGATATTCTGTGAAATTGCTTATGTTCAGCAAAAAACACAACTTACCTGTTGGCTGCCAAGTCAGCTATCAGTTGTCAGCTGTCAGGTATTGTTGTTTTTGTTTCTCCTTTTTTTTCTAGGTTCCTTACATCCATTAATTTCTCTCTCTGTTCAGCTTGAAGGTTTGTTTTCAGGAGAGAAAAAAAGCAACTTGTGTTACTTATCATCTTATCAGACATGACTGAATTTTAGAGCAGAAACCCTGAGAGAAAGAAAAAGAAAATAATATTACTTTTTAAGAAACCACTTATGTGTCAACATGAAAGTGTATTGGCTATGTGTGGGCATGGAACTACAATTTATTGTAGGTACAAACACATTCGTATGAATGTTTATAGCTGCATTATGGTTATCGTCACTAATGAGACTGAGTTATTTGAGGTAAGCAAACATATTAACAAAGTTTCAGAGATAGTTTGGCTTGCATTAACTTGGCTGTAATTATGCTTTTAAAGACATAATTATTCAAGAAAAAGATTATACAAAATATATCAGTAGATTGAAGTATTTTAGTTTACTTTTTAATAAATGGAATATTAATAGTTGAGGAAAGTATGATATTTCAAGCATAATATAGCTAAGCCTTAAATGAAAACTTCATTAGGTTTATCTTTAATAGTATATTGGGAGCACCAGAGATTGCTTTCTACACGTAACATGAACTTGATGTAGAATTTTCAGTACTTTAATAATTCTCTTTTAAGAGAAATAAATTTCTTAAAGTACAAACTCCTCATTGGCTTTCTGGTTTTGGGCTTTTTATTTATTTATTTTAAAAAGTATATCATGTTATTCCATGTACTTAAATGGTTCCTACAGAAATAGCTATGGGTGTGGGGGTGACTTAATTCTTAAAAGTACAGTTTGGCCATTTTCAAACATTTTATGAATTAATTTGTCTATACATGAATGTCCTTCTACCCATGAATAGATGTTGAGGAAGGAGTCAATGGTGAAGAAACTGTTCCATTTTCACTACATTTGATTGGAATAAGTGTTTCCCTCCTCCATGTATTTTTTCACTCAGAAAGCTTGAACTGCCTTCTTTGAACAATGCTATCCTTATTTCTTCTGTCTAAAGAAATGAGTAAAAAATTGGTGAAAATACGGAGAAAAAGAAGGTGATGAGAAGAGAAAACTAATATCAAAGTCTTTTTCCTGCTTCTATTCAGGCACATTTGTGGTTGGAAATAACTGAAATATGTAGACTGAAGCCTCTGGGTCTTTCTGGTTGAAATGACCAAAATTGATACATCATTATTAACTAAACTCCAGACTTTATTTGAATTTCACCAGATACTCCATTAATGTCTACTTTATGTTTTAGGATTCAACAAAGGTACTATGTTGTGTGTTTTTTTTCAGTTTTCTCTAGTCTATGACAATTTCTTAGTCTTTCCTTGTTTTCATGACCTTCACAATCTTGAGGGTGTAAAATGTCCTTCTCATCACATAATGACGGGGAGTACACGATATCTACACGACTTTACTGATGGTATTACTTGATCATATGGTAACATAGTGTTTGCCAGTTTTCTCCGCTGTAAAATTGCTATTTTCTTCTTTCTCTCCTCCATTCCTTGGAACAGAGTCATTAAGTCTATCTAGCCCATCCTTGGGTTTATGGTGGGATTAAAATTTACTCCTGGAGGAGGGGTATTTCTATATATTGTTTGGAATTCTTCTGTGGGGAAGATTAGTCTGTTCTCCTTCATTTATTTATTTATTCAATCATATGTTTAAGTATAGACTTGTGGATATTTATTTTATATTTTGGGTTGTAATTCAATATTATATTATTTATATTAGTGCTCACATTGTTCCAGTTCTGGCCATTAGGAGCTCTTTCAGGTTGGATCCTGTGTCCCTCATGTCCAAGAGAAGAAGGAGAAATATTTTCTCTCTCTCTCTCTCTCTCTCTCTCTTGCTCTCTCAGTTCCATCTGGGCCCACAACTGATTGGTGCTCACTCACATTGAGGATGGATCTTCCTCTCTCAGTCCACTGATTCACATGCCAGTCTCCTCTGGAAACACCCTCACAGACACACCCAAAAGTAATGCTTTACCAATTTTTCAGGTGTTCCTTTCTCCAGTCAAGTTGACACCCAAAATTAACCATCAAAGCAGGTAACACGTTCAGTAAGCCCAGTATGCCCACAGAATTCATGCCAAATGTGTTTACAGGGAGAATCAGATCACAACTTGTACTTGAAGCTCTCTATCCAGACAGAATGAGGATCAAAGTCTAGATTTTTCTTTAGTGCTATGTTTTGAATTGTAATGAAATATTCTTTGGCTTCCTCTGCAATATAAACTTTCCCAATTATGGTCATTTGTGTGCCTGATTTTGTAAATTTAGTAAATTATCAGTCATGCTGAAAGAAATAATCAAAGCAAAATGTTTATATTTATA
The DNA here is from genome assembly GCA_028533085.1 of Varecia variegata. Taxonomy (NCBI): domain Eukaryota; kingdom Metazoa; phylum Chordata; class Mammalia; order Primates; family Lemuridae; genus Varecia; species Varecia variegata. The sequence goes on along the minus strand of CM052443.1, from coordinate 105,748,814 downwards.
TAAATACTGGTGAGCTATGGCTTAAGGACTTTAGGAGCATAAAAGTTTGAACAGCTGTTGTTATTTGTGCAAGGATGATTTTCTTATGGTAACTCAAAATGCCCTTTCCCCATCAATTCTGTAATTATGACAGCAATGATATCTCCAATATCTGGATATATTATAGTGACTGGCTTTACACAGGATTTATTATTATAAACAACTACTACAATTGTATTGTGGAATGCTGCCTATGATATTTTCATTTTAAATGTTCTATTTCCCCTCTGCAGAAAGTCAATCTGTTTCTTGAAATTGGATAGAATAAATAATAAATGATAATGTTTGAGATTAATAGCCCAAAGGATAAGCTATTGTGTGAGTAGAGGGTCTGCAATCTAACTTTTGACCTCCAGCTTGAGTGATGAAGATGAGGTCATAGACTAGAGTTACACTTAGTCAGGATAACAAAGGGTTCCTGAGGTCGGCTAACAGATATATTAACACCTTGATATGCTCCTAGTTATAGTTCTGGCTGGCACTGTCCACCCAGGAAGAAAGAGATAGCAGTTTAGTGGGAAGAGTAGTAAGGTGAAATAAATCATGTTCTTTTTTGTCTTTTTGTTGACTATTCTTCCTTTACACATGTGAGTATAACTCTCTACTGAGTGCCATTTAAACACTTTACAACAGACTGAAGTTTGGCCAGGGTACCTTGCTGCCTTTAGTTATATATTTGTATCTATTCTAATATCATTAATATATTACATATAATTTTTAGTTTAATCATCAAAATGATCTTGCATTGTCTTTGCCCACACAATGCACTTTAATTGATATAAAATAGCACTTTATAGATTTATTATGGAAAAATCCAGAAGTAGGTGCAAAGATGAGGCAGTGGAAGTAAGGTGGAGACTGAGACACAGCATCATGTTCTTTGCTTGCCTGTTGTTACATTTCTGGTTAATATTGTCTTTTAAAAATCCCCATTCTAAGAAAAAAGAGGAATTTATGCTTGATAGAATGTGTTCTTGGATTACAAAGTATTTCTTCATGTAAGAATTTTTCAAAATTAAGTATTTTCTCCCATGAATCCATTATTTATTTATTTTTATGCATTTTTGCAGTTTCTTTTTTTCCCCCCATACCAATAGAGATGGGCAAGGAGTGCAGTTTCCTTTAATTGAGAAAAAAATTAGATGTGGTGAAATGCAAAGAACTTAATAAATTGTGACAAATGTGTATGCCCAGAAAATTGACATCTCAATTAAGATATAGAACATTCTTATCACTCTAGAAAGATCCTTTGTGCCCATTTTAGTCAACTCTCACCCCCATTAACCAGCCATGTTTCTGATTTCTATTGACATATATTAGTTTATCTTATTCTTGAATTTTATATAAAAATATCATACAATGTATACTCTTCTGTGCCTTCTTTGATTCAATGTAATATTTTTGAGATGCAGCCATGTTATAGGATGTATCTGTAATTCATTTCTATGTATTACTAATAATTTTTCCATTATGTGAATATAACAAGTGTGATTATCCATATCCTCTTGATGGGGTAAAATTTGTGGTTTTAATTTTTGGACTATTATAATGTTGCTATTAATCTTCTTATAGAAGTCATTTTTGTACATATGTAGTTTTATTTCTTATATATCTAGACCCTTATGGTATAATATCTAAAATGTCCAGAAAACGAATCACAACTTGAATGAGAGAAGACAATCAAGACACCAATGCCAAGATGCATCAGACCTTGTAATTATTTGATATGGATTTTGAAGCAGCCATCATAAAAATGGTTCAAAAAAACAATTAAAATTCTCTTGCAAAAAATGAAAAATAAGAAAATCTCAAGAAATAAATAGAATTTATGAAAAGGAACCAAATGGAAATTATAGGCCTGAAAACTACAGTAACAAAAATAAAACCTCACTTGATGGGATCAGTAGCAAAACAGAAGTGACAGATGATAAAATCAGTGGCAATGAGGACAGAGCAATAGAATAAGTCTAATCTGAACAAGGGAGAGAAAATAGACTTAAAAAAACCAAGAGTGTCAGAGTTCTTTGGTACAATAATGAAAGCAAACATTTGTATCATTGGAATCAAAGGAGAGGAGAAAGTGGTTCTAAAAAAGTATTTGAAGAAATAATGCCTGAAAACTGCCTAAATTTGAAAAAAAGGCACTTGGTAGACAGAATAATGTCTGCACCCTCATGGAGGATGTCCATGTCCTAATCCCTGGAAACTGTTCCTTACGTGTTATGTGGCAAAAAAGACTATGCAAATATGATTAGGAGCCTTAAGATGGAAAAATTATACTGGTTTATGCAGGTGGGATCAATCAAATCACATGAGTCCTCAAAATCAGAGACCCTTTTCTAGCTGAGTTCAGAGTGAGAGGGAGATGGGACTATGAAAGAATGGTCAGAGGAATGCAAAATTGTTGACTTTGAAGGTGGACAAGGGGGTCAAAAACTGTGGAATATGGACGGCCTCTGCAAGCTGGAAAAGGCAAGAAAATGGATTCTCCTTTAGAGCTTCCAGAAAGGAACACAGAACACTATGACATTAGCCCAGTGACACCCATATCAGACTTCTAATATAAAGAAGTGTATGATAATAAATTTGTGTCATTTTAAGCTACTAAGTTTGTGGTAATTTGTTATAGAATCAATAGAAAACTCACATAAGACATAAACCCTCGAATAACAGAAGATAATTATGCAACAAATAAAACAAATCCAAATAAATCTATGCCAGTACACATAGTAATTAAAATTCTAGTAATTAAAGACAAATAAAAATCCTTGAAAGCAGCCAAACAGAAAAAAAAAAACAACACATTACTTGGAGGAGGACAATTCACATGACAGCATGTTTGTCATCGGAATCCACTGAGGTCAAAAAGCAGTGGAACAACATTTCACATACTGGTGTTAGGAGGTAAGAACTGCTAAGCACAAACTTTATATCTGGTGAAAATATTCTTCAGGGATGAAATGGAAGTAGAAAATATTCTCAGATAAAGGAAAACTAAGAGAATTTGCCACTAGCAGACCTATGCTTGAAGAATAGCTACAGCAAGTTCTCTCAATAGAGAGGAAATGATAACAGAAGAAGGCTTGGAACTTTAGAAAAGTACATAAGAATGGGTAAAGATAGTGGTAATTGTAATAGATTTTCCTTCTTTTCATGAGTTACTTAAGCCATATGTGATAGTTGATGCAGGAATTAAAACACAATATGATGTGGTGCTCAATGCATGTAAGTATTTAAGACAATTATGTTTAAAAATGGTATGAAGTTCTTGATTTGACTCTCAGCTTGATTTTATTAGCATATATAAATGGTATTGATTTGTGTACATTGATTTTGTAACCTGAGCCTTTATTGAATTTATTCATCAATTCGGGGTGTCTTTTGGTAGAGTCTTTAGGGTTTTCTAGATACAAGATTATGTCATTGGCAAACAGGGATGGTGTGCCCTCCTCTTTCCTGATTTGGATGCCCTTTATTTCCTTCTTTTGCCTGATTGGTGTGGCTAGGACTTCCAGTACTATGTTGAATAGGAGAGGTGACAGTGGGCACTCTTGTCTTGTTTCAGTGCTTAGGGGGAATGCTTTCAGCTTTTCCCCATTCAGTATGATGTTGGGTGTGGGTTTATCATTTTAAAAAATGGGAGTGTTAAAGAGACATAAATGGAAGTAAAGTTTCTGCACTTCACTCAAAGTGGCAAAACATTGATATAAGTAGACTTTGTTATGTGTGCCTATTGTAATGCCTAGAGCAACCACTAAGAAAACTATACAAAGTGATATTTCAAAAAACACTATAAATAAATCAAGATAAAATCCTAAAAAGTATTCAATTAAGGTAAGAAAAACAGTGGAATGATACACAGAGGAAACAAATAAAACAATTAATAAAATGGAGACTTCAGTACTAAAATGTAAATAATTACCTTTAATATTAAATGGCTTAAAGCCAGTGGATGATAATCATAATCCAACAATCTTTTGTGTACAAGAAACTGACTTGAAATATAACAATATGAACAGTTTGAAAGTAAAAAAGATGGAAATGTATACTATGCAAAAATTAGTTTTAAGAAACAAAGTGTTTACATTAATATCAGATAAATTAAACTTCAGGGCAAAAAATTGCTGGAGAGAAAGAGTATCATTACCTAATTACAAAAGGATCAGTCCACCAGGATACATAAAGATGTTAAGTTCGTGAAGCAAAAACTGATGGAGCTGAAAGGAGAAATAGACAAATCTACAATTATAGTTGGTGACTTCACGCTCCAGCCACTCTATGGAATCAATAAAACTTTTAGACAAAATCAGTGAAGATAGTATTACCAATATGGTATTAATAGGATTACATATATATATGCACATACACACACATATATATTCTAGTGTTTTTTCATGAGTTGTATATGTATATATGTACACATGTGTGCATATATATATATATATATTCAAGCATCCATGGGACATTTACCAATATAAACCATATTCTGGACTGTAAAGCAAACCTTTATAAATTTAAAATAATTGAAATCACATGGATTATGTCCTCTGACCATAATGAAATCAAATTAGAAATCAATAAGATAAGGACAACAGGAAAATCTCCAAATACTTGGAAACCAAGCATCATACTTTAAAATAATCATGAGTCAAAGAGGAAGTCTCAAAGGAAGTTAAAAAATTAATATGTAGTAACATTTTGCCTACAGGACCTACAAGAAAAATACCTCAACCACACTGTATGAATATAGCCAGGCCTTAGGATCTAGGCTTTGTTTTTGGCAGCTTTATAAAATTACTTCACCCTTTGGAGCTTCTTGGACTTTCTCACAGACCATGAGGTGTTAGAATTTAATTAACCAGCATCTTTGCTGCATTTGGTCTTCTGAAATTGGCAAAGGACTTGGTTAGAGAACTCTAGTTTAGTTATCTGTTATTTTTCTTCAGCTTTCTCTTGAAGAGGGCTTGTTTCTCACTCCCTATGCAATATCCTCAAGAAGTCATACTGAGCCAGAATTTTCTTTGTTTGAAATAAAGTAATAAATAAAAATTGAAGACAGAGATGTGCTTATTCTAATGCACAAGGAAAAATCACTGTGTGAAATGGAAAATCTCTGCTCTAGTACTGGACCAGAAGCTGAATACAGCAGCCAACAATATAAGCCTGCCAATTTCATCTGGTGGTGGGTATGATACATGTGCTACTGTGGGAAGAATATTCTGGCTTTGGATGACGGTATCTGACACTGGGTGGTGATGAATGTTTGATAGGACTCAGTATCAAACTGGGATGCTATTTTCTCTGAGAGTAGAAATTAGATTTTAGATGTGGTGTTAGTAGAGATTCATGCCTGAAGTTCAACCTTCTAGGTTGAACTATGTTAGGGGAGTTTAGCTTGTTTTGAAATTTTATATTATAGAGTGATCAAAATTCTCCTAATAATGAAATTTATCAGAAGGTACAGAGTGTTTGACTTGAACTAAATTTCTATCTAATGTTTGACTTAACCAATTGTGTATGTGGTACCACATTTGTCATGTTATTAATATTTTTCCATACTGTAGTATGTTTTAATGTCTATCTAAACTTTATAGAAGGAATTTTGATAGGATACTTAGATACTTTTAAAGATATTTACTTTCTTTTGGTGATTTGAAAAGAAAATTGATTTTTGAAAAATGATGTTATGAAGGAGAAAAATGCAAAATTGTCTTAAGAATGGCCTTATTCTAAAGATTAAAATGGTTTCTTTATTTTTCTCTATATTAGAAAGAAGTATAGAAATAATCTGTTTCTTTATATTTTTAAAACATCAAAAGTAATTAAACATACCAGTTTAAGTAACTAGAAACAAACTGATCATATAAGTAGGTCTATTTTTCTATTCTTTTTCATTTATGTATTTATCCTACTATCAATAGCACATTAGATTTCTAGATTTCTGCAGCCTTATAGTAGATATAGAAATGTATTCATTTTGAATTCCTGTACACATTTTAGAATGGTCTTGTCAGTTTCTTCAAAAAGCTTACTGAAATTTTGTTTGGGAGAGCATTGACTCTGTATTGCATTTTGGGAGAATTTATATTTTAACAATATTAAGACTTTTATTTCATGAGCATGGTACCTTTCTACATTGATTCATTTTTTTAGGGTCTCTCAGGATTTCTGTGGTTTAGTGAATAGATACTGTGTATCTTTTCTTAGGATTGTCATGTGCCCAATGTTTTAGATGCTACTGTAAATGGTATTGGCTTTTAAAATTTCAATTTCTAATTGTTCTAAATGTGGAAATATATTTAATTTTTATATATTATTATTGTGTTCCTTGGCCTTTTTTAATTGACTTATTCTAATAGGCTTTTCTTTTAGATTCCTTAGGTTTTGCAATGTAAATGATCATGGGTTCTGCTAAAAAAATTGCACTTCTTATTTCTCAAATTTTATGATTTTTTATTTCTTTTACTTTTCTTATTGTAATGGCTAGGATTTCCCTCATAAGGTTAATAGGAGATATGATCATAAGTATCCTTTTCTTGATAATGGTTTTAGCAGGAAAACATTCAATATTTTATATTAAGGACAGTGATAAATGTTGGTTTTCAGATGTTGCACTGTTCTTGAATTTCAATTTGATTAGTTTATATTGTTTCCATTTATAATATGATATCCTCTATCTGTTCATTCATTATGCTCTTCTTTTCCTTTAAATATTTGAATATGTTTATAAAAGCTGTTTTAAAGTTATTTTCTTCTAATTATAAATTATGGAATCATCATAGGATTAGTTTCTATTGCATGCTCTTTTTCCTGACTGACTTATATTTTTAGCTTGTTTTCATGTCTATTAATGTTCTGTTATATACTGACTATTATAAGTTATATGTTGCTTGGAGTTTGGTTTATATTGACTAATTTAAATAGGTAATGAATTTTTCTGGTAGGGAAATAAGATTACTAATGGATCCTCTTGATCTGGCAGGCTCGGCTTTATTCTTTATTATAGCAGGCATGTTTTAGTTTTGCCCTTTATCTTATGGCCATTTTTTCTGTAATATGCTACTTATTTTTAAAGTAAGGGCTTTCTTCAATCTGAACTGAAAGCCTGAGGTTTTCAGTGAGGTTACTTCACTGTGACTGGACTGCAACTTCAATGTGTCTTAGAACACACAACCTCTGTGCATCTCCATTTACTTCTCAGCCCCAGAGCTAGGGGTCCTCAGATAAGCCTTGTGGAGCCTATTCCCGTGCCTAGACAGTCCAGCCATTGGCCAAAGACCTTTAGAAAATCCCCATTCAGACTCTCGTCCCCCTTATAATCCCCATACAAGTCCTCCATCTGTGGCTTTCTGTTCTACAAATTCCAGCTATTTCAATTTTTGTATTTTCATTGATACAGTTGGATTTGACTCCCTGCATTATGGTTTGGAAATATGCCCCATGCAGAAAAAGAAGATAAAGCTGGAGTTTATTTCATGTGGTACCCTTCTTTTACTGTTGTCCAGTGTTTAGAAACCATCGTTTCACATACTTTGTATTGTTTTATAGTTGTTTCTGGCAGGACAGTAATCAACTACCAGTTACTCCATCATGGCAAGAAGCAGAATCCCTTTGATTCATTTGTTAAGTAATTAAACATTTAGAGGCAGAATAAAGCTTAAATTGTAAGATCTACATGCATTTAAAAAGAAACATTTAATTGTAGTATGAAATATAGTAGAATGACATCATTATTATATTTTAATAGAGATAGACATTATTCAAAGGAAGATTGCAGACTTTTTTGTTCAATTGCAAATCATGTATTTTATAAGGGGTTAATATCCAAAATATATAAGGAATTTAGAAAACTCAGTAGAAAACAAACAAAAACAAAAAAATAACCAGCTAAAAATGGGGAATGGACTTGGAATAGACATTTCTCCAAAAAAGGCATAAAGATGGCCAACAGGTATATGAAAAGATGCTCAACATCACTAATCATCAGGGAAATGTAAATCAAAACCACAATGAGATATAATCTTACATCTGTTAGGATTGGTATTATCAAAAAGAAAAGAGCTAAATGTTGGTGAGGGTGTGGAGAAAAGGGAACCATTGTACACTGTTGATGGGAATGTAGATTGCTATAGCCATTATGGAAAACAGTATGGAAGTTCCTCAAAATATTGAAAATAGAACCATGTGATAAGCAATTCCACTTCACAGTATATATGCAAAGGAAATGAAATCAGTATCTCAAAGAGATATCTGCACCCCATGTTCACTGCAATATTTTTCACAATAGCCAAGATATGGAAACAACCTAAATGTCCACTGATGGATTAATGGATAAAGAAAATTGTGTGTGTGTGTGTATATATGTATATATATATATATACATATATATATATAAAATGGCATATTATTCAGCCTTAAAGATGAAGGAAATTCTGCAATTTGCAATAATGTAAATGAACCTGGAGGATGTTATGCTAAGTGAAATAAGCCAGACATAGAAATACAAATATAGTTTTATCTCACTTATAACCAGAATTTAAAAACATTGAAATCATAGAAGCAGAGAATATAACAGTGGTTGCCAGGGGCTGAGGGGTGGAGGAAATGGTGAAATGTTGGTCAAAAGATAAGAACTTTCAGTTATAAGATGAATAAGTTTTGGAGATCTAATGTACAATATGGTCGCTATAGTTAATAATATTGTATTATTTTAAATTTCAACAAAATCAGTATTTCTGGAAATTTATGAAAATGGCTTTAGAACTAGAGGAAATTAGCTACTAAGGCTCATTAAACACAACTCTCAAATGGGCTAAAATATGAAATAAATTATAAAATGATAAAAATGACTAAAAGAAACATTTTTATTTCATAAAATAAATGATCCTTTAGTAGGGTTGGTTGTGAGAAGTAGAAAGGGCAGGGACACAGAGAGTGCATCAAGCACCACAAGTAGTTAAATAATGCTTGAGTTTTTTTTTTTTTAATCAAAAATAAAGACAAAGAGAAAAGAAAAAAGAAAAAGGAGATGATAGAGAGGGAATTGGAGTAGGGAGAAAAGAAAGGAAAGAGTTTTAGATTATGTATGTAATTATGACTTTGACCCTCCACTAATATAATCTATTCTTAATCATATTATCCCTTAAATTTTGTTACTTGCTATTTCCTATTATAGCTTGGGTTTTTGCCTAGTCCATTAATCTTAGCTCTATAGGCAAAATCTATTGATTCTATTAACCTGCAACATTGGCTACATTTTGCAAAATGGTGCTTCAAAAATTTCCCTTCCCAGGAGAACTGGTGACATATGAAAATTGTCCCAATTGCTAGTTTATTTTATAGTGACATTTAGCTATTCTGACAAGTGCTTAATTACTATAGGTTTCTCCATAAAGGTTGTCTTTGACAATATGTGTAAATCAATTAAATTATAGCACTATAAGCTATTAGTTTTTCATTCTGGTTGGCATCCGTGATATTCATTAATAATTTAATACATTTATAGACAGTGATGAAGACAACATCATTACTGCTGGGATTGTTTCCTCCCAAAGGATATATTAGACAGCTGCTTGCTTACCTCTGGTAAAGTTAAATCTAATGCCATGAGTCTTCACTTTATCTTACTGTTAAAATAGTGTAAATATCCTACATCAGTTTATGTTATAAGCATGCATAATATAGTACTGTTCGGTGTGGTGTAGGAGAAGGACCATTACAGCTATTAGGAATTACATATTTAAGTCCCAGCTCTGTCACTACCGAGCTCTCTGATGAATTGTAAATTATTTCTCCTATCTGAATCTCAGTTTCCTCATCTATAAAGCCAAAGTTATGAACTAATAAACTCTAAAAGTCTTTCTAGAACTAAAATTATAAAATGTTGTGGTTTGCCAAATCCTTACTGGGAATCTAAATGATAGGTAGAGGTATTCTTTTCCTTCTCAATACTATGCCTTGCCTATACCTTATTTGTCCTCTATACTCTATTCTGGGTATCTGGATGACTTAATTACATTAATTGTGAAATCAAATTGGGAATACTTAAAATTTATGTAATTTTTGTTATAGAAAATAAGTCAGCATCAGGGTGATTCTTACACCATTTAAAAATGAACTAAACCTCGATTCGTTACTAGAATACACCAGTTTTCCTAAGGTCCTCATATGTGATGAAATGAATGGGTGGGTGTGAAGGGAAAAAGAAAGATTGATGAAAGGAGAAAAAAATCTGTTTCACTCATCTAATTAACAATTACTGAAATATGTGCACTGTGCTAAGCATTGTGTTAGATGCTATGCTAGTAAAAGGATACAAAAATGAATAAGGCAGTTTCTGCCCTCAAGAAGCTCACGGCCTAGTGGTGGAAACAGACAGTTAAAAACAATTACAATATAATTTGATGTGAGCAGCACTGAACTTTTATGAGAACTTATAATATGACAGATTCTTTGCTAAGAGCTTTGCAAGTATTATTTCATTATCAAAACAGACCCATAAAGTAGACATTATTTTTAATAAATCCATTTAGTTTTTACAGATAAAGACATAAGTACAAAGAGCTTAGTCAGAATGACTCTTTCCTCAGGGACCCTCATGGGCCTTACTGTTTCACAATCTCTCTGTATCTTTTCCATTTGTCTTTAGCTAACAGTTCCATGATTCTATTTTTGTTTTATGTTTGCATTCCAGAAAGAGAATCTTATGGAACAATTTTAGCATCATCATCTTTTTTTGGACATGGTCTTGTTCTAGGTCAACTCATTTGCTTTTGAGTTTTGTTCAAACTACATGGATTGGTGACTTTGGAGCCAGGTGCCTTCCCACTGGTGGAATCATGTAAGCTGAGGAAGCAGGGTAATGTGGCTGCTCATTTGAGCAAGGCAAAATTCCATGGAAGTTGGTTGTGAGACTAAGACTGCATTGATTGGCTTACTCAGCTCAATAGATATTGGATAACTTTCCAAATAATGGAATATATCAACTGTGGAGTACTCTTGGAAGATTGATCATAGTTAAATGCTATGTAGTACCATTTTAAATAGGAACTTAAAAAAATAAACTAGTTAATACTTTATGGGATCTAAGTGAAAATATTTTCCCCAAAAAGCTATATTTAATAATGATTTTACCAGAAATATTTAAGGTATAAATTGAATGAACCTTTTGGATTCAAGTTATGAGGAATATGAGTTTCTTTTAGAATGCTGATACATTTATGTTCTCTTATTTTTGTTCTTTTACATTTATGGCAATACTGCCAATACAAAACTGTGATATCTTGGACAGAACTGTACTTAATTTGGTCATTTTTGGAATGGAGACTCCCGGGTCCAAGGTAGTGAGAATCTACAGAGCTATTAGATAGAATCAATGCAAGAACTTAGACATTAATACTAGAGAGCGTATTTGTGTGCTTCGTGGTGGCATGGTGTAGTTAAACTTGCTGTGCCACTCTCAGTGGATTGGTTGATAGCTGAATATATAGTTGCCATAAAACTCAACCCACATTCTCATTTCTGCCCAGGTAAAATGTAAAAGTGGCAGGGTGTGTAAAAGTGCCCCCCCTGCAAATAAATGATTATATTATGAGGACTAAGAATCACAACTATTGAGTACACTACTTACCTCAGGGGTAGGGCTTCTATAAGATGAATGTTATGGACTGAATGTTTGTGTCCCCCCCAAAATTCATAAGTTGAAGCCCAAACCCCCAATGTGATAGTATTAGGAGGTGGGGCTTTTGAAAGGTAATTAGATGAGATCATGAGGGGGAAGCCCCTTTGAGGTGATTAGTGCCCTTATAGGAAGATGAAGAGACACCAGGTCTGTCTTCCTCTGTCTTGCGAAGATGACAGTGAGAAGGGAGCTGTCTGCAAGCCAGGAAGAGGGCTCTCACCAAGAGTTGAATCTGCTAGCACCTTTATCTTGGATTTTCCAGCCTCTGGAATTGTGAGAAATAAATGTCTGTTGTTTAAGCCATCCAGTCTGTGATATTTTGTTGTAGCACCCTAAGCTGACTAAGACAGACTGTATGACCAGAAGAAAATCAAAGTAATGATTTGGAATCCCTATTTAGAACATTAAAATATCATTTCCTTCACTATTTAGTCCTATCTTTTCTCAATAAATTGAAACAGTTCCTACTATTAGTAAAACAAATCTTCACTGTAGATTGTCTAAGAATCTCATATCCCCAAACTCATTTCCAGCCCCCCAAAATAAAGTAAATCTGTCACTTGTCCCTCCACACTCATTAGTAAAATAATATTTTTGAATGCTTTCACATTCTATTTAATCAAAATTAAGTTTTTCATGTAATTTTCTGTGAAAAATATGTTCTGATTATAAAGAGAATAAAAAGGAATCTTTATTTTCTTTCACATCACTTCCTTGTTAAACACATCTATTACAATGAGAGATCATGATACATAAAGTAGGAAGTTATTATTAAAAGAGAAATCACTTAGAATTATTGTCTATCAACTATTTTATACTTCAACATCCTTGAGTTACCATAAAGATTGAATTTTGCATTTAAGGGACACTGTGTTTGAACACATATCTATGTGTTAGTTGGCTTTCTCATAAATTACTCATGGGCCTACAAAAAGGTTATTGACCATGGCTATCCATTATGCCCCTGTCTTATCAATACTTAAATTGAAATAATTGCTGGTAATTTGTCCTTGTTCATAGGAACTATACAAAAGCCTCTAGTAGCTTAGATTGGTTTAAAATATTTGAAATTCAATGTCTAATGGGCCAAACAGATAAAGTAAATTAGTGAAGTTGGCTTCGTATATGAATGCTGGGATGGGATTGACAAACTGTAGGGTGTATGACCCATCTAAAGGAGTGACCACACTACAGATACTCCTAAGACTGGTGTCATGTCATACAGAAATAATGTATCAGTGTTGCCAGATCTGATTTTTAAGAGCAGTCCAAAATTTACATTTAGGTGAAAATAAAATTTTTTTTGTGAACTTAAGTTTAATTTTCAAAACTGCATGCCAAATACATGTTGTTAGGTCAAATCAGGCTGCCTTTTTGGGATGTTAAGTTTAATGACATCAGTCTTGATATCCAGATATGTCTATCTCATAATTGTAATAAATTTGAAAGTTGTCAGCATATTAGTGTGGAAATTTGGAAAAAGAATGGATGGGCAATGTCAAAGTTTGTCTGTATAGTGCTTTATTATTTATGCTTTCAGTGTTAACTTCCATTCACTTTCCACCATAAATCTTTAAGTCAATTTCCTACCAAGTTTAGCTGGCTTTAGTGCCATTTTCTTTTGAGGTATACTTTACATAGTTGTGGTCTGATTAATTGTTTTGATTTTATATTTTATTCTTATGGGACAATGTTACTTTCATGTTCGTGGGAGGTAAACTGGGGTGGACCTTGTATATCAACTACAAGTGCAAATGCATTGCAAAAGTCATCCAACAATATTGTGTGAAAAACAGATTTTTCAAATTTTATGCAGTGGGAGAGATTTTATCTTCAAACTTGAATAATCATTCCTTAATTGGGCTAATTAGTGAGGATATTATTGCTAATTTGTTCTTATAAAAAGTATCAGGTAATAACAACACAAGTTTTCAGTCCAGTCTTACCATACCCACGTATGAAACAGACAAAGAATTCATATGATCTTGTTAAAAGATGATCCTTAATTTTCCTATCTCTATGCACCAGTGGAAAACTAGAACTCGCAGGTCATATTTTGGCATTTTTCCCAATCGAATTATCCCTAGTCATAATAATGCATATTAAAAAGACAGTTAAGTATTTTGTTTTGTTTTGGTTTTTGAAGGCCCTTTTAATTTAGGGACATCTTCACAGGCAATGAAGGTTGCATTCTCTCCCATATGCATCAT